>MU270030.1:0-304322 GCA_021432635.1 Thozetella sp. PMI_491
AAATCACCACTGTTCAAAAGCCCCTGATTTCTTAATCCAAAGAACGGGATCTTCCAAATAGTGTTCGTATGCTCGCCTAGCTCATCTGTGCTGCTTTTGAAAGCAACACTGATCAGTGTTGGTTCAATACTAGGATCCCATTCCTGGGGTAAAACAAAGGGCTAAAACTGGTTCATACTGTTGGTCTGGTCTTCTCTGTGTATCTGGTGGAAAGCAGTCTAGGAGCTCCAGAGAGCTCTTAAATAGCTTCCATCTTGATCACGTGGTTGCTCCCCACGTGGCTCCCATGGAGCTTCCAGCTTCCATATCCACAGCGAGCGAGCGCTGCGAATCTACTGTTCCAACAGTAAGGCGTTATTTTTTACTAATAAGAAATATATAAAAAAATAATAAGTTTATAGTTTAATTATATTATATATCCTTGCCTTATAAAGCCTAGGGGAGCTAGGCAGAGGGAGAGGTAGTAATTTCTATAGTTAGTTATACTTATAAGCTAGAGATTCTTCTCTTCTTAGTCTATTATTTATAGTCTAGTATAATAGCTAAGTCTATATAATTAAAATAGTATCTTTATATTTATAATCTCTTAGAATATATTAAGGTAGGCAGGCTATAAAATAATAGGGATAGCTACTACTTAGTTAATATTTATAAGGATTATAAACTCGCCTTAACTATATAATAATAGGTTATTAAAGTTCTAGCTAATATATTAAAAGTAAAGAATTAATTAGGTATATATATTCTTAATAATCTATAAAAGCCCTTTATTAGGGATAGAGAGTAAAAGGGTAGGATATTACTAGAAAAAACAATAGAAGAATAGTATATTAAGCTTAGTAAGATAGGTAGGTAGTATATTTAAAGTAAAAAGCTAAGTATATATATTATTAAAATAAGTAAAGTAAAAAAGTATAATAATATTATAAGAGATAATAATAAGGTCTTAGAGCTTATAAAACAAGTTATTTATAGTTTTAATAGCTTTTTAGTTAGATATAGCTATAATAATATACTAGCTTATAAGTTTAACAGCTTTTTTAAGGCTTATAAAAATAAACTTAACTATATCTTTAATAATATACTTTAAGTAGGCCTAGATAAGAGCTTAACAGTGTTAATTAGTAAGAGTAAGGAGTAGCTTAAATATAATATCAGCGTAAAATATATAAAAAAGCAGGTTAATAATAGCCTTAATAAAGATCTAAATATACTCTTAGTTTTAGCTAGGCTTAGTAACAAGGTTAAAGAGCTACTTAAGGAAGGATTTACTCTACTAGTATTAATAGATAGTACTATAATAGATCTAAAAGCTTAAGATAGTAATAGTATAAAAATAATACTTTTATAAGGTAAACTTATATTAGTTAGTAAGGTCTAAAAGGAAGGTAAACCTATAACAGTTATATATCTTAGCTAGGCTAAGCCTTAGCTACTAGTATTTAAGTATATACTTTTAAAAGGGGCTGTTAAGTATAACGATAAGATAGGATAGGCTATACTAGGCAAAGTTACTTAAATAATAGGTAAGGATATTAAAGAGAGAGATAATACTCTATAGGGTAAATAAGTCTTTACTATAATAGATATAGATATAGTCTATAACTTATAGTATCTTATTAAGGTTTATATAAAGAAAGTTATTAAAGGTATTAGTAGGTATTATATAATAGGTATCTAGTAATATATTAGTAGGGATAAATATAATAGGTTCTAACTAGAAAGAGGTATTGCTTAAGAGTATATACTACTGCTACTCTTATACTTAAATATACTAGGTAAGTTTTAGGGTGAGGTAGATCTTAAACTATTAGCTTATATTAGATAGGATAATATCTTTATAAAGGATATAGTATATATACTAATAAAAAGCTATAAGGCTATAAGAGGTATATATCTAGTTAGTAATAGTATAAGTTATAATAAAAATATCTTTCTAGTTTTTACACTTATAAGTAAGGTTAATAATACCTAGGTATGTAAAGGGATAAATATTATATATATTAAAGGCTTTCTTAGTAATTATATATAAGTAGATATATTATATATTATACCTGTATATCTCTAATAAGAGGTATAGCTTAAAGATTAGTGTTATACTATTATAAAGGAAATAAATAAAATATTTTATAATATATATATAACTTATAAGGGAAGTATTAAAGGCGTTATTACTAAGGAGTGCCTTACCAGCCCGTTTAGCCAGGAGCTTTTAGGTGTTAAACTAGTAGTATTAATAGGCTAATATAGTATAGTTATACTAGTACTATCTAGTGCTTAGATACTCTTTTAGCTAGAACTTAGCCACTAGGTTAATATATTGCCTATAAAAGGAGGCTAGGGGGCTAGGAAGTATAAGGTAGGCTTAGGCTTACTTTTTAAACCTATTAAGATAGGCAGCTACTAAGTCTGCCTTAAACCTTATCTTAAAGCCTTTTTAATTATAAAGAAAAAATACATAAGTAAAAACAGCTATACTCTTAACAGTACTATTATAGTCCTAGTTATAGTTATAGTTATAGTTAGGGGAGAGGAGAGGGCCTAGGGCAGTAGTAACTGCCTAGATTATAATAGTATTAAGGAGTATATCTTTAGGCTAGTTATAGGTACTAGCTTACTTATACTACTTAGCTTTATAAGCCTTAGATTAAGCAAGTATATCCTTAAAAGTAGTAGAGTAGTACTAGGCAAATAAAAAGCTAAGGGAGTAAATAGCTAGATAGATAATAGACTTAAAGAGGGTCTAGTATATTATGCTAGACATATAGACTAGGTATCTAGTAGATATCCTTTTATTTACTACTATAAAAGCCTTAGGAAGTAGTAGCTAGAACAGCACTAAGAGAAATAGGTAGACTAAGACAGTTCTAACCTAAAGAAAGATAAGATAGGGGATTTAATATATAGATATAAGTATACCTATAGTAAAAGTGCCTTTATTATTAGTAGGTAGCTTATAAGGAAATAAGACTTAAAGATAAATAAATTTTAAAAGGAGGCTAATTAATAATAGTATAGGTATATACTTAGTAGCACCTTAAAGAATAGTAAGGTTATAAAAGACTAAGAGGTAGTTATTAATATCTAGGATAGTTATACTAAATATAACAGAGTAAGAATAATTAAGATAGAGACAGACCTAGGCCTTAAAAAGTAGCTTTAAGGCTAGGCTAGAAAAAGTGTATTAAAAAAAGCTATAGTAAGGAAATAAAGGCCTAAGCACCCCTTTAAGTACTAATAGGATAAGGTAGTTAATATACTAGAGGCTAACCTTAATACTTTTCTTAATAAGTATCTTCTTATACTAGCTGTTTAACTAAGGGCTATTAGCTATCTCTAAGATTAATATATACTTTAAGTAAGACTTAGAGTAAAATTATTTAGTATTAAGATAAAGATATAGTAGATAAGTAATAAGTCTAGCTAATAAAATAAATATAATAATATAGGCAAGGCAGTCCTTAGGGCTTAAAGGCTTTAGGAGTTAGTTAATAAGTATCTATTAGTCAGGGATAATAGGGCTATAAAAATCACTATATTAAAGGGTTATGTCTAAAAAAGGAGGTATAATAGGTTGTAAAGCAGGGATAATAATAATATTATTGTTAAACTAGCTAAACTAATTATAAAAGTTAGATAAAAGAGATAATAACTTAGGCTAATCCATAGAGTTTTCTATATATAAGCTAGCTATAATAAGATTATATAAAGAAGAAATAAGATTAGATAAAGAAGTTTTAATAATACCTATCTTGCCTAATAAAAGTAGTATATCTAATAATATAATATAGATATCTAATAACTATCTCTATTATCTTTAATACCTTTAATATCTCTAATAAATACAACCTATAGATAGAGATAAACAAAGGGCTAGGAAGGCTTAGCAATACCCTTATAAATAAGTTAAATAAACTATAAATCCTAGGCCCTTACTAGACTCTATCTAGAAAAATAGGTTGTAATAACATCAGATAATTTAAAATCCCTAGCTTACCTAGTCCCTAATTCTTATTCCTCTTCCCCTTTATAATATATATATATATATATATATATATAACACACTTACTTATACTTCTTATTAATTACTACTTAAAACATAGGTTTTATATTATTTATAAATAAGGCCTAGATTATTAGGGCTGTAAAACAGACTATATTTATTATAAAAAAAAGAAAAAGAAGTTATATAATAATAAAAGAAAAAAGAGAAATAGGGTATTAGAGATGAGAAAAATCTATATAATAAGAACTATAAGGTAATAGATTTTATTTAATACGTTATTCTTTAGATTAGTTTAAAAAAATATAGAGTTTTAGGATATTAATAATTTAAACTATTAGCTAAGCTAATAGTTTGGTCTTATAAGCCTCTCCATATAAGATACTATAGTAATTTCCACCTATTAGAAATCCTTTCCTCCTGTAGGAAATCACTATAGTTTCCCCCTGTGAGAGATTACTATAGTTTCTACCTATGAGAAATCACTATCGTTTTTACCTATGGGAAATTACTATGATTTCCCACGGTAGGAAATTATAATAGTTTCCTACTAGTAGAAATCACTATAGTTTCCACCTATAAGAAATTACTATAGTTTCCTATAGTAGGAAATTACTATAGAATATAGAGTCTTAAGATAGGAATAATCTAAACTATTAGCTAAGTTAATAGTTTAGTGGGTTTTATAAGCCTCTCTATTAAAAAAAAAAAAAAAAAAAAAAAAATTTCCCAAACCTTAAATAGATCAAGGTAGTTAGAATTAAGGAGTGAGTAGAGTTATTAAAAGTCTACTATATACTAAACTATTAATCCTTTTTATTTAAGTTAGTATAAGTCTTATTCTTACTAGTGTTTCTTATTAGGTTCTTAAAATAATAATCTTAAGGCGTATTTATACTCTATATAAGATATAAATATATTTTAAGTTTCTAGGTATAATATATAAATAAGTCTCTTTTTAAAGAATTTTATAAGGTAGGGTTTAAACTAAGCTAGTACTTTTCCTTTAAGGAATAAAATAGTATATACTACTTTTTCAGCCTTATTTTTAAAGCTATTAGTATAAAAGTAATAATAAGCTTTTACTTAGGCTAGGTAGCTTTTTAAGAGTCTAAGGGTACTATTAAAAGTTTATAAAGGGTTAAGCTTAAGTTTTTCACATCTAACAATAAAAGTCCTAATAATATTAACAATAGTATATAATATATTAACTTTATTGATAAGTTTTAAGACTTAGCGTGTTTTATTATAAACTTCCTTTAAGATTTTTACTATTTTATTAAAGTTATTTTTAAGCTTTTTATAAGTATAGTTAGTATTATCTCTACTATTTTCTCTTATATCCTTTATTTCTTAATTAAGGCTGTATTAAATAGGGGCCTTATCTTTTCCTTTTCTAGACTTGCTAGAGTTATAGCTACTAGTAGATAAGGTGTTCTTACTAGATATATTAACTATAGAATATAGTTAATTATACTTGTCTTATCCTCTAAAAGAGAGTAATTAATATATTATAATACTAAGATCCTAAGGTTAGTATTCTTAATAAATAAGGGGTTCTTTCCTAAGGCAGGGAGGGTAGAGACAAGTAGAGTATTAATTAACTAAGAGGTATAGAATCTAAAGTATAAGCTAAGATAGCTTAAATAGATTAATTACTAAAGAGTAAAGGCTAACAGATCTATTTAGGTAGAGACTATAGTCTTATATACTAGGTTACTCTTCATAGCTCACTTTAGATCACTAAAGGTCTAGAGCTCCTTAATAATCTAAGAGCTCTAGGCTTACTAAAGGCTTAGTACTCTATAATAATCCTTTTTAATTAGTAAAACATCTATATAAGTGCCTAAAACATCTATTAGGGGTTTTACCTGTCGTAACTACTTACAGTTAAACACTAGGCTGTGTTAATAGTTGTAAAGAGGTAGCTAATGCTTTAGTTATAATACTACCTATAATAATATAGATATACCTAATTTTCTATATCTTACTGCTTAAACTAACACTAAGGAATGCTAGACTAGATAAATATATAAAAGTCAACAAATAACTAGAATATAAAGTTAAAAATATTATAGACTCCTATAATATTAAAGATAGATTAGAGTATCTAGTTAAATAAATAGGATATAATACTAGTGAAAATATATAAAAACCTAGTAAATACCTAGAGAACTTATAGGAGCTTATTTAGTAGTTCTACCTTTAAAACCCTAATCGACTAGCACCGCTAAAAAATCTAAACCTATTACTTCCTAGTTAATTAGTCTAATAGTACTAAAAGATTACGCCTCTCTTATAGCCTGTTACTCCTTTAATATTAGTATGTCTATAGCCTTATCAAGCCTAGTAAGCCCCTGAGAAAATAGTTTATCCCTATAGTCTTTAAGCAACTCTTTTTAATGTTGTAACTACTTAATCTTAGCTAAAACCTATGATAAAGCTTATTATACCTTTATCTTTTTATCCTTAAGTTATTTATAGGCTTTTAAGTTTATAGACACTATAAAAGTTAATATACTTATAAGGATAAGGAAAGGATAGGATAAATAAGTACTAGCTATTAATAAACTATTATAGGCCTAACCTACCTAAATATATATATAATATTTACTTAAGCGATTAATAACTAGACATTAAATTCCTTTCTTAAAATAATATATATATAATATCTTAGCCTCTTAACTATAATGATTAAAATAATCTAATAATAAGTAACACTTATAAGTTTTTTCAGTAATATTTTTTCGTTTCTCTATATAACTAAACATCCTATTAGCAATATAACAATATAAAAGAAAGAAAATACTAATAACCTATTAACTAATAAATATAGGCCAGGGCTTACTTATAAGTTGTTATAGATATTAATATAAAAGGAGGAGCTTATATTATAACTAAGGTATTAGCTACCTTTTTATAACTACTAACAAGGCCTAGTACTTAGGCCTAGTGGTTAATAAGGGCAGAACCCCTAGTAGATACCCTAGGCATCTATATAGATGTCCTACTAGTAAGAAAGGAGCTTATAGAGCTTATGACTATCTAGACATACTAGAGCTCTTAAAGCTCTAGTAGCTCTAAGTAAGCTATAAAGAGTAACCTAGTATATAAGACTATATTCTCTACCTAGATAGATTAGTTAGCCTTTACTCTTTAGTAATTAATCTATTTAAACTACCTTAACTTATACTTTAGATTTTATACCCCCTTAGTTAATTAATGCTTTACTTGCCTCTACCCTCCCTACCTTAAGAAAGAACCCCTTACTCATTAAGAATACTAACCTTAGGATCTTAGTGTTGTAATAATAACAAAGCTATTCTATACTTATATCTAATATATCTTTAGCTCTTCTAATACTATAGTCTCTAATTATAAACTATAATTTATCTTAGCCTTTATAAATAAGATATACTAGCTAATAAGTATAAAGTAAAAACTCTTTACTATTAATTATCTCTAGACAAATAGTAACTCTAAAGTAATAATATAATAGATCAACTAAAAGCTATGTTATTATTATAGCTACTTTTAAAATAACTAGTTAAAGTACTTATTAGTATTAGACTTTATATAAGTAACTACTCCTTATATAAGTATTAAAATAACTTTTTATAAAATTAATATAAGGATAATACTAAAGCTATACTATAATTAATATAAGTAAATAACTACTAAGTAAGGCTATACTAAGGATTTAATATAATTAAAAGCCTAGTAGTTTATAAACTATACTTATAAAGTATAAAAGTAGGTAAAGAAATACTTAATTATAATATAGGCTTATTAAAGCCACTAAGCTAATAAGTACTATTAAAAGCCTAATTTTAAGGTTAATAACCAAGCCTTTATCTCTATAAAGGGATAAAGCTCTAACTAGCCTAGTCTAAAGCTAAAAAAGTAGATAAATAGTTTATTTAAGATTATAAAGGCATATAATAATACCTATATATTAGATCTTCTACTATCCTATAAAATATACCTAGTATTTAATATAAGCTAGTTATAAAAAACACTAGACAACTTACTCTTAGGGCAACTATAGCTAAAACTAAAGCCTAATATTATTAATAAAAAGCCTAAATAAAAGGTTAACCACTTAAAGGTATTATATATCTACTATAGGAAACTATAATATAAGGCTTAATAAGTAGGGTATAATCTTAATAATAAGTAGTATTATACCTCTAACTTTTATAATATATTATAAATAATTTAATACTTTTATAAGAAATATTTAGATACTCTTAAACTACTAATAAAGTTAAATAAGTAGCTCTAAACTACTAAGGATAATTAATAGTTAAATAGCTTTAATCAAGATAATAAGCCTTATAAACTTAACACCTAGAGAAACCCCTGCTAATAACTCTACTTTTAATAGATAATAACTCTAAGAGTTACTAACTCTAAATTCCCTTATAATTTAATTATAATCTTAGAGTTATAATCCCCTTAAGCCTTGCCCTACTTAATAACTAGATAAAAACGCTTTTATTAAAAAGAGTAGGGTTAGTATTTTCTAATACTTACCTTAAAAATATACTAGTAAATATATTAATATAATAGTTTAACTAATTATTTAAGGTCTTAAAGGTAAATACTAAGCAAGTGTTTAACTCTAGATATAGTCAGGAGTTTTTCCTTATAAAACTATTCCTACTACCTTTCTAAATATAAAAAGCCAGCTAAAATTACTAGTAATAATAATAGGTTCCCTTATATATCTATCCCTAACTTTAAGGTCTTTTAGTAAGATAAATAAACTCTATATACTCTATAAATATTACTTTAAAGTTAAAAAGAATAGTATTTAAACCAACCTATAAGGGCAACTTCTAGGTATATTATTAAACCTATTAAAAACATCTTTATTAAGGTTAAGCTCTACCTAATAGGATTACTTATATAACCTAAAGAGATATAAATAATAACTAGCTTCCTTTTTACATAGAAAAAAAAGGGTTAATATAAGAAAACCTTAAAGGATAAAGTATATATTTAATATTACCTATATTAGTTTACTTTACTTCTTATCTTCTTTTTTTAGGGATGAAAAACAAGCTTTAAGAGAGGGGTAGTATTATAACTACTAGCCCTAACTATAGATTAGACTATCTACTATAAATATATAGATAAATAGATAGCTATAGCTGCCTAGTAGCTACCCAGCTATTAATCTCTATATAGCTATATATATTAAGATCATAGCAAATAAAAGAACTATAAACGCCTAGAGGCCCTAGCTCCCTAGATATACCCTTAATCAGAGCTAGAGAGTAGCTACACTGCCTCCTTCTCTCTAATCTCTATCTTAAAGTCTTTAGTTACTTATCTAGAATATAGTTAACCAGCCCTATTACTACCCTATAAAGCTCGCTATAATATTACCCCCCTTTTTTAATACTTATTAAACACCTTCTCCACACCTTTTAGATTATTAACCTCCTACTTAAAATTCTTTAAGGTCTTAATAACTCCCTATCCTTAGTTCTTCCTAGTCTTTTATAACTTATACTAGCTAGCTTCTTAAAATTATAGTGCTAGCTAAACTATCTCCTAATAAGTCTTAGGGAGAATTAATATAATATAGTTAATTTGCTTTTAAAGCTTTAATAATAGCTTAGTATAAAGCTTATAAAACTATAGTTTCTTACCTTTATATAAAAGATAAGCCTTAAGGCTCTTAAAATAGTTTTAAAACAAAAAAGGGCTTTAGTTAATATATTATTAAGCCTAATTAAAGGCTGTATAAACTTAGGCAAGCTAATTAATTCCTAAGGCTTTAAGAGACTATTTCTTAAATATCTTCTAGTTAAGATTCCCCTTTAGATCTATATTATATTAGGACTATTTTATATATAAATTAAGGTCTATATAATAAACTACTAGGAGGATTTTTATTATATCCTTATAATATTAATATAAAGCTTTTTAAAATATATGATTTAAATCTATAAGCTAATTAATATATTAGTAGAATAATAAGGAGGTAGTTAGTTATATAATATTCTTAACCCTAACTTTAAGGCTATAGTTATTATTAGATAAATCGTTATTATTTTACTAGTAGCTTACCCTTAAATAGCATTAAATAAGCTAGTGAAAATTAGCCTTTAAAAGGGCTTTACACTTATAAAGCTCCTTTAGCTCTTAGAGCTACTAGATCCTTATATATGCTTTATCTAACTATTATTAAGGATTACCTATTAACTATGTATTTAGCTAGCTACTATTAGTTATATTCTTATAGTTAAAAGGTAATAGATTAAAATTATAATACTATATACCTAGTATTACTATACTATACTACTAATATATATTTTACACTTGTTTAACACTATTAATTAAAGGAATATATTATATATAACTATAGGTTTATAATAAGGGAGAAGGTTAATCTATACAAGAGTAAGATCACGCCTAGTTTAACAATAGATCACTTACTCTTTTATAAGGGCCTTATAGCTAGGCTAGCTATTATTACATATATTATTATAATACTTGTAAAGACTAGTATATAAAACACTTGCTTATATTTAAAACGCTTTATCTTCTTATGTATTTTATACTCTTACTAGTAGATATATATTAAAAAAGCTTAGTATATATTTTAGTCTATTTTTAGCGTTTTTATATAGTACAGCATTTTTGTATAAGAGGTAGCTGTTGTATGAAATTATAGATGCTTTAAGGCGTGTAGTTGTTTTTACTTGTGTAGATCTTTTATAAGTATAGGGCTTTCTTACCTACCCTTAAGGTATATAGTCCGTGCGTTTTATAATATATATTTTAGGATCTATATTTAATAATAGGTTATATATTAACATTATTTATATTAGTTATATAGTTAAAAAGTACTTACTTTTTTAAATTAATAAGTCTGTTCGAATTAAGTATAATATTATATTATAAGAGTGTACTAGCACACTAACGACAAAGAGTTACTTTAGAGACACTATAGATCCTTACTACTATAAACACATATTTAATATAGTTATTTTTAAGGGCCTTAAGGGCTATAACCCTATCTAACTCCTTTAATTACTTTTTCATCTTAGTTTAATAGAAAGAATGGTGTAAATATAAGGGGTAGGTAAAATAGTGGGGAATTCGTCACTCGCTTATATTCGTCACTCGCTTATAGATTACGTTAGCCACTTCCAAAGAGTCTATAAGTAGTCCATCCCAAAAGACAACAGTACGCGACCCCCAGACCTGGGTTCGATACACTAACACAAAGCCAAGCAGGCTTTTCGCAACCTCCAAGCCAGTCTCCCATCAGGATAGTTGCGCGTGGAAGGGGGGAAGCTTGGAATATTAGTCAAGGCCAGGGCTCCCAAAAGTTATAATGTGACGAGAACAGTAGAAGGATCCCATAAGATGCCTGCAGAGGATATCGCCACACATAGGCGCCCATCTTTCTAGTACCCTGTTATTGCGCGAGACGGAGACAGGCTTGCCAGCGAGACAGCCCAGTACATTTATGCCACCCTCAAGATCAACCATAGAGACTTCTTCGCTCACCGACTAGCCTTCACAGTCAAACTATCCTTTAATCGAGAACATAAGACCCCCCGACTTTACTCCACAGGAAGTCAGGTCAGATCAATAAATTCCATACTAGCGCCGCATAATTATCCTTTTTTACTTCTAACCCAATCCTACACTACCATAGCGGGGGGCTGAAGCTTCTGCCAATTGCTGTTACCATGTCCAATAGCACCAATCCATAGCCAATCAACAGCTTACAGAAACAGGCATTATCGCCCGCCTAAGAACCCCACAGCGCTAGTTACTTATATTAATCCTTTTCCTTATACAGAGGTTCCATTAAAAAGTTTTGCACAGACACCCTGGTCAGTCTAACCCCCTTACTTTTATGCCAAGACTGGAACCCCAGCTACACCCTAGTAAATTAGCTGTAAATCTATAATCACTCAGTCTCCCCATCTAAACTACTATTTCTTTTAGCCCTTCTTATACTTATTACCCCCCTTACATGTAATTATATTTGCTATAGGATCAGGAATCCTCTCGATCTATGTTTAGATTTGTTCCTATACAATATCCTTAACAGTAGAAAGACTACCTGCCAAGGACTTTAAACCAACAATAAAAGCATACGTTACAATATCAGTATTAGGCGCTATAGCGGTAATTTTGCTGGGGGATTGTGTGGGAAGACTAAGATCTACAGCTGCCCAGCTAATTTACTAGGGTGTGGCCAGCGTGGCCATCTTGGCATGCAAGTAAGGGGGCTGGATCGACCAGGGTGGCTGCGCAAAACTTTTTAACGGGACCTCTGTATAAGCCATTAAGAAGTACCTAGGCACGCTGAGCGGACTTGTGGGCCTTACTAACGCCGCACAGGAAGTTAGCCATGATGTTACAATGTGCGCCTCGCTCTACAGGCACTCTGGCAGAAGCGAGAACATACCTCAGGTGAGCTGTGCCCCATTCAATGGCATGCACGGAATGGTACCAGAATTGGCGCAGTACAGAGACAATAGCCCCTTGCGGTACAGACAATAGCCCCTTGCGGTACGAGAGAATAGCCCCTTGCGGTACAGAGACAATAGTCCCTTGTGTCAAAGAGAGAAAAGTCCCTTGCAGGCCTGGATATCACCGACGTGCGCAGCTGAGTTTCAACCACCACTAACATCGCGACCCAGCGAGTTATCGGTGCGTTGCAGCTGCAGCTAATTTGAAGCGGGATCAGCTCTATCTGCCGTCATTGGCAATTGGCTCGACCGCGGCGCGACAGTCGGGCTGTTGCCCCTCAATAGGAAGGCGTCTTTCCCACAGAGCAATACATGACGGTGTATTAGGGACAAAGGTTTAGCTATTATCAGCAGAACACGAAAAATCCCCTTCGGGATAAATAGCTATTAATAGCGGTAGGCAGGAGTACTGGTTGTCTTCGGAAATAATGTGGACAAATATTTCAACTCGGTAGGAAGTATAAGTACCATCATCATGTCTGCCTCCTGTCTGGGCCTTGGTTTGCAATCACATAGCCGCTTCAACAAGAACAGATACATACTTCATCAACATCGAGAGGTGCAATTAGCCATGATCTACATTTTCAAAATCACCGCCTTGGCCGTATTTACTGGCTCGGCTCTCGCCTGTGTCCATGCCACTGGATACGTCGACCGCGACGCTAATGGCCCCCTCGGCCCCAACAATGGACAATTCGCGCAACTGTGGGACAATGGAGGTCTAATATGCCAAGGGGGTTTGACCATCGATCAGAACAATCGTTATTCGGTACCTTGCGTGAATGGCTACTACTGGGAAATCGGGCAGAACTTGGCTCATTCTTGGTATGGCTACGGGGCAAATCATTTTGAGTGGGACCAGGATGTTCAGTCAGCCCATTTTGATTGTGACGCTTGTAACGGAAAGACGGGAAAGTGTCAACAATGCACCAGTACGCAGTTCGATACCTATGTATACTGCTAAACAAGGCGATTAGATATTACGCGCGTTTGGGCACAGTTTCAAATGCAGTGGGTATCGGGAGAAATATTTTAGAGCTATATTGGACCTAGTTGCATTCATAGTATATATTTAAGCTTATCTATTTGATTCCGTTCCTCTTAAAGCAGGGAGGTTCGGCCTTTAAATTTTCGCTTTAGAAGTACATGCAGAATATGACTTGTTCATAGTCTATTACATATCGCAGACTAGGAAATTTTAGTTTGATCAGAGAATAGAATATACACCAATTTTTATCATAAAATCTCGGAAACTATAAGAAGCTTACTCTTGACAAGCAACCGCGATATGATCACCTAGCCCAAGACCAAGAAAAGGCGCTCATAGACATGGAATTACAGGAGAGCGTCTTTCAGGGTCATCGACGATTTAGGAGGCTCAAACTGTTGCCGAGGTAGTGGGGTTCCTTCTCATGTTGTTAACGTCATTTCTCCTGGGGACGCTCTTCCACTCCTCGAACGAGATTGCTTGCATCGACACACCATGGGCAATACGACAAGCAGTGCGCTTCAAAACCGTTGAGTTTGATCCTCACTTTGGAAGCGAGCGTTCCACGTACCAGGGTGAACAGAATGCTACTGTCGACCAGCTTTGGGAAGACCTTGCCACAAGTAAGTAACCACCTCCCGACTTTAGAGTTAGGTCATGCCTAGAAATCGGTAGTAACTGTCATGGCCGCTGGCCCTGACCGCAGATCAGACTACCTACTGCGAGCTTTACAGACGAGTAGATGGCCACAGCTACCCAGCAGCTACCCAGCCATTGATCTCTGTACGGCTACGTACACCAAGATCGTGGACAGCAGAGTAGCTGTGGGCGCCCAGAGGCCCTAGCTCCCTGGATATACCCCTGATCAGAGCTGGGTAGCAGCTTCGCTGCCTCATCCTCCCTGATATTTATCTTAGAGACTTCTAGTCTACTACCAGAGTATGGTCAACCAGTCCTGCACTGCGCCAGTGAACCTCGCCGTGACAGTAACATAGCATTGAAGTTCATGCCTTTGGAGTGGACTGATCTGTACTAGAGCGTGTAAACCGCACCAAAGGAGCTGTTGAGTACGCTGGAACGGGCACTTATAAGGCAGTAAGTTTATAATTCAAAGTTTTGTCATCTGCTCTATAGTATCCCGCTTTGTGGCTATATCTGTGAAGGGTAGCATCATCATCATTGGAGTGGCGGCATCCCATGCTGATTTCATCGGATGGAATTATATACGCATGTATACGTATCTTGACTGCTACAAGACTCAAAGTTCTATCATGCTCTCAGAAGCAGAGCAGAATCGCCAAGATCACAGAGATCATTGCATCGAGGCTCTGAGGCAGAGCCTTATGTGCCATGCAGATCTGACCATTTACGCATATCACATGGGGCGGAAAATATGACCTGCCAGTCGGCAATCTTCAAAGTCGAAATCAATGCATTGACAGGGACCTTTTCAACGACTGGGTGATGGAGCACAAAAATATGCAGCTATAGTCTACGAAGCCGGCGGGAGCAGAAGTGTGGTTTTAGAGATCGAAGGTGTACTCTATATAACTTACCCCTCTTATTCGATTCGGTGTGTTCTTGCCATTCTCAGTGCTTTACCTCAGGGACATTGTAAATACAGATTGGCCGGTTATCTAATTAGTGAAATTGCAGTTGAACGTCATCGGAATATCACTAGTTAGCTCTCTCTAGTGAGCTAATCCGTAGAATAGAAAGCTGAGCTTCTATTCTTCGTCGAACCTTATTATGGCTTACCTCGCGATCAAGAAGGGTTACTAAAGCCCATTCACACACATACTAAGCCAATATATGCGGAAACGGAGGCGCATGAGTCTGGTGGAATATACTGAATGTTTCTGCTGTGGTATGTGTCGCGGTAACGGGAGGCGTCGGCAATAAGCAGGCAACACTGACCCTGCGGCACTGACCCTGCAACTTCCATTCGGAACAGAGATTCCAGGAGCCTGAGTTTTCTGAACATAGCAAGAAAAACTTAGTTTGAGCCGTATCAATTCGTTGCATCACGGAATGACTAAAAAAAGTAATAAAGTATGTTTTTAATTAACCACACGCTAGATAGCTAGATCTTGAGACCTTACACACCACATCCAAATTCATCACCTACTAACCCTTTCCATCCATATTTCAACAATATGTGATCATGACATCGTGAAAGCTATATAGCTTAATAGCTGCCATCTATAGCTACACTTTCATTATTTTGCATTGTTGTAACCTCCCGCGCTGCTGTGGTAGCAAGCCGTAGCTCCAGCGACGCTTGAATAACGGCATACCTTCCGCCACCTTCAACACACCAGAAAGTATTTTTTTTGTACAATTTGTAAAGCAACATAGGAACCATTCTTTTTCCTAACCTTCTGGTATTTAGGATCCACGAGTCCATACCTACTCCACTATAAGAATGAAGAGGATAGGCATCTGGCATATCCAACCCGCACAAGTCCTGCACGATCCCTCCAAGTTTATCAGGTTCTAAATTGGCTTCTCGGTCATCCCGCTCGGGCCATCGAGTCCTTGTTTTAGTGCAGGAACATAACTACGGCCTTGGAAACCTACACGTTAATCGTTCGCTTTGTGCTGGGACTATTCGTGTAGCTAAGCTAACCAACAGAACCAACCGCTTATATGGATCTCTGATTGGTTAATGGTTTAATTAATCCGTATATTAGCCATAACTAAACTAATACAGTAATCCAATGGCCCCTAAATATTATAAACGGTCAATTTAGCCGCTGTTTACGTGTCGGCAGGCATTGCACAGAAAATACATGTTGGGCCATGTTGTTGGCATCTCGAGACTATTTGCCGTCCAGTCGTTCAATCGCATTACTCAAAACCTGATTACGACAATTTGGAATAATTGGCACTGCAAAATAGTCTCTGTAGATTTGTATTGCTCCTTTTTGAGCGGGAATGAGGAGGAGAAATCCTGTGGTTGACCCGGTGCATTTAAACAGAGTTGTTGGTGTAAACTTCTAGTTTCTAACCTCGACAGCATTTTTCACCCTGTTTTACTTTGTAGTAACATTCAGCACTGACAATCATATCAACTCAAAATGTCTGCCAAGAACACCGAGAAGAGATTTCCCTCCTCTACAGGGGTAATCGAACAGATTTTGAAGGATTTTAGACTTAAAGTAATGCCTATCTTTTCTCCCTCTGCAACTAGCTTGGTGTATATTTCGAAGACGCTTGCCTAACTGCTCCCCTCAGCCCGCACAAATCACTCCTCTCGGCCTCCCCTGGTATAACAAGTTCATCTTTAGAGTCGATCTCACCGCAGTTGCTGTGCCAGGCTCGTTTCCGCAGCAGCCAGCCACAATCCAGCCACCTCTCTCTGGCGTCTCCAGCCTGATTATTCACTTTGCCGACCCCGAGGCCTACGGGTTCAACAATGCAAACCGTATCGAAAACACCGTCGCCGCGCAACAGCTTGTTCGCCGAGCGCTTCTTACATTTGGCCTCCCCGATCTTATTCCTGCCACATATGCATGGGCGCCCTACCGACCCGAGTTCGGGGGCGGGAAAGGGCCTGGTTGGTATATGCAAGAGTTCAGGCCGGGAGAAGAACTAATCAAGGTGTTCCCAACCATGACTCTGGGCGAAAAGAAGGATATTGCGCTGCAAATTGCAACTGTTTTTGCATGCATGCAGGAAATGAAGCTCCCGGCTGGAGTCACGAAGTTTGGCGGGCTGATGTTCGATGAGGACGGAAATGTTGTGGATGGTCAGTCGCCAGTTGTGAATGGCGGACCGTGGGATACGTATGAGGAGGAATGGCTTGCGAGGATTAAGGCCAAGATAAGGACTTCAGAAAGAGAGGATCTTGTCCTGCTTGGCTAGAAACCGGAGGGTATCAGAGATCGGATCGATCGATTTGTAGCCGATGGCGGAGTGCGAAAGCTGCTTGAGAATGTCGACGTCAGCAAGAGAGTTTTAGTGCAGGGGGACTTCAGTACGTACCATCTATTCGCTAATCACTCTTTTTGTGATTAAGAATACAGTCTTACGATATGCAGCGACATGGAATATGCTCTACGATGTTAATTCAAGACGTATTACAAGGTTCCTCGGCTTCGATTGTGCGAGCGTGACACATCCCTGTCATGAATACTTCTCTGGGTTCGACGACTTTGGGAGTGGAGTTCGACTAGGGAAGAAGGAAGATCAGTTCCTTCTTACCTCCGTTCTTAGTGGGAACTTCGACCAAGTCCCGCCAAGCCTTTCCAACGAGCAGACGGACAAGTGGGACGTAGCTAAGGAGTGGGATACCGCGCTTGCGGGTAGCGGCATGATATGCCTGAGCTCGATTGCCGGTATTCGGGAGCTTCTGGACTTAAGAGTCTTGATTTCCTTGATCTGTCCTACTGAGCTTAGGAATAAGTTCCTGCTGAAAGTTGTCTCCAAAGAAGCCCAGGAGCGAATGCGGGCGGAGGTACAGGTCAAGTTATTGACGTTGCTGGAGCAATATACATATTAGTGAATGTAACTGAGTTTTCTTGTTTTCACTTTTAAGAATGTCTTTGTTATGTGTCGTTTTATCTATTAAGATCTGGGGGAATTGTTGGGGCTGTTGCTCGAACTGATCAGCCTATAAATTGACGAAACTTGTTTGGTTTGGTTTAAAACAGTTATTGCAGTATATTTGCACTTTTGTGGCTCACGTAGTATCGTACAAACAGGAATTTAGTAGTCAGAAGTATATCAACTACTGCTTTTGAAATAGATAAAAGGCGACCTAGTAGTTGCTGTTGGAGCGGTTTATTGTTTTAAGGAGGAAGACATCTCTTATCCTAGTGGGGAAATTTATATATTTGTAAAGGAGTTATTGTGTACTAGAACTCTTGCTTTACTTTTTATAATATAATGGTAGACCCCTCCATGAGAGAACTTAGACCGTAAAAAGATTAATGTGATGGAAGTCGTTGACATTGTAGGCACTTGAGCCTTGATTATATAGTTATCCTAAGGATCTAGCTTTATAAGTTCTCCTGATCTGTAGATATAGGTACTGACAGCCTTAGAGCAAGCTACTTTAGTGCTAGCTATTCTACACCTTATTATAAATACTCTAAGATATTTAAACCAGACATTTCAACCACTTATTCTTCTTAAGTAAAACATAGTAATATACTGCCTTATTATCTCTTTCCTCGCAGAAATAAAGGCTTTTTAAGATCTTCTTTTACTTAATTATCTTATTTTTTATACGATAACTAAACTTAAAGAGATAAAGAAGTTCTTTAGTAGATAAATAGTTAAGATTAAGTAAAAGACTAATTTTCCTCACTAAGCCTAGAACTTTCTTTATATTAGCTAAAGTTATAATATAACTTCTTTAATATAATATTAGCCTTTTAAGGTAAAAAGAGGGACTAGAATAGGTTTTATCTTAGTAACAGATATACTTAAGTATATTATATAAAGTTTACAGGCAAGGAAGTTATTTAAGGTCTAAAATAGCTTATATAGCAGTTACTCTCTATCCTCTTAGGTCTAGCTTATTAGAGAAAGGCTATTACTAATTAAGTTATCTTAGCTGCAATAACTTTTTCTAGAGCTTCTATACTATAGTATAGCTAAAGCTTCGTGAGCTTGCTGTGGTGTAGCTAAACATTACTGTGAATACATGTTGTTGGGAGTGTATGATCATGGTGGCTTTGGTAATCTTAATAGGTGTTGTATGTGATGCTGATTGCGGCTTGTCAGCCCTGACAAGCTCTGTATGTGAAGCTAGGGAGTGGCTCGAGGATGAGGCTTTGCGAGCCCTGAGTGGCTGTATCTGTTAATGAATTAGATCAATTGTGATTATTACTGGATTTCCGTTGTGCTTAGAGATACTGGGTATAGTATTTACTGTGTGGATTGCCGGTTTTTTATTTCTTTTGTGTGTGCAGCCCAACTTTTGAGGCTTGCTAAAGATAAATTGCCTTGTATAGTTCTTAAGTAAAAGTATCATCTAATACCTAGTCTTTCGAATTAACTTATTAGAAAATTATATCTGAAATTTGTAGGAGGCGTAGCTTAAGCCTCTTGAAATTAATTTTATTATTCTACCTAATAACTATCTGTCTCTAAGTCTATAAAAGTAAACTACTGGATTAAAGAGGAGTGTCATGTAAAGTTCCTCCGCATAGCTAGTGTCAAGTACTCCTCTCTAAATTTTTATAAAGAAAGAGGTAGAGGCAAGTGTAGTCCCTTTTAAGGAGGTTGTTAACATCATGTGATAGTACTTATTAGCTAAGAGCACCTCAACGCCGCCATAGAAACTGCTAGTATTCCTACCGCGAAGCTATACTTATCCTATCTAACTGATCTCTGATCTCACACGAACGAGCCATTCAGCAACTCATTTCCACAGCACAATTCGACTAATGAGCCGAAATGAGAGTATATACGAAGGCGCCTTGCCACGAAACGCCTAGTTCTCTGCAATTGGCTGGTTCACCCGGACTAATCCCCCTTGTAAGTGAAACCACGTGGAAACCATCTGTTACCATGCGTCTCATATTTGGAAGCGATTGGACACTAACCGGCGTATCGGTATGATTTCAAGAATCAGGCTCCCAATTGTGCTTATCAAGTGCCCAAATAGCTTGAGCCGATAACCATCTTTCTAACGTCTGTGCGCATAAAATGACTTTTTCAAGATGTACTTTGGTTATGCGGTTGGGAAAATTATCGTCTATAAGTACTAAAAGGGACCAGTGTTCTTCCCAGTGCTGCTGACAGGAACTTTTGTAAGTGGCCTGTCCGCGAGATGATGAGAGTAAAGTCACATCAGCAATTGGTGCGTCAGCAAGTGACGCGTCGTATAAGCCGTGTATTTTCAAATTTTCCCGAATGTGGCACAGTACGCAGTATTTTCGCATAAAACCTCCGCAGGTCCAAGGTTGTCATGCTTCCTCTTCTTACTCTATGTTCAGATTCACATGCAGCTTCGAGCAAAAAGGCAATATGGCATCCCAGAGCCTATTTACAGCGCTGTTAATATTTCTGAGTTTCTATCATACGCTTGCGTTAAAGTATTGCCCTCCTCGCGGACCTATTCTTCCTCTACCGGTTAATATCGCAAATCACCCCATCGGTATCTCAGCTACGGATGGGCTGGAGAAGGCATTTCGTGAGGCTGTTCAGAATTGGGACATCAACGGCAACAAGTTTGATCCAGGAGCAGTTTCTTTCTCAGTCAATGTTGGCTCGATCAACGACAACAGTGGAAACCCAATATTCGAGTATCATCACACGGCCTCGCCGTCTTCTTTAAATTCGTCAAGTACTACAAATGTAACCGGAGAGAGTATCTACAGGATTGGTAGTGTCTCTAAGGTTTTCATTCCCTATGCTCTCCTCATCGCGCGGGGACGGGTTATTCTGAATGAACTAGTGATCGACTACATCCCAGAACTCTATGACATTGCACTCGAGCAAGAAAAGTCTGGTCTTGGTGAGGTCGAACAGGTGGCTTGGAAAGAGGTCACCATTGGAGCATTGGCATCCCATATGTCGGGTCTCGGGGAGAGCTGTATGCTGGCCCTGCTTCCAGAATATCACAGGCTTAAGCCTAATGTAAAAAGAGTGACGCTAACGAGCATGTATTGCACTGTTGCAGTTGCCCCGCTTGACCTCTCGGCCGTTCTTCCCGATCCCACAGTGATAGGCCTACCCAATCTGAACCAGTCAGATGTTGTCACATGTGGAGGCTATGAGGGACAGCCACCCTGTACAAAAGAATGTATGGGACCTTCAATTTGGCGTTATCTTTATCTTCGAGATCACGGCTAACGGAAACAATTAGTTCTTCTACGAAGCATCATCGAAAGGCACCCAGTACACCACACGTTTGCAACGCCGGGGTATTCTAATCCTGGGATCATACTCCTCGGTTATGTCTTGGAGAAGGTCACGGGGAAGCCGTGGCCAATGGCGATCGAAGATTTAATCTTTAAACCCCTGAATCTCAGCAACACAGGATACAATCTGCCAACGACAATCTCAAGCGGCGTGATTCCTGCAGGCCAGCTATGGTGGTCGACAGACCTTGGAGACGTATCAATGTTCGTTGTAATGCCTCATTTTATTGAGGTCTTAGAGAATGCTAAGAAAGGCCAGAACCGGAGGAATCTATGCGTCAACAGACGATATGGCACTTTTTGCAAGATCTGTCCTAAACAGTGCGCTCCTTTCCGCCTGGGAGACGAGGGCCTGGCTGCAGCCCATGGCCCATACCTCCGACCCTTTTTTTTCTATCGGTTCCCCGTGGGAGATTCGCCGTGTCAACGCCAATTCAACTGGAGATGGGCACATCATTGACATCTACACCAAAGATGGCTCTCTGGAGACATACTACTCAAAGGTTGTTCTCTTGCCCGACTTCGGTGTTACCATTGCTATCAACGTTGCCGGTGATAGTGCTGTTACCGTGATCAAATTCTTAGCCGAGCTGGTAGTATCAACATATGTCCCAGCCCTCGAGGCAATCACCAAAGACCAAGCGGCCCAACGCTATAGGGGTGTTTATACATCGCCGGAATCTAACTCGTCCATGACGATAGAAATAGACGGTGGACCAGGATTAGCAATCACTTCATGGATCAACAACGGGATGGACGTTCTTGACGTGACTATTCCAACAATTGGGCACTCGCCTGTCCTTGGTCACCCCAGGATGTACGCCACCGGTCTCCGAAGTACCTCACCACAGAGTAGCACGGACCATGAAATAACTATGGTTGGCTTTCACGTTATATTTACCCTGGAGAGCATGAACGATGGACTGAGTATCTTTACCGATGCTTGTGGAGACTGGGGCTTGCTCGATGTAGTCTCATATGGCAAGGTTGGTCTTGATGATGTTGTATTTTACGAAGATAAGGATGGTGTAGTGCTTGATATGGACCTCCGCGGACTCCGGAAAGTATTGAAGAAAGTATGAGGTATTTGGGAATATAGTAATCTTAAAGTGGTGGGTTGAAATGCCTGCTATGCTTTCCGTTGACCCTTGTTGATCACGCAGGCCAAGAAGCCGTCCCCTCCTAATTGAACTCAGATAGGCCATAGAGACGGGATAGCGTGGGTATAATTAGCGTCAGGTAGCTCTAGTACAGAACGAACTTACATGTTACAAATAGGAAGACAACGATAATTGGCACAGGATGTCAACTGAATAGGGCCATGAGCTGTTATGGCTCGTGCAAAGTGAAGATCTTGGAGATGACTCATCGGGTCCCCTTTTCGACGAAAGTAATGCATGGCTTCCATATCCGATACAGCGAGCGGAGGAGAGAAAAAAAATCATTCATAGATCATAGCATCTGCCTAGGGGCCTAGACCTGCGGATCCGTACGACTTCGGCGATCTGACACGAAGCAAGGGTCATTAATCGGCGACCCTACTTTAGCGCGGCTGCGTTTTGGATCATAAGGCGAAGTTATGGGTCTAAAGCAAGAACCTTTTACATGCTAGCTTACTCGGCCGTTTGAACAGTAAATAGGCTTAGCTCCGTTGCTGCCTATGTCGCCGCTTGGTCAATTTTGACACAGCCGGGAAGGAATGAGATAGTTTTCGAGTAAACGAAGCTTGGGCAATGCCGCCGGCTAGTTTGCTTGGCGTGTCTTAGTAGCTGATATGCAGAATCTCTTTCAGCATTTAAAGGCGCCTTGCGCCTTGCGACTGTATACTTCTAGAACAAGCGTGACAAAAATACCAGCTTCCAAGAATTTGCAGCCAAAAATACCTCCCTCCACCTCTATCCTTAAATTCCAACGCAAACCCCCGTGCAAACTTGCCGGGTTGATTAGAAACATCTTAGTCTTTTCAATTCAAATCGCCAACATAAGGTCTAAGTTCGCTGACTTCACCGCCATCTCGGACAAGGTCCATTTATTCGACCCCGCCTCCGATAATGCCTCTGGAACCGGATTGCAGTGCGGTACAGCGCCAGGGACAATCGTTCTATGCACGTGGGGAGATGGGAGCCCGAAACACATCGCCAAGTACATCGGCAGGTGCCGAAAGCTCTACCCAGCATCGCGCCTTACTCTAGTATAATCGACCATATACGAATCTATGTTTTACACAGCGGATCAACACAACAAAACCATGCTACCGTTCCTCGATGCATTCTTCGCCGCCGGGAAGTCCGATAAGGCTGGTAGCGATGAGAATAATCGAACACTTGTGCACTTTATGTCGAACTCTGGTGGTTTGAGTTTTGGCTCGTCCATTATGGCTTAGCAGAACCTGGAGCCTTATATGAAACAACAGCCATTTCCTCACACGCTGCTCATGTGACTCGACCCCTGGGAGCTTGACATTTAATCAAGTCGTCAGCCGGGCGTCCAGAGCTATGGCTATCGCCACATCTTCCTGGTCGCCGCTCCCGATTTCCGCTATGCATGGCTTCTGGGCTTTTGTCATGTTCATATCCCTAGGGATATCCGGGTTGATTTTTCACCCAAATTCTATCAATGCAGTGTCTCCGAATAGACACGATATCTCGCAGTGCCAGGAGTAGGACAACACAAGGCATGATATGATACGATGACTATAGCAGGGTTTAGCTAGCTTGCCGCTTAACCTAGTAATGTAATTCAGCCGAGCACTGTCATTACACAATAGCAACACTCTCGCCCTTCTTCGTCAGACCGTGATAGAACTGCCTTTCTTTGGATACCTTTACATCATCTCCGGAAAATACTCTCCCCTCCAAACAATAGCTCATGCCGCCGGCTACTCATAACATCAGAAGCCTATTGCCTAAAGTACAACAGCACCACCATCCAATGGGAATGCTTTTCGATCTCGCATTAGATAATTGGCGCCTTATGGACCATCACTACTGGCTTGAACTGCGGGAGACCTCCGGTTTCCCTTGTCTTGGCCATCTTGGCATCTAGCCTAGGGTTCTGAGCCCTATTCACCACCTCGCGGTAGCTATGGTAGATCCGATCTTGATTCTCTTGAAGCGTAAACTCATATTGCAGGTAGTCTGCGGCTCGTAGCCACAGGTTGACGGCATCACATTTAGACAGCTTGTCTTGTTCCTGTGCAATGTTTCGATTTCCGGCGCTAGGGTCTAGGGGCTCCTCGGCTTCCCATACTGCTATATGCTGCTGGGCCTCGTGCATGATTTCCTGAATTAGTCGTTGCGCCCAGTTATATTTCACACCTAGATTCTCCGCCTCAAGCTGGTCCTTGGTTTGGCTCTCGCTAATGGCAGGGTCGAGGAGGCGGACGGACCATTTGGGTTTCAGAGGGGGGATTGGAAGAAGTCCAGTGTTGTCCCATTCTAGCCGTTGAACTGTGACTAGGACGGTCTTCAGCCTAGGGAAAACGCTGGGATCGGCATAAGGGAAGAAGTCGTGGGACCTGAAGACGCTAGTGTTCAGCGAAGGTCGCACTACAACCGTCTCGGCTAGCCGGGCAATCGGCAGCAACGATCGTACGATTTCCGAGTAGATTGCTGAGCCTCCAGTTGCACATAGCTCGGCCACCGTGTTGACAGCATGCAGATCCTTATCCGGGTTGTAGACAGTGGGTGTTCCTGAATAAGCTCCGTAGGCAATATCGTGCCATGTAGCGTTGATGCAAAGTACATCGAGGCCTGGGTTGAACCACGTCGTCCTGACCGGCTGCACAGCCAGGATCGACTGGTCGTCCCGTTTTGTTGCCCGGATCTTGGCCTCGTGGTAGGCAATACGCCGATACCTCGTCCCAGCAAACTCCCAGGCCTCACTGCATACCTGCGCGACAAGAGGAGGACCCAGCGGCTCAATCCTCAACCTTTCGTAGCTGTAGTCATCAAGCCACTTAGAGCAGAAGCGGAGCACGCGGCGCGGGAATGCATTGTCGTATATCTGGATGCGAAGCTCCTTTGGCAGATTTGCAAATTGGGGAAAGAGCGGCTCCTCCTCTTTCTGCCCTTGGGGGAATATGGGGAACCCGAATACGTTGACGGCCATGTAGAGGTGTCGATTTTTGGACGCAGACTATACGTGGCGGGGTGGAAAAGGTCGCCAATAACGGGGCTGGCGTGACTGAAACCTAGTAGAGTATCTCTCAGCTAAAGTTGAAGCGTGAGCGTACGACAAATGACACGTGTTCGAAGTAGGCGGGCCGCTAACATTTTGAGTGTAGTAACTTTAATCCATGCCCCACTCGATCTATCCTTGGCAAGCTGCAGTACCTTACTTTAACTCTCAACAGGCCAAAGAGATCAATTCTACATTACTAAACCCATGTCTCTTAAAGAACTAGTACGGCAGGACCCAGCTAACTTTAGCTATTCCACTCATATTTATAGGGAGAGAAATAGAGCTGGAAACACATAGTGTCACGATAGGATTATAGCTATTGATACAGCTAGACTCACAGAAGCCAGGCGTTATACTATAAAATCTAAATTTACTACGGTATACCCCTAAAGGACAGAAGAAATGTCCTGGTACGGTATTAGCTATAATAAGGCAGAGAAGAGTTAGCACACATCTGACAGAAGGCAAAGGGCGAAGCCAGGAACCCATTTCCATTCCACACTTAGGAGCAGCATCGCAAGTACTGGTATAATTGCCAGCGCCACAGTAGGCCGGCCCAAAGCAATAAAAGCCGCTCTTAGTTATTTCATTGCCACTAGTTAGCACAAGAAACTTATATTCCAACCTTGTGGCAGAGAGATGCATGACTTGTAGTAGCATCCCGTAGTACAAAGCTCTTTTCCTGGTGTGGCATCAGCTGTTGGCACATATTAATAGTCAGCGCGCTGTCTTGCCGTCGTACGTACAACTAATCTATGATAGTCCACCTACGTCCGCACTCAGCGACTGCGTCGCAATTGTTGGTACAGTTGCCAGCACCGCAATATTCAGGCCCAAAGCCACAGTAGCCACTGGTAGCTATTTCGTTGTCAGGTAGGTTAGCGCCAGAAATTTTACTTTCTTAACCTTGTGGCAGGAATGCGAAATCACTTACAACTGCATCCTGTCTTCTGCTCGGGGCGAGGGAAGTCCTGGGTGCCGGTGCCGGGCCCAGCAGCTGAGAAGTCTTTTCCGGCCTGGTGGTTCAGGCACGTGACTGCTGACAGCCTTCGCTAATTTATGAATTTCCTGCATCATCCTGTTAAAATCCGTTTCGAGTTAACAATTAAACCAGCCCTGTATGATGGATTCCTTAAGTCGGGCCGATTTATTGTAAGTATAGACTACTATTAGGAATATCAAGTCCTTTACTACGACATAGAGTAGCTAAGATACCGGGGTGCAGATCCTATACGTTTTAATATTAGCGATAATCCCAGTATCCGGGCCACTTTTTGCAATTTTTTGCAATAAGCTATAACCCACGGATTCCCGAGTCGCTGCCGAACCCGATCGAAGTAGGGGAGAATAACAATCAAATGGTACGGCTGTTGGATCCAAACAATGATTAATTGCGTTTAGACTTGTTAGAGCTCGGCAGCTAGGCGGCCGTCGATGCAACACTAACAGTGGTTTCCCAATTGGGCTTTAGGGGTCTCTACGTATTATTGTATATATCAAGGGAGGTGCTGGCTCGCCGTTCATTTAGAGATAGTGCAGCAGCAATTGATCATTGCGATCGGCACTCCAAATATCACTACCTTTGTTTGGCTTTCGCTTGCTCCACATTCCTTTCAGCAGAACCCCTATCCGCCATGTCTTTCTTCGTGGTCTCGGCCCTTATAGGCATAGCGGCCGCAGTGCCACTCAGCGCTGTTGAGCAGGCGAACACCAACATCACGCTGGAGGCCCGCAGCGATGCGCCTTACGGCATCAAGAGGGGCATTTGCTACAATGACGGCTCGATCACCCCCCTCCTTAAAGCGCCTAGCTCGGCTACGTGGGCTTACAACTGGGGCACTGCCCCCAATGCCCCAATGTACCAGCAGATACCTATGTACTGGGGTCTCGGCGCCGAGGGTGATGCCAATGGCGTTAATGCTAAGATCAATGCTGGCGATACTCCGTACGTCTTGGGATATAATGAACCCGACATGGACCGCGGGCACGGTGGCTGCCAAGCCACTCCTCAGCAGGCTTACGATGCTTGGGGTAATGATATGTTTAAGTTTTCTGATAGGGGCGTTAAGCTGGTCTGCCCAGCTATCAGCTCCTACAACGCCGAGGTCTCTATCTTCACTGGCCAGAAGACTGGCCTTACGTGGCTGCGCTCCTTCGCCCGCGACTTCGGTACTAACCCCCTCGGTCCGCAGCAGTTCCGCTGCGCCGGCCAGGCTTTGCACTGGTACGGTCCTGATAGCGGTGGCAGCGCTGCATACCAGGCTCAGCTTTTCATCGACTATATCTCCTACGCCCACACTGAGGTCGACGACATCTTCCAGACGACAGACTTCCCCCTCTGGATTACGGAGTTCTCGCCCAGTCCGCAACAAAACCCCCAGTTGATGAGCGACTTCCTTGCAATCGTTATGCCTTGGATGGATGCTCAGTCTTGGATTAACCGCTACAGCCCTTTTAAGGCCGAATATCTGGTGTCAAACGGTGCCCTTAACGTTGCCGGCCAAACCTTCGTCAGCGTGGTCTAAGTCTGGCGACTAGTTTTGCCATGCAGAAACGCATTCACGCTTCCCCAATATTTGGAGTTTGCTTCTCCACAATTTCGTTTTTTAGGCTATCTTGTATAGTTTTGGCATACTCTTCTTGTAGATAGTAAGCAACTTGAGCATAGCTATCAAAATAGAACTTATCTATATGGTCTTCAGGACTGCGACTTTGTTCCTGACACGAGCTGGCGAAACTTAAGCACTTGTAGGCTGCTTCCTTGTCCTCGGAGAGCAGCATGGGTAAGCCATTGGTATATCTTGGCCAGCAGCTTCGTTGCTGAGTCTATAGGTAGTTCCATCGTGAGTTGGCACGCCTCATCTTTGCTGACAGTTCGTTGGAGCACTATGCTGGGGCTATGTTGCTATAGTAGAAGGATTCCCTGTGTTTGGGTGTCGGGTCAGGGATAGGGCGTGGGGTTAGTCTAGGATCTAGTAAGGCGTATAGCTTAAGGTATGCGGTGGATAAGAAACTATAACATGAAAAAAAGCCGGCCTTATACGATAGCAACCATTGAAAACGTAGCAAGCACCCTAGAAGCTACCTAGAGACAAGCCTTATCATCGCTACGACACTCTAGTATTTTAACTTCCAGGTCGCCTCAGGAGAGTCTGGCAAGGCTAGCTCGGTTGTGGAAGGTCGGATAGATAGTAGAGAACGGGTCGAAGAGCTCCAGCTGTGACACAGCTTTAGATCCGAGCATGTTGGTCCAAATCTCGTCCTCCAGCCTTGCGGGGAAACTCGCGCGGAACTCGCAGGAAGTTCAAAGTATATGGCCAGATGCCCCCTTTAAGGATCGTATTGTGCCTGAACCTACTGAGTATACCGTTGTCGAAATTGCTCCGGGATTCTACTAAATTAATTAATTTCCCCCTCCCTCCTCTTTGACATGCTTGATTTGACGTTACCCCGGCCAGCTCTTGTACCAACGAATACCTACGCTACGTGGTTCTGTCCGGCAGATCCACTATCTGACCACCAACGAGTGTGGCGCAGGGACGCTGTGCCCTATTTTATTTAGCCCTCCGCCAATTCAAGGTTAAAATAAGAGGAGTAATCGGGGTACACAACTGTTTTTCATCCACGTACACAGTTTCCCCACTTCTAGCACTAAAACCCCAGTCCATGCAATGGCGAGTTTTTACAGTAGCATCAAAACAAGCTATTATACGACTACAATCTATGTGCGCGTGGAAATGCCGCCTTTTCTAGCAGGTGTATTCTCCTAATGTGGGGGCTATTTCGCACGTTTAGGTGTAACCCACATTTTGTAGCAACTCTCAGGCATCTATTGTGATGTCTGCCATGTTTGTCCACCTAGGTGATGCGTTAGGCCGCTCGATCGGGCCGTGTTCGTAACGCTTACCTCTTCTGGATTGGCGCAACTGGCGCAGCACACTTCTCCATAGGCCAAATCTCAAACAGCTGATGTGCAGGATTCGCTCAGCCTTGCAAGGCAACGCGCAAGGCGTTACTCAGCTCTCGTGTTATATCGTAAGCATTAATCACTTGATAGATAAAATGAAGATAATCTATTCACTCACCCTCTAGAAACATCATTTTCCTTTCAACATCCTCGCCAACACTACCCCTCAGCAAAGCCCGAATTATCCTCTCTTACCATATGATGGTTGACATTCACCGCAACATACCCCCGGCATCACACACGAATGTCGGCGCTGGCAATGGCAGTGGTAGATGGCTAGCGGATATTATTATCTGGGTTACCTCGAAACTATGTGGTAGTGGTAGGAAAAGATAGGTGTTTAGAGACGGTAATAACCCAACCGAGCCTGTCACTAGGTCTATAGACTTGCTCTAAGCTGATATAAAATAAAATAGTAGCTACTAGTAGCACTTTTGGTTGAGATGTCGGGAAGATTTGTGTTTCCCCAAGGATTCGAAGTTATCCCGGTCTGCGGTAGGTTGCCAGAAAAACGGGTCCGATAAGAACGGAACCCCCAACCATTAGATTGGACATACATACATACCCGCCCACTCATTATACAGTTCCAAAGCCCGCAGCTGAGCCTCGACCCCATGTTCATAATCCCTAAATATATACGCAAAATAATCATATGTGTAAACTTGTCGTATACCCTTGTCTTTACATGCTGTGGGGTTATTACGTCTCTTTCTGGGATCTGCTGTGCCTAACCTAACCCCTAATCCCATCTTTGTTTTGTTATAAGAAAAATATGTTTACTTGTAAATTTATCACTACCTAATATATCCTTCAGTATAAGACATCTCAGATAGTAGCCAGAGGCAAGATTTCCCACCTACTAGCAACAACTCAGGTTCGGTCACTTCTCTTAACTCTCGCACTTCGAACCCTGCTGTAGTGAAGCGATTAGCACAGCCAGGACAAATAACTACCGAGATATGAGTCGCGGCTTTAAACGAATGCCATATGAGGTCGCTTTCCTGTAATTATATTATCTCTTCCACCGAGACAAGCTATCAATCTAAGGACACCAAAGTATACCTAGGTTAGCCAACGATTCCCCCCCGTTGCGTTAAAAACAACTGTGTTTTACAAGTACCTGCCTAAGTACTCATTACAGTATATGAGCCAACAGGTGCGCATACCAGCAAGAGGGCGAGTGTAAATCATGTAGGCAACACAACACATGCGGCAGGGCTGCCTGGTAGTTTTACAAGCACCCACCTATTTAGGTAGGTGTAAAAGTACCTTCGTCATATAATAAGCAGATATTGCTGCACAGGACCTAACAGGTGCTTACAACCAGGAAGGCGAACGTAGATTATGCAGGCAACATAGTATACACTAACATACTTATCTTTATACAACTGCGACACAAGAACCAACAGGTGCATACAACCAGGAGGGTAACGCGAATTATACAGGTAATACAATGCACGTGGTAGGTTGCCTGATTTGCAGACTGGACATACTACCATATACTAATATGCTCTTATCTTCAGTATGTAGATAATAGGTCGGCCCGACTGCATGTTATATATTAGTCTGACTAGGAAATTACTCGCTCTTTAATCTAAGTATCTAGTGTTTACATTATTAATAATAGTATGATTAGATAACTTCAAGGGTTATAAGAGTAATATAAGGGGTCTTACTTATAATGCAGTAAATTATCGTGTTAAAAAGGCGTGTTATTATTTTTAAGTCCTAGTGTATAATAATAGATTTTTTAAAAGTTAAAGTTAGCTCTTTATATTTTAATTATACAAGGTAATTTATCTTCAGCAAGCCTTAAAAGTTAAGCTACACACACATAAGAAATAAAGAAAAACCATCAATCCACACAGTAGATACTATACCCAGTATCTCTAAGTACAGCAAAAACCGAGTAATAACTAACATTGATCTAAATTAACAGATACAGCCACTTAGGGCTCGGGGAGCCTTATCCTTAATCTCTATATGTAAAGCTCATCGGGGCTAACAAGCCACGATTAGCTTCCATTACATACAACGCCTATTAAAATTACCAAAGCCACCATAATATTCACAATAAGGTTCAACCATACCATGGCAAGCTCGCGATAGCTTTAGCCATACCACAGTATAAAAGCGCGAGAAAAGTTATCACGGCTAAGATAACTTAATCAGCAACAACCTTTCTCTAATAGGCCAGGCCCAAAAGGATAAGAGAGCAGCTATTATACAAGCCATCTTAGACCTTAAACAACTTCCTCACTATCTTAGATCTTAAACAACTTCCATACCATCTTAGACCTCGAACAACTTCCCTTGCCTGTCAAGCACACCTATTGCCAAGATAAAACCTATTCTAGTCCCTCTTTTACCTCTTAAAGCTAATACTGTACTAAGGAAGTAATCACTAAAGCTCTAGCTAATATAAATAAGTTTATAGGCTAAGTAAAAAATATCAGTCCTTTACCTAATCTCAACCATTTATTTACTAAAGAACTTCTTGATCTCTTCAAGTTTAGTTATAATATTTTACTCGAGAAGGATAAGTAGTTGAAATATCTGGCTTAAATATTCTAGAGTATTTGTAATAAAGTATAGAATAGCCAGCGCTAAAGCAGCTTGTCGGGAGAACTTACAAAGCTAGATCCTTAGGATAGTCACATAATTAAGGCTTAAGTGCCCACACCGTCAACAACTTCTATCATATTAATATTCACAGTCTAAGTTCCCTCATAGAGGGAATCTATATATTATAAACATATAAACTATCTACCTATAAAGCAAGCAAGCTTTATACTTATAAAACATCTATAATTCCACACAACAGCTACCTCTTATATAAAACAGTTATGCTATATAAAAACGTTAAAAACAGACTTAGAGCTATATACTAGCGCTGCTAATATAATCACTAGTAAGAGTATAAAATATATAAGAAGATAAAGCGTTTTAAATCTAAGTAAGCATTTAATACACTAGTCTTTACAAGTATATTAATATGGTAAAAGATAGACTATTTTAAAATATTAAATAATAAGGCTATATAGTCTCTCTCTCTATATATATAGCTTTACTCCCTAATTAAAATCCCAGATCCTTATCCATTTACACACGCACTTAAATACACTTATACTTTAATCTAATAAGATCCACTAGCCGGATCTACTTTTCATATATATTCTGCTATTCCACCACTTATATCATTAAAAGTAATTACTCATCGTTACAGCAAGGATTACTGGCGCAGTATAAGACTGGTTGACTAGACTAGAAGACTCTAAGATAGAGATCAAAGAAGAGGAAGCAGCTAAGCTGCTCCCCAGCTCTAATCAGGGGGATATCCAAGGAAGCTAGGACCTCTAGACGTCTATAGCTCCTCTACTGTCTACGATCTTAGTGTATGTAGCCGTATAGAGATTGATAGCTGGGCAGCTGTGGCTATCTGTTCGTAAAGCTCGCAACAGGTGGTCTGATACGTGGTCAGGGCCAGCGGCTATGACACTTATCATACCTTTTAACAGATTATAAGCAAAATCTCTAGCCTTTCAATTATATAACCCTTACTCTCATAGGTATAATTTATCTAAACTAAGCCTAATTTTAATCGTTTTTTAAGTAATTATATTATTATTTTACAATTTATTTAAATTATTAATTATTTTAATATTTGGGAACGTTATTACTCTAAATAATTTGTTCCTAATTAATCTAATTAATCAAAGTATTAGGAGCCTTATCGCTGCTGTTGCTTTACTTCTGATTAGCTGAGTTTTGTAGCTCAAATACCTGAGATACTTAGCTAAGATTCTGCTAGTCGGGTCTGTCTAGCGGGGGCGCAAAGCCTCAGGCCTGACACAGGATTGTAACACCCGTGCCGAAAGAGATTTCTAAGTCAGGCGAAAAGAGCGACCAAGCCACCACCATTAGTATATCAGCATCACCACAGCTTCCGATTAAATTCATCGCTAGATAATTTAGAATAGCTGGAGCAGTCTTACATCCTATAAAGCCTTAGCTAATCTACTAATAAAGACTCTAGGAAAGCCAGGGCATGAGAAGCTAGTAATGTGGAAAATGCAAATCAACTCGACCTAAGTCTGGACAGTAGTTGTTATTACCGACGAAGTTAACGATGCAGCTAGTCGTAGAGATGATTAAAATAGATGGTGTGCCAGGATTTCAAATCCCTTCAGGAGCGGCAACAGACATAAAGCACCTGTGCCAACAGAGAGACAACCAAGTCTAGAGCCCAAGGCTGATTTCTTTAGCCTGTTTGTATTTTAATGGATGGCCTTTTTTATGCAACTCGAGTATCAAAGGCCACTCGAGCTTAACGACATCTGGGAGGTTAATCTGTATAGAAGTGTCCCTGTGAGGCAAGTAAAACCATTGGCTTTATTTGAGAGAAGAAGGGAAAACGGCGACGAGACGCTTTTGAGGAACGTGCTTTATGATACATTTCGGGAAGAATTCTTGATCAGTGGGCTTCTGTTTCTTTATTGCTTTGCTCCCAGGTTCTCTTGCCCTTTATGCTGCGATATCTCATTTAATTCGTATCTGACGTTTATATGGCGGCCCCGAGGCTCTGCCTCTCTCCAATGGTATAGCATGGGTTAATTATAGGCATTACTCTTGTTTAGGTTGTACAGACAACGTGCTTCGATTACTTTCTCTATCGCGGCATGATAGTTGGAGGTCAAGCGCGTGTAGTCCTAATTACGCTCATCTTTTACAAAGCGACCAAGCTGTCAGGCCGGGCAAGAGCCGGAGGTGTGTCCCTCGAGAGACTCCCACCTGGCTTGAAGCCAGGGAGTGAAGAGTAGAAGGCATTGATGCAAGAGCATATCGGCAAGATGGCGCCCGGCACTGTGGTTCGACCACGTTGGTCAAACGGGAGGATTATAAACTTGATGTCCATGGCACGGGCCGTGTCAATCAAGGCTCGATCATGATCCATATTCTCTGGACATCGCCCGTCGCCATCCTTCTAGCTTTGACATTACTGTTGGTGAACATTACCTACAGTGCCTTGCTAGGTTTGCATTACTCATCCTCGTCGTGCCACTACTTACAAGGGCACTCAATGGTTACTCGGTACAATACGATCAACGCAATCACAGACCAGAGGGTATCATTTACACAAGAGATGCTACAAGGCGTGGAGTTAATCAAGTATTTCGCCTGGGAGTCAGTTTTCATAGATCGCCTAGCTTGTATTCGAAATCAGGAGATCATCCGTATGCGAGCAGTGCTCGCCATCCGCCACGCCATTTCCACGGTCGGCACGTCGATGACGCCTTTTGCGACAATGCCGGCCTTCATTACGTATACTCTTTCGAGCCAAGAGCTCACATCGAGCCACGTATTCTCATCCCTGTCACTCTTCGGCGTGTTGAGCATGCCCCTGAACCAGCTCCCTCTGATACTCGGACACGTCACCGATGCGGCACAATCGATCCTCCGAATCCAGGAGTTTTTGCTTGTCGAAGAAGCCCAAGACCCTGTGAGCTGGGACTTCGAGAATTAAACCGCCGTCGTCTTGGAAAACACAAGCTTTACCTGGGAGCCAAACGCTGTCAGGGAAGGTGACATTGATGGCTCGTCCATGAAGAACGCTGCTGCTACGACCTGGAAGCAGAAGGGCAAGAAGATGGAAAAATAGGAAATTTGCTTTGATGATGAAAGACAACAATTAAAGGTCTCAGGAAAGTCTCCGAGCAATTCGACACCGGATAAAGGGTCCTATCAGATGTGAAGGTGGTAAAGAGCAGGTCTTCACTCTCAGAGATCTCAACCTCACCGTAGGACGACACGAACCTGTTGCTGTGATTGGTACCGTCGGATCCGGCAAGAGCTCTCTTCTTTCAGCTCTAGTTGGAGATATGGGAAAGACAAGAGGGATCATCAAGTTTGGGGCTTCCCGGGCATTCTGCCCACAGTCTGCGTGGATACAGAATACATCTATCAAGGATAATATCATCTTAGGAAGAATAAATGGCACGGCGTCTTCCGAGTCCGACCAAGTCAGCGACCGCCGCTGGTATAACGACCCTCTGGATGCTTGCGCACTCCGGCCAGATTTGGACATTTTTCCGTACGGGGGCTTGACTGAGCTTGGCGAACGAGGCATTACGATTTTGGGTGGTCAAAAGAAACAGCTCAATATCGCTCGGGCGATCTATTCCGATGCTGACTTGATTCTGATGGATGATCTTTTGTCTGCGGTAGATGCTCATGTGGGTCGACACAGTATGGACAACGCTATTTGTGATCTTTTAAAGGACAAGTGTTGCATTTTAGCAACGCATCAGCTTCACGTCCTTCGCCGTTGTGACAGGATTGTGTACATGTCAGGAGGCCGAATCTTCGCACATGGCACGTTTGATCATATCAAGGCAAGCGATACCTCCTTTCAACGTATGATGGCAACTGTCGCACACGAAGACGGGCAAAACGAACGCGAAGAAGAAAAAGCCGAGGAAAAAACCGAGCAAGGTAAAAGAAAGCAGGAGACAGCGAAAAACGGCCCACAGGAGGCGGCTGCGCTCATGCAGGCCGAAGAGCGTGTTGTCAAGAGCGCAGGCTAGTCCATTTACGCGGCCTACGTGCGCGCGTCCGGGACCATCCTCAACCTGCATTTGATGCTCATCCTTCTCATTGCCGCCGAAGGACCTATAGTTCTCACAGGCATACAGCTATCATGGTGGACGTCGAACCAGTTTTGCTTCCACCTTGGGACATTTGTAAAGAGCTTTTATTACTAAAGTATTAGCCACTAAGCTGACCGCGCCGTTAGATCGGGATCTATATCGCCCTCGGATTTGCTCAGATCTTTTCTGCGTTAGGCTTTTGTGTACACCTAACCGGCGCTAGCAGCAGCGCATCTCACACCATGTTACAGGCAGCTGTGACACGGGTGCTTCGCGCTACCATGTCCTTTTTCGACACGACACCCTTGGCCCGAATCACGAACCGGTTCTCTAGAGACGTCGATGTTATGGACAACAACCTTCCCGACACTCTACGCAACTTCCTGATCTTTAGTGAGCAGGATGTCGCCGTTTTTATCCTGGTACTGGCTTATTTTCCTCATTTTGCTGTTGCCCTTGTAACGCTTACAATTATCTTTCTCTTATCTGCGCAATATTACCGATCATCAGCTAGGGAACTAAAGAAACACGAAGCCCTATTACGTAGCCATGTCTTTTCCCGCTTCGGGGAGGCAGTCTCTGGCATTCCGACTATTCGAGCCTATAGACTGGAGCAAGAGTTTACCGCGTCGGTAAACAAAGCCGTGGACGACATGGACGGCGCATATTTCTTGACCTTTGCCAACCAGCGCTGGCTCTCGGTCCGCCTAGACGCCATTGGAAACCTATTGGTTCTTACCACTGGGATTCTGATCGTGACGTCGCGACTATCGGTCAATCCAAGCATCAGCGGTCTAGTCCTTTCGTGCATCATTTCCGTCGCGCAATACTTCTAATATTCAGTACGCCATTTCGCCTATGTGGAGAATAATATGAATTCGACAGAGCGGCTTCACTACTACGCAACAAAGCTTGAAGAATTGGCCCGCTTCACACTGCCAATGTGCGCTCTACATTGCCGGAGAGGGGTGAGATTGTCTTTGATAGTGTTCGAATGCGATACCGGAGAAACCTCCCGCTTATCCTCCACGGCTTAACCATGCGTATTGAGCCAGGCGAGCGTGTGGGGATCGTTGGTCGCACTGGAGCAGGTAAACCCTCGATTGTATCGACTCTCTTTCGGATAGTCGAGCTAAGCGGTGGCACCGTTACGATTGATGGGATAAATACCGCAACGATAAGTCTTCATAGCCTTCGATCGCATCTTGCTATAATACCTCAATAGCCGATTCTGTTCCGAGGAACCATCCGCAGCACAGCAACCTGGATCCTTTTGATAAACATGCCGATATCGACCCTCGATAACAAATCAAATAACCCCATAGCGCAGCCATTTCTTCACTAGGCTCAAATGGCAGACCTAATCTCCATGACCTACATATCTGGTTTTATAGTCGAGAAGTTTGGGATATCTTCCTCGAGTGCTTTTCGTGACTCAGGAGTGCTTTGGGCCTTCAATTGGCCTAAAGCAGCAGCATTCTCCCAAGTTACCTGCAAAATGATTTTATACGGGCAGCCCTCCCCGAGAGGTGTTAACAACCTCCAGTCAACAAATCCGGGAACCTTGGTCCACATGCCGATGGCTGGCGGTAAATGCTTCTTGACATGATAGTCCATGTTGAATATAGCTTCAGCTGGGTAAGCAAAATTCATGATGATAGGAGCCATATTTCTGGGAACATAAACGACGTTTCGTGATCGTGTAATAATTAGTATGTCAAGATTCCGATGTTACAAATGGTTTCACCTTTGATCCATTGTCCAGTAGGTAGGCCTTCACAACAACATTAACACTTTATAATCCTCCGATGTCTACCCTTATCCCAATTTCTAGTTACCTAGCAAATGAGACAAGAGTCGTGATATCTGTCAAATGGAAATCGACATCGAGACCGAGACCGAGACCGAGACCAAGAACCAGCCAAGGCCGAGATCGGTCAAGATCGACGCCGAAACAAGCAAGCCGAGACCGAGACCGAGACCGAGGCTGGTGCTAGCCTTTGTCAACGCTCCGGGAAGTCTCCGTAGTTCATCCGTGTCAAGGTGTATGGTTCTACTAGAAAAGGGTCAAATGCCACATTCAATATCTGCACGCGATAATATCGACACTACAATGATGAAGATGAAAGTTGCAATTGTTGGCGCCACCGGAGAAACCGGGTGGTCAATTGTTAATGGTCTCCTGGAGTCGTTGGAACCTCGATTTGTAAGTCGAACTAGATGCCTGTGTTCACACGCTAGGTTACTGAACGAGGTGTAGGAACTAGTGGCTTTGACAAGGCCATCCTCCTTCGCTAAACCACGCAATATTGCTCTCCAACAGCGAGGTGTTAAGCTAGTTGCCACAGATCTGGATGGGCCTGAAGAAGAGCTTGTGAAGTCTTTAGCAGGTAACGACGTCCTCATTTCGGCACTTAACCCCTCAGCCTTTGCAGCGCAGATCCCGCTTGCGAATGCCGCGAAGTTGGCTCATGTGAGGCGCTTCATCCCTTGTTCATTCGCGACAGTTGGACCACCAAGAGGCGTGATGCAGCTACGCGAAAAGGTATCCAGATCCCCCTTGTTGCTGTCAACCACCAAGAAATATAACTCACAGGCTAGCACAGAAAGAAGACATTTTTGATCATGTGAAGAAGCTCCATCTCCCATACACTATCATCGATGTAGGTTGGTGGTTCCAGCTCTCAATACCTCGTGTTGCTTCCGGTCGCACCGACTACGCCACAATTATGCCGGCAAATACAATTGCTGGTAACGGTGATGTTCCATCAGCTTTAACGGACTCACGAGATATTGGTCGATGGGTCGCACGCATCATTTCTGACGACCGAACCTTGAATAAAATGGTCCTAGCCTACAACGAGGTCCTGTCCCAGAATCAGGTCATAAGTTTATTTGAGAAGCTTAGTGGTGAAATGGTGGAACGTAACACTGTAAGTGAACCCATCCTAATATCGAGTAAGTACAGCGGTTTATAGACATAACCCCGGGACAGCTACCGGAGGAACGTATTCACGACATTATTCGACAAGCAGAGAAGTCGAACGACCCAAAAGCTATTCACCAGTTATGGAGCATGCAATACTTGCATTCATTTGGAATTCGAGGAGATAACACGCCAAGTTATGCAGAGTATCTTGGCTACATCGACGCTACCAAGCTCTATCCCGATGTTGAGCGGACCTCATTGGAGTCATTCTTCCAAGAAGTGTTGAGTGGTAACGCGGTGGCTGCATACGTGCAGCAGAGAGTCTCCTGATATCTTTCTTTTCTTTTCTTTTGCTCCATAATCTCTACCAAGTGTTGAAATATTTAGCTTCGTGGTGTTCGGATCGTCGACCCCAACCTCCCATGGGATGTGCGTGTATGGTCGATATCTTGTAGGGTTGTATAGGGTAAGAACTAAGAACTGGGGGCGGTTCTAGAAGATTATTGCAGAGTAGTAATCTGTAAAATGCAAGGTAACTTATCTTTGACACGCCTCAAGGTGAGAGTTGCTTATAATCCTTTTATTACAAAAAGATAGTCGGGTCGACTAACAGCTCAACCGACCCCCTAGATCTACACTAGCAATATCGCTCATATCCAGTATAATAGCTACAAATCAGTCAAATTTTACTTCATCAGCATAAGAACTAGTGGAATCTGCTCCTTTTAAAACGGCTCTGTAACACCTTGGGAGTTGCACTTATATAAGTGAGTTGCTGAACCACGTCGAGTGCCATCATTGCGTTCAATGCCTAATCTTTTGCTGGTATGGCGTAGTGGATTGGGTTGACGTTATAAGGTCGTTTAATTAGCATTATAAAACATAGCTGGAACTTTAATCTTCTGGTTCTGACAGTGTTTTGAAGAGTTTATTAGTAGTTCTATTGATAAAATATTATATTTTTATAGTCTCAATTATATATGGTAAAGACTCTTTATTATATGGGAGTAAGCATTTTAACGGGAGAGATAAAGTATTTGTTTAGTTTTAGTATTACAGCTTTTTTTATAGGTTTACTAGTCTTGATTCTTTTAAAGAGTAATTGTGAGAAAGATTTATAATTTGCTATTAATATCTTTATCTCAATATTAGTTTTACTTTTGGTAACTTTTAAAACAGCTTATATAAAAGCTTTGAGATAAGTGAAAAAATAGAAAGAGTGTTGGTTTACTATACAAGATCGCTATAAAAGAGCAGACAAACGTAAAAGCAAACGGCTAAAGAGCCTCTGTGTTATAGTTCTGTGAAGTAATTGTATTGAAGTCATGTTATCTGTAAGTGTCCCTTCTGGAAGCTAAGTTGACTGCATGAACGAGCTCTTAAATAGCCCTCAGCTGATCATGTGATCATCCACTAGAACGGTTGTGGTCCAATCAGAGCTCGCACGAGCTCTAGATCCTCCATACTAGATCGAGCGAGCGCTGCGAATCCACGATCCATACCCACGATCCAACAAAGAGGTAAAATATACCTTTTCGTTTAATACATTAAATTAAAAAAAGCAGCATAGAAAATAGTGTAACTAAAGGAAAAGAGAATCTATTTTATCTAGAAAGAATAGCTTGATAATTTCGATTATAGGGAAGAATAGCCAAGCGGTCTAAGGGTTGCTCCAATATTAGCCTAGTCCAACTGCTTTATTTTTAGTCTTACATCCTCTGGAGTTTTCTTCTTAATATTCCTCAACAAAGCTAGCATTATACTATAGTAGATATCACATACCATCCACCATTACAGAATCCAAGCTTGTCTCCTGGGAGGCATATGTTTGAATAACACTGCTGTCGAGCATTTCTTTTTTAGTACATTTGATGTCTCTGCCTAGTAATGCGTCTGCAAACGTACTAGTCGTACGCTCAATTGTCCTTAGCGAGAAAAATTTCCCTCTTTCTAGTGGGGGCTTTTGTGTATTTCTTTTACTTTCACCTAGAAGAAGGCAGTGGGGCAGTTTCTTCACAATTTTGTGATGCCTGGCCCGACACGGAAAACCATGTGAACACATGTGTAGGTAGGTAGAGATGCATATTAGGCCCTTGTCTGAGGCAACATTTCTGTTCGTGCATCCCTTGAACTGCCCCGTCATATTTGCTTCCATGAGCAATACAGTGTTAATTCCTAGCCGGAATACACTTCCTGTGAGGCGTTTCATCAGCAACTACGTCGCATAAGTCGCATATAGTCGGCTTAGCAACAGGGGAATGACGCCACCACACCAGAGAAGTATAGTCAATGCCTGCCTAGGTTGGGAAGTGCGGTTCCCGTTAGCGTGGTCGATGCTGAGAGATAACGCCTATTTGCGTTTATGTAGACCGTAAGATTAGACGACGGTAGAAGCAATGGCATATCTAAATTCGTTCGGGGTCGTAAATAGCAGTTCTTGGCTAGGGCTATCTAGAAGGCGAGGAAGGGTACTTATTTAGCGCCATAACACGTGATCGTTCCTAATGCACGCCTTTTGGAAGTGTGGTACTTGTTGGCGGATATGAGACGATACTGTCGGGCGGTGCTTGTGGGTGTGCATTCAGGTTATGCTTATTTAGGATCTGCCTAGAGCAAACGGAAGCATGTATACGATACAGACCGCGCACTAGACCCAATTCTAGTTGCTTCCTAGACTGTATCGACTCTTGGCGGGTATTACTGAGAGCTGATTGGAAATCTACTCCAAGCCCGTCGTATACTGGCCGCAAGGGGATAGCAGTTGCACATACCTTATCGGCTGGTGACTTGTAATGCATCCATTAGCCTACATAGAGCGCAAATAGGTTAATGGGGTCGCGTATATTTATACCTGGGGAAGCAAAATGCCACCCTCGGCTCTCCAAGATGGAATATGTCGCCTGTTATCATGCTGAGGTCTTTTCGGCAGCCCGGTGGCTGTATGCCATATAGAGCATTTCAAACATTCACCAGAAAGCCTCAGAGTAGCGACTGGCAACAATGAGGCGAAGTCCCGTATCCCTTTTTGGGACGAGCCACCCTCTAAGCTTCCAGACGAGGCACAACGTTTGTTGCAGCATTACAAAGGCCTCGCCCCCGACCAAACAATTCAGTATATCGTCGACTTTGTAGGTGCTCGAGCAATTATCTCTCGAGAAATGTCATCTCAGCACTAACCTTGCATCCTTCGATAGAGGGATAAGATATTCGAAGTGTTTCCCTGGCCCTGCATTGGGCAATTTCGCTTCATTCAGCCTAGCATTACTCGCCAGCCATCATACCCTCGTATTGTCGAGGCCATCGGCAAAGGGGCTCGATATTTAGACATCGGCCTTGCTGCGGGACAAGACCTTCGGATGCTTGTCATGGATGGCTGTCCATCTACTAACATGTATGGCCTTGAGAAGATGGAAGGGTTCATCAACCTTGGCTTTGAGCTATGGGGGGACCGCGAGACCCTGCAAGCAAAATTTCTCGTCGGCGACTTTTTCGATAAATCATTGGGGGGTACGAAAGAACTTCAGGGCAGCGTCGATATTGTCCATCTGGCACTGTTTCTCCATCTTTTTGAGCGCAATAAGCAGGTCGAGGCATGCGAACGGATTATTGAATTCCTCAAACCCGAACCAGGAGTCCTAATTGTAGGTAGCAGTGCAGGCAGAGACCCTCCAGGTTTCTGGGAAGGACCGGATAGCGAGTATCTCTTCTTGCATAGTTTCGACACATTTAGAGAGATGTGGATGAATATTGGACAACGGTCTGGCATAAGGTTGGAGGTACGAGGTTGGCTCGAAGAAGTAAAGAATCTACAAGGGGAAGTGCGTCACTGGCTGGATCCGATGGTACGATTGATTTATTGGGAGGTTGAGCGTCTGTGATCGTTTCAGTGTCCTATGAGTACGGATGATAAATCTACTACTGTCCTAACACCTGCCAGGTTGGAAAATATAACGCGCTAAAGAGCTTGCCGGTACCTCGACTGTTATAAGTGTCCCCAGCAGTCTCTCTCTGCAGTATAAAAATTCTCGACATTTTCCGCTTCAAAAGCTAGAATATATGTTCTAGCATCACAAAATAAGCTGGCTTTGTTATTTATATTATTTATATTTGTGATTTGCTAATCTGGGGGAGGGGAAGGGGGGATGGGACGGCGTTGATTGTTAGCTTCGACGACGCGGTTAGGTCAGCTTTAGTAATAACTAGGCTGCTGTGGTGGATGAATCACGCATATGTAGCATATGTGTGGTAGGGGAGACCCTCGGACAAAAACCCAAAAATTACCTCACACCTGCGAATAGTGGGCCAAGGACCTCCCAACTTCTCAGCTCCACAACGTTGGGCTTTGGTCTCGCCAGCTGCTCGCCACGTCGTCTCTGGACATGACCAGAAGTCTGCGATCGCGAACCGGCTGCTGGACATGCCGCGAAGATGGGTACAAATGCGATGAGCAGAAGCCGTCCTGTGGTCGCTGCAGACGGCTGGGGAGGCGGTGCAAAGGCTACGGGATCCGCCTCAAATGGCAGGAACCGCTCTCTCTCTCTTCGCGCCTTGCATCAAAAAACGCGGCCAAAAACAGTCCAGTACCCAACATACCACGCGCCGGTTCCCTGAATAGGATTCTTGATGTCGCACCGAGGGACCAGAGGCTGCTGCACCACTGGCAAACGGTTCTGATCGGCAGCATCTCCATGTCTGGCGGGGTCGACAATCCCTTTCTGGTTCACTTGACGCCGCTGCTGCCACACTCGCCAGCTCTTCGGTCCGTCATTGCCTCCATGGCGGCAGGCCATCTCGCCGTTCTCCGATCCGATACTAGCCTAGGTGCCCTGGCAATCCAGCATAGGCTCCGCGGAGTGAATCTACTTCGCCAGAGCATAGCCGACAGCGCTCCTGAGCTTTCCCTAGCGGCCATCCTCTTGCTCCAGATCTCCGAGAGGACTTTTGTGACAGACTCTGGTGTCGATCATCTGGAAGGCGCGAAAGCCCTCATCCGCCAGCACGGCGGCCAGATGGCCTGGAGCTCCTCGCTAGGACAGTTTCTCCTCGGCCTATGCTCCTACCACGACATCCTTTCCTCGGTATCCAAGGGCCGCCCGCCGCTCCTCGATTTCAAGGAACCCCTGGTGGAGGGCTTGCCAAAGTTCTCCAAACTGAGCTCCATTCTCTACGTCGTCGGCGAGATCACCAGGCTTTGGTCCGTGCCCGGAGACCATTTGCGTGACGGAGAATACGGGCGTGTTATCCTGGCCCGGCTCATCTTGATGGAGGAAGTCGAACCGCTAGACGAAGACTCGAGGAATGTCGAGGTATTCCGACAATCGGCGTTGATATATCTGTACCGTTCCACCGCCCGGCCGAACGACTTTCAAGACCAGATCATACTCCACGCAGATCTGTGTCTTCAGCATATGGCAAAGATACCATGCTCCTCGCCTCTAGTCACATCCCATATCTTGCCGCTCTGGACAGCTGGCTGTGAGACTGTTCAGCCGCCCCTCCGGGAGTTCGTCCTCCAGCGTCTAGACGACATGTTCGAAACGCGGCGGCTGCCATACATACAGCGAATCAAGCAAGACACCTTGAGAGTTTGGCAAGTAAAGGACGGCCAGAGACAGGCCAAGGGCAAGGTCAATGTGGACTGTATCAAGGTAATTCGAGCTTCTCGTGGCCGCGAAGCCGACATCATCTAGCGCCCATGGGCATCACTGCATTTGTGAGACAAGCCCTGCCTACTGGGCATGATGTAGGATTCTTCATGTAGTTATATAGCTCGGGTTCCCTCATGCCAGTCGCAATGGACTTCGGCGTTATTTTTTGGCTATTCTCGGAGCAGACTTCCTATAGGAGCTCAACATCTCTTCCAGTCTTAGCGCTCTCGACCACCGCTTCGATCACCCTCAAAACATCCCTAGCCTCGCTCGCCTTTACTGGTACATGTTCCTCCTTTCCGCTCTCCACAGCGCAGCCGAACTCGTTATAGATGGTCTGATAGGTCTCAACGATTATCTCGGGGGTGGGCTGCTCCGCAACCTTATCATTCTCGGCCAGGATCAGACGGAAGTGAGCGGGATTCTCTTGACCAAATGCGGGGTCGGTTATCGGCATGCCAGCCTTGAGTTGGTCTTCCTGGGGATCGAGGTGGTGCTTGTGAAGGCTTCCCTGAGAGCCTCGGATCCAGTACCGAACCTGCTCGGTCTCAGCGCTGAGGACACCGGCGCGGATGTTTACCAGCCTGCCGTCAGGGTATGTAAGCTCCACGGACATGCTATCAGGCGTGGTCAAGTCGACCTGGCCCCTCCGTTGCGACAGAAGTCGTCCATGCACCGACTTTGGAAGGCCGAAAAGGATGTAGGCCTGGTCGATGAGGTGGGTTCCTAGGTCGTAGAGAACACTGCCGCCGTTCGCGATGCTCAGGGTGCCCTTCCAGTTCGCCGAGGCTTCCGATCGGTAGCGGTCGAAGTGAGAGTTGAACTCGTAAATGTAGCCCAGGGTGCCTTGGCTAACAAGGCGCCTCAGGGTAAGGAAGTCGGAATCCCACCGCCGGTTCTGGTAGACGCAGAGGAGGCGACCCTGGGCTTTCGCGATGGCGATGAGCTGGTCTGCTTCGTTGACGCTAGGGACGAAGGGCTTCTCAGTCATGACGTGCTTGCCGGCTTCTAGGGCCGCCTTGGTCATGGCGAAATGCTGATCGGGAAGCGTGGTGATTACTACGACGTCTACACCCGGGTCCTCTACCAGCTCATCGAAGCTACGAAAATGTTTGAGGTCGGGATAGTCCTGCGGAGCCGAGTCACCCTCCCGAGGAGTGCGCTGGACGATGGCATGCAGTCTGAACTGAGGCGTGTGCCTGATGAAGGGGATGTGGAAGATCTTGGCGGACAGGCTTCGCGCGTGATTGTTAGCTTGTGACCCCTGGGCGACGGCCGGACGAGACCATTCTTACCCATATCCCACCACGCCGACATTGAAGATTTTGCTCCCCATGGTTCAACACCGATTCACTTGTCTCTTTGATTATTGCGCCTGCGTGGAAGACGGAAGTTTGGATGAATACGGTCGTGTTCTCTCGGACCCGAGTCCTCCTCTATTTATCTACCGCGAGTTGAGATGAACCCTCACCCCCGGGATCCATGTCGACATCCTGTCGTAAACCATTGGACTAACCGGGGCGTTCATAAAACCGGGTATCTTGCGTAGGAAGTGGCCCAAGACTAGGCTATTTTGGTCAGTTCCAATAGTCGGGAAGGCGATAGCAGAGCGCGGATGCATGCATCATCAGCGACCAGAAATGCCGTTGACTCAACACCCCGCCCCCTAGCCCGGTCGTGGATGAGAGCACGAGTGCGACTGGTAAATGGAAGGCGCGCATCTCCCGTTGTGTACAAAGATACACCAAGCACCATGTGGGGGGCAGAAAAAAAATGAGGGACTCAGCCGGCTTAGCTTGCAGCCCAAGTCGGCCGCTAAGGTTTCGGCTGCAATTGCTACTAACCCTGTTTAGGCAACATAACAGTTGGGAAGGTGGGGCCGAGCTTGGCTCTTTACGAGCCACCTGCGTGCTCCAGCCGCGTCATGCCTTGCCAAGTCTAGCGATGCTCTCCAACGGATGAGTGGGAATGCTACTCTCTAGCATTTCATCTTGTGACAAAGGATTACCTACAGTACTAACGTAATTTATCTTAGCAAGCTATAAATATGGGGCTGTATTATATAATATATATAAAAAATCGTTAATTTATATCTAGTAGATACAGTATCTAGTATCTTTATATATAATAATATTTTATGTAACAAAAACTATAGCTAATCTATATTAATATATAGCTATTAAATACTTGTAAAGCTTAATCTTAGATCTAATTTTTAGCTTTTTATATATAAAGCTTTACCGGCAATGTGAGCTTCCTTGCTGCGAGGGCTCCTAGATCTAGCAGATAACATAAACCGGATTGCACGGAACTATATCTCACGCCAATCTCGAACCTGTCACATTCACATTTCCTATAAACTTGGCACAAGTAGGTTCGAGACACACATTTGGGCAGAGTTGGCTTCCGCATAGTTCCTGTCACTACAGATACCCGGGAGTAATTAGGGTAGGGCTTTGCGGGAAATGTGGACGCAAAGAAGTAAGAGCACGCTAGAAAGCGCGGCGTTCGTCTTTTCTTTATAATACCGGTTGTATGAGTGAACATTGTGTATACCTTCGCCCCGAGTGGAAGGCTCGATATCTGGCCAAGCCGGCGAAAGAGGAAGAGATTTTCATTATGGACGTCCTATCTGATCGTTCCAGGCTATATGCGAATGAGGAGACAGTAAATTTCGACGTCGCCGCTCATGCAATCCTTCACCCACTCTGGGGAAGAACCTAGATGTTTCTGGAGTCACGTTCGCTTGCAGTGTAGTCGTCGTCTTTCGCTAGGACAACCTCTAGGCTTTGGATAGAGATACAGAGGGAGGAGCCCTACCAGGACATTCAGACAACCGTGGTCCATCTTTCGGAATCAGCGAACCTTGGCTTCTGACGGCCGTTTAGTTTGTGAATTTGTTATGCTCCATCTCTATTCATCCCAAGAAGATATAGAGAGATTTGCCAGCCATTTCGAGATGGAAGATTTCTTCATCGCTTTACCGGCTCTTGAACGGTGGCTGAACTCTGAGGAGAGTTGCCGTGTTGTGTGGCACGCAGCTCAGCTCCTGCGCGCTCGTTTCCACGAGAAGAACTCCAAGGGTTTTACGCCGTTGCGGTTTATCATGCGTGCATCACCCTCTGGGCCTTTGCCGTCCTTTCCGGAAATACCGAAATGGAGAGACATTCACCCGACACGCTGATGATTGTGCTGGACGGAGAGAAGACTGCCGAGTCACGTCAATATCTAAGGCCGGGACGAGGCCATCCTTGCATCCACGTCCAGGGCCAGTTAACTAGTCTCATCAACCCTGGGATCTTATCAACAGTCATAGATGATATTTTCCGAGACAGCTTCTCTCCAAAAGGACAATCTCTGCCCCGGCTATTAGAAAATCTGAGTAATCTAATTCACAAATTAGCTCGAGTGCAGTGATAAGGGTCGAATACTTTATTCCTACTTTCTTTGCAGCCGTTTCTTACAATATTTACTAGCTCAGTACAAAAGCTGTCCGCCTCAGTTAAGAATTCGCTTGCATAACAGTGACTTAAGGTGGGTAATTACAGAGGCACGCTGGTTTGCCCCGATCTATTCTGGATTGCCCCGCTAGGGTAAATCAGCCTCTCAAGAAGCGGAATCTTATATGAAGATTTTCGTACTCAATATCTATAGAGAGAGCCAGAGTCTCAAAGAAGTCAAGTTACCGCCGCTTGAAAGCTGGAAACGGTAAGCCTACCTTGCCCGCTTTTTTCGGGAGAGAAGGGGCGGGGGTGGAGGTGGCAGCACGCCTTTGTTACTACGCCTCTCTGAACTACAAATGGAAGGGTCATAGGAGAGCCAGATGATCAAGTATCAACCTTGACGCATTGTTTCGCGGGAGCGGGGGCGGGTCCCAATGCATGTTGCGTGGATGCGGAGGTATCTGAGCTCATGGGGTTATTGATAGAGACTGAGGCTAGCGGATTGCCAGTATAATAGCCCGTATTGCAGCCAACCTTTGCTGGCTACTCTAATAACTAGCTTTTGAAAAGGTCCTGTTATTGAATATAACAAGTTAATGTTTCACTCAAAACTCAAGATGGCTACCCCAACCTTTGATGTAGTGGTCGCCAAGACCGCACCAAACCCCATCCACGAGGAGATCTCCAGAAACACATAACCCCCACAGAAGGAGTTGCTTCGTATCAGTCAGACTCCTAGGATGATGACGGGGCCCACTTTACGTATACCTTTGACAGTTACACAGAGCTTTGTGGTTTCTCCAAGGCCAAGTTGTTTGTGTATTATCTGGATCTCGACAATATGGACGTCTACGTCATTATTCGCAAACTGGACAGCAACGAGAACTCTCTCTTCAACCATAGCATTCCCTTCCTACACCAGAGATCGGGGTTCAAAGCCGAGGATATCCCAGACGATGGCATTTACGAATATGTCGGGCCTTCTGGTTGCCTACGGGCCTCCAAGCGTCTCACGGCCGAAGAGCCCGGTCTTTTGGCGGAAAAGCGAGCTCTCTAGGATCCGACTGAGCTCTGGTACCCTCACGACGAGTCCCAGAAAGTTCCAGTTGGGGAGGTTTTCGAACTTGATATTGGTCTCTGACCGGGTGGCATTATATTCGAAGCAGGGGAGTCACTTAGGTTTGAAGTGATGGGCCACGATCCTATCTTGCCTACCTTTCCTGCCATGAGCAGAAATTTGAAAATCAGAATATGGGCAGGCATAATGTGCACACAGGACCCAATTACCATAGCTCGATTACTCTACCACTCATGTATTAATGCCTCCAAAAACAGATAGTCACTATTCCTTACAGGCTTACGCAGCCGCCTTGTGGTCATTTCACTGTTCCGCATGCTGCCACTTGAAGAGTTCGAAGAGGTTTGGCTTTACTTGTTGGTCCCTGACAGCAACATTTTGCCCAGATGGCAACTTTGATGATCGTTGGGCAGATACAGCTAGGGAGCAGGGCCAAGGGCTGCTTCTCTCAGCGGTTTACAGTGCGCATTAGCGAGCCGTCGCTATGCTGGGCTCTCCGGACATTGTCTCGGCTGTGTGGATTGCAGTGGCGTATTCAGGCCGTATATTAAGCTTAAAAGAGGAGGTTAATACGAAACTTAAATGGCCTCGCATGATATGTCTTTTAAGCTCAGTGGATGTGGTTAGAGGAGGAGTGGATGCGGGTACTCATAAGCCGTACATAATATGTAAATTTATCTCATGAGATTGTAATAACATTCAAGTTTATTTTGTTGAGCTCGAAAATTTGGGCCACTTCAGTGCCGGAGCTGACCGCCCTTTGTTGTCACACTTGTCTCGGCTGATTCGTAACTGGGTTAAAACAACCCACGGATCGTTGGCCAATTGCCTGATTATGGTACATCCAGTTTAACGTGACGACTTGATACCCCATCTATACATTGGCCTCTGCCTTGCCAAAATATTACTCCCAAGTCCCTTGCTGCATTCCCCCAAAGAATATTCGAATTGCCTCATAGGAAGCGAGTGCGAAGGACATCATGTCGGAGCCATTTTTCTCTATCTCGACTATCCAGGTGAAGCCGGAAAACACCGAAAAGGTGATGCCGCCATTCCGTATCACTACCTATTCCAAAAGTATATACTCACACTAGTTGGCCCAGGTTCTCGAGTTTTTTAACCGCGTCGCAAAGGCGACGCAGGAGAAGGAGGCTGCGGCAAAGATTTATCGGTACTATAAAGTCGAGGGCAAGAACGAGTTCGTGTGGATCGAGAAGTACCTGCAGCCCTCGGAGCAAGCGCTAGTCGATGAATTTTCAAGAGAGTTAATGAATATCAGGTTCGACAGTAAAGAAGATTACCGAAAGCATCAGCAATCCGAGCATATACAAGGGTTATACACGGAGTACATCCAGTATCTAGATCAGCCTTTCAAATTCTATCACATGGATACAGAGAATGAGATTGCTGGAGGGTTTGATAGGGTCTAATAGGGGGGTTACCTTAGCTTCAGTGGCATACTTGAGCAAACCGCTAGACTGACTGAAAGCTCGGTTAGTTAAGAAATTCTCGATTTTTATGAGATTTGAAGTGATCCACTCGCTTGGGTGGCCCATCCGCTTGTGGATTACGTTAGCCTAAAAGAAGGTCTCGTGAGGAGGCTGCTGGGTGCCAATGGTAGCCTCCAATCACAATGCGGTGCTGTTCCCAGTTATCCCGCGTGTACCACGGAAGCCATCGGCCGCGGGCGGACTTTCCTGAGCGGCCGGGACCAGGACTGGGACGATGCCACCCGGTCCCGACTTCTCCAGATCTCTTTTCTGTACCACGCAGTGCGCGGGGAAGCTAGGCTTTTCCCAATCGGCATATTTGAAATCTTTCGATCAACTGATCAAAGCCAATTCTGAGCTATCGTGCGCCTTCTTTTGATAATGTGTGTGTTTCACAACAGTAGAGTGTAAGCGCCTCGAATCTAGGCCTAACTTCTCGGCAGCAGCCCCCCTCTCCGCTTTCCCCCGAGACGGTTTGCAATGCTGGCATGATTGCCATCCTTGATTGCCAGATCCCACCCAAAGTCAGGCATCTGCTAAGATCGCAGCAAACTAACACAGGCCTCGTTGTCTGGCCTCCCGCTCGCTCGTGCGACCCTAGTATCCCAGCGACTTGGAAACAGGGGATGTCTTAGTCGCTTGAGCCCGATCTTGCCACCCATGACCCAGACCTCCGGCTTATAGCGCCGACAGCACTAGGCGCATTGGGACATCCCTCCAGACGCCATTGGGTCAGCCGCGGGGGGGCGCTCATGCGAGATGTACAAGTACGAGCAGCAGGGAAGTCGCTCATCTCCGCATTCCGTTAGTGCTTCGCCCGAGCCTCCAGGCCTGGGTTGTTCCAAGCGGAAGGGACGCGAAAACGATGCGGAGAAACTGTGCTCGGTGACACTCTATTTAATCTGCCCCATTCCGACCCATCGGACCCTTATTCATGGCACTGCTGTGAGCGACACCCCTCTGCTCTAAACCTTCTCCATTGCCACCTTTACATTGTCTTTTCCCACGGATGAATCAAGGCGCTCTGAAGGGCTCATAACCATGGCGATCATCGAGCGCATCACGGCCAAGGCAAAAAGCCGATATGTGGACCAGTTCAAAATGGAGCGAGGCCGGCACGATGGGCAGCAGGGTTGGCATCCATCGCTGACCAACGCCGATCTAGAGCCCGTGCCGGCCAAGAACCGGAACTGGAACTGGAAGACGTATGCATCGTATTGGCTAGCGGAGAGCTGGGGCGTTACGGCGGTGTCAGTCGGCGCCTCGATGGTGGCCAGCGGGTTGCTCTGGTGGCAAGCCATCGTGGCATGCGCAATAGCGCATTTCATCGCTGGCGTTCTGACAGTCATCAATTGTGTAAGGAGACACCACAGATGCTAATCTAAGATGCCCGAACAGGAGAATCCCCTACCCTACCCCACCCTCCCCTCCCATGGTCTCCTTCGCCCCCCTCTCATGTGTATCTCAAACAGGAGACTCGGCTAACAATGCGTTGGCAGAGGAGTGGTAGTACCTACCACGCTGCTTTCCCTGTCGTAATCCGAGCCACGTTTGGCATCTGGGGGTCTCTATGGCCTGTATTCTCCCGTTCGATCCTCGATCTCGTCTGGTACGGCATCCAGAGCACCTTTGGTGCCGCATTTCTCGACGTCGCATTCATGTGCATCTTTGGCAATTCGTGGACCAACCTTCCCAACCACCTTCCCGCGTCTGCCAGCATCACCACCCGGGGGATGGTGGCATACTTCCTGTACTGGCTCCTTCAGCTGCTGACAACTTTCTACCGCCCCCATGAGCTGAAGGTTGTATACTGTACGTGTGAAGCCTTGGGAATATATGCGCGTGGACGCGATGCTACCGCCAACTGCCGTGCTGACTACCTTTTCGTGCGAAGATGCCAAGGCGGTCCTGATGCCGGTTAACATCATTGGTTTGTTCATCTGGGCCATGGTTCGCTCCGGCGGTCCTGGCTCCTTTGAGCTTTCTGATTACTCGGCATCGAACGCTGCGCTCGTGTGGGCCGTCGTGGCATCGATCAACAACGCCATCAATGGCAACTTCGGCCCGTTTATCGCCTCCGGGCAGGACATTACTCGGTTTGCCGTGAGCCCGCGCGACCAAACCATCGGCCAAGCCCTTACGGCTCCATTTTCCGCCACCATTGTGGCTATCCTTGGGATTGTGACCGCCGCTTGCTCTCAGAAAATCTACGGACAGGCCTTCTGGCAACCTGCGCTGCTCCTCGAGGCAATTCTCCGAGAGAACAGCGACAGCAAGACCAAGTTTGCGGTACTCTGCGTGGCCGCTTCTTTCGTATTTGGCACCATCGTGACGAATTATATCTGCAACATCATTCCCTGTCAGTGGTCCTCATCTACCTTGTCCGGGCTCTGCCTGCCGCAAAACCTGGTTTCCTTTGTCTATCCGCTCCCTTCCCCTCTCCAATCATTCTTGTGTGCCTCGACTGATTCTTGTGTGTGCGTAAAAGTTGGTTCCGACGCAACCAGTCTTGCGCCTAGGTACCTGAACTACATTCGCGCTGCTGCTATCTGTACCGTCGTGGGCGGATGGCTCATGGTACCCTGGAAGGTCGCAGTAGATGGAGCAACATTTTTGACTGCCGTCACCGGCATGGGAATTTTCAGTAAGTAACAAACCCTTGGCCAGATGGGGGACCGGACGGGGAATCTCGCGCTGATGATCACTCCTCCAACCCAGTTGCGACTCTCATCGGCATCATGACATCTGATTACTATGTCATTCGCCGTGGGAACTACTTCATCGAGGACCTCTACATTGCTGACAAATCCTCCCGCTACTACTACTTCCATGGGTTCAACTGGCGCGCTTATGCTGCCTATATCTGCGGTATTGCGCTGCCGTTCCCCGGCTTCCTCGGCAGCTTGGGTGTTACGAACGTCGCCGCTCCTCTGGGCGCATCCATGAAGCTCTACGACTTGGGCTATATTATGGGGTGCTTCGTGAGCTTTGCTGTATACACCGTACTGTGCACCCTATTCCCTGATGAAGCGATGAAGGAGGCAAAAGCAATGGGGTGGGAGAGGATGGTGATACACGAGGATGATGATGAGCTTGACGGTATGGCTCCTTCGTCCAACAGCGGAGAGGTCGTCGGAGAGGTAGACGTCGAGGTTGCCGAAAAGTGTTAATCTGTGGCATATACATCGATTTTACCGTTTCGTCGCCTTCTTCGCACTAATTCTAGGAGCGACTCGGTGGTAGACACATTTATATTTCGAGCCATCACACCAATCCTACATTATGTACCTACTCGATGGTTCTGCACTCACTGTGCTGTTTCACGATGCGCACTATTTGGTTAAGTAATGCGCTTCGCTTTACCATGCTCGTACATGGAGATGCACTTCGATGTGGTCCACCGGGCTCAACCCTGGCCTGCCGCTACAGTGTTAATCCGCCTGCCGCCCTCCCCCCCCTTCAGATCGCTCCCCGCTGCAAACTCCATCATTTTCATTGGACGAGTCGCGCAACCATGTTCCGTTCTGGACTGATCCACGTCGCACCCTAGTGTAGACCCTGCACGGGTCAGGATTCTGTCCGCAACCCCGCGAGATATCGGTGCTACGCGGGGAATGCGCCATACGGTTCCCCACATTCTTGCCCCAAGCTGGATCCCAAATGGCACGTCAGCAGCGCAATTCGGCCGCGGGGCGACCAGATGAGCGGGCGTCCGGCGATTTCCACTATTAGCCCCGCGACGTAATTACGTTGTTGCCACTTGGGTAAGGCGTTGCCGAGCATTGGTGATAAGTACGAGGGGCTACTCAATACAAACGGGGGCCTCACTTAACTCGACCACACAAGTGGGGCGGTCACTCAGTTTTACACATTATATTTCATACCAGTTTTAATGCACAAGCTCATAATAAAATTATCTAAAACTTTCTCCTAGTTTTTAATATGAAAGTAAAGTAGAAAGTAAAGTAGAAAGTAAAGTAGAACATCTTCTTTCCAGCTGTGGCATGGAAATTGCCAACAATGAGGAGCTGCCCCAAGACTTTCGCAGAGTCCTTCCAACACACCCGGTGAGGTCGTGAACTTCTTGACCTTCGAAGGTATCTGGGCCATACGCGGTCTCATCGAGACCTATCCTGGAGCATTCAACGATGCCATGATAAAGGTATATCGACTGAGAACGGTCAAGATAGCCAAGTTTGCCGCCAGCTACGATCCCAGCTCGATCCCGCTGCAGAATGCGCTGAAGATGTTCAAGCTCGATACCGTGTCAGGCTGCATGGTTTGGCTGTAAGATGGATAGCAGGGCCATTCTGCCTAAAATTCATACTCTGCCATACGCGAGGCTTTACTTTGGTATCTCGGGTGATCACTTTGGCTGTGTTGCAAACACTACATGTCGCTTAGAATAGCGAGATCTGCCAAACCTTTCCCGAGAAACTGATTCCGCAGGCCTTCTCTTTGGAGATTCATTGAAAGTGTGTCCACCAATTGTACCTAGAACAATACTTAGAAATATCACAGTCGTAAAGCGCTAGTTAGTCCCGCAACAAAGGTTTAACAGCCCCTCTGGTGTTAGCGATGTGAGCATGAGGTGCGAGACGCTTGGCTCCAACCGTGACTAATGGCAGGGGACTCAGATGCGCTAGACCATGGGGGGATCGTGGGTGAGGTAGCAAGTGATTTGTAAGACTAGTACACTGTAAATTGTACACATCTCAGCCGACTTCTCCAGCGAACTGTCGGTGGGGCGGTGCCAGTATGCACGCCGCTTAAAGGAAGTGGACTCGGAAACGGAGACGAGATGTTGTAAATGCCCAAATTCTTACATATTATCTTATCCGCGTCTATGTTAGTAGCTGGCCTCATAACACCCCACGAAGCTTGGAAGGTGCCTCGCCTAGTATGGTTGTAGTGGCAGCGGACAGCTGCTCCGCGGCTCACTAAGATTTTTTTAGGAGTCTAGCCCCACCATTTTCCTTGTCTCTTTCCTTTGTAGCTGACCACAGTGGGTACTACATATAATAAGTAGCCCTCGCACGTAATGAGGGTTGTCTGCCTAAGATTGTGACGATCAACTGTTGCCTTCTGTTTTCTCACACAACTTCATTCCTATCACTCTCGTCTCCTATTCCCGGACTTAGAAACAACCGTGTAACACACCGCTAATATATAGCAGGTATACCTACACCATCTTAAATATAGCACTTTAATCACAGCTTGCGAGTGCTAGGCCTAGCGTCGTTATTCTTCATTCAACCTCGATCTACATCCTGTGTTTAGATTAACTATTGCTAATTCCCGCCAGTCTGCCTAGTATCAATTACACCTAAGACGCTTACTAACAACTGTTGACCAAATACCATGTACATCAATGCGCTGATAGGCCAATGCTGAAGCATTATCATTCTTATAGCCAAACACAAAAGTGCCATCTTCAGCACCATCTTTTATAGATATAGCTTCTTCTTCACCCGGGAGAGACACGACTCTGTTGGATCCTTCTTGAAGGTCGAAAGCAGAATTTTGCGCGGAAGAAACTCGAACAATAAACTCTTTGCCTGACGCATTGCTCATAGAATAGCGGGAATGAATCGCAATAGGGTACGTATTCTTCGGCAATAGCTGATCCGCTGGTGTCAGATGCATGCTAATGGCGTTATTGGATCCAAAGTAGACGGCCGATTCATCTAGTGTCATACGCGTAGAAAAGATTGCTCGATCCTGCGTCGGATCGTTCCGGCCATGGTGGATGTAGAAGAGCTCGGATCCTTCAGGGGTCCGAAGCGTAACATCTTGCGCCCCAACCTTTTCCGTGATATCCCGGGGAGGGGACGCAACAACGCTACCATGCCCAGTAGAGAAAATCGGTATTTCTCCATCTGTTATCTGAGAAAGCACGGGGTTATCAGATGACTTGCGGAATGGGCCAAGCGGCGATTCCGCTGTAGCGAAGCCAACCCCATAGTTGGATGCCTCGAAGTTGTTGGCGCTGTAGAGAATCAGATAGATTGGCTTGCCATCTTTGCTAGACCGTTTGACAAGCGTGCTCCCTTCGGACCAGCGGCGGTCTTTCTTCGTACCATTGAACGCTTCGTAGTCATTAACATGGTAGTTCTCCCACTCCTGGGGGTCAGCACCGTAGGAAATCGCTGTCTTCCAGCCATCTTTCCGTGGAGGTTCCGAAACCTCACCCGTTCCATTGTATGAAGTGATGTTGATAGGGAGCTCGGGGGCATCTTTCGCATGAATATCAATCTGTTCGGCCGTAATCTCCGGCATCATGGATGCGCTAGGATCATCCCACCAACTCCTTTGCAACTCAACCACAATGATATTCGATTCTTCGATATACTTGCCTAATTTCTGGTCCCAATTCCAGTTTCGGTAAGCATTGCGAGAGGCGTAAAGATAGATTCGGTCGTCATTGTCAAAGAAAATATTGACGTCAATGGTAGGGATGTAGGTGCCCTTAGGGGCCGACTCTCCTTCCTCAAGACTTTGTGGGGGGAGCATTTGCTTTTCGTCCATTATGAGGTTGACATCGTGGTAATTGGGGTCAAATGGGTAATAGCCAATTGGTTCTGGCTTGATCTCTCTCCAAGGCCCAGTTGGCGACCGAGAGACTACCACTCCGAGCTTCGATGGTTCCTCGAACGAGGAATATCTGAAGTAAGACTTCGTCAAATCCTCCCGCAGGCGTCCGGCAAAAAAGAAAAAGTACCAGCCCGTCTTCTCGTTGTGATACACCTCTGGCGCCCAGAACCAATCGCGAGCCCAGCACGCCTGCCCGCCCTCGATAGGATTCATCTGCTCATCGTAACAGGCTTTCAGGACGCCACCGGAGTGTCTATGCCAGGTCGAGAGATCGGGACTGCTATAGATAGCAAAGTGGTACCCCTCGTCGGCACCCTCAGTGGAGTATGCATAGTAGAGACCATCAGGCGAGTTGTAAATAACATAAGGGTCTGCACCAGCATGGCGAGCTGAATTGTGGAATTCTGGCGATTGATCGGATGCGGATATCACGGAGGAGCATAGATATGTCACACCAGCGAGGATGTTTATGAGCCGCATTGTCATTCGTGATATCACAATGCTTTTGGAGAGAAGTTGCTCGTTGTGATCTGATCCGAGAAATCACGGTGCCATGGGTACCTTTTGTATTTACCCCTCTCCCCCCCGCCCCCGTCCCCTGCACGCGGTTACATGGCTATATACTAGCAAATGCGGGGTTAGGCGTGCAGATAGAGCCATTTACGAGCATGTACAGGGGTTTAAGGCTCCTTTGACTGCAACGTGCACCCCAGAGAGTAAAGTTCTTAGTATAAAACTGTTAGAAATCGGGCCGAAGTACGGGGTACCATGGCCGATTTTGTGGAGAAAACAGGTTATCAGTGGATTTTCACACTAGATGGTGCGGTATGTATTCTTATGACAGACTAAATACTACAGTAAAATACTACGTCCCGCGATGACATACCGGCTATGTGGGGCTCAAGGTCACATGTTAGGCCGACGCCTAGCTTTACCTCTTTTTATATTAATCAGTAACAGCGGCTAGCCCTTTATAAGCTTAGAAGGTATAGTGAAAATCTTTTATATATAAATATAAGGGATAAGAAAGGCAGCTGCTTGTTATAGATAGCTCCTCATAATATAAAGATCTTATAGATTAGTAGCTTTTTAGTTTCTCTATTAATCTCGGGTAGAGTGCTACGTTCAGTTTTTGCTCCCCAGCTGGAGGATCTCTTTTAGCCTGGTCAGGGACCAGGTTGGGTTTATCACGTGAGACGGCGCCTCCTTTTCCTATATAAATAAAACTGGAAGCAGCATTCTTTTCTTTCTTTCTAGCATCACGGGTGATCCACCGCTACGGATCGTCACGGTTATTACCATCATCTTAGTACTCCTTAACTAACCTAACTTAATACACTCTTTTTGCTGTTATTACAGGACTTCGCCCATCCTTCATACCTTAATGAAAGCTCAGGGAACCTCTTTTTACCTCTGTTTTGCCTGCTTCGTGCTGTATTACGAGACTTACGTCGTTTCAGCGGCCTTACCGAGCGCATCACGATGCCAGAGGTATTGGTTCCACGCTATAGCTGCTAGACTAAGAGGGTTATATTGGTGTGTGTGTGTGTTTTGTGTGGTGTGTTCATGGATACCACGTGTTTTCACAAACCATGGAGTCTCCCCTCTTTCACTATATTTACAACCTAACTTTTAAGGCTTACTAAAGATAAAATACCTTATATAATATTATTATCCCTCTATAAAGGAACGTACACTGTGAACACTAATGTGATAGAGAGTTGACAGTCACCGATGAATTGTGATCATTACCGGACTGTCGCTGTGCCTGGAGAAACCTGATATGGCATCTACTGTGTGGATTGACGGTTTTTTTTTTCTGTGTGCGCAACCCAATTTTTGCAGCTTGCTAAAGATAAATTTCTTTGCATACGATTTTTCTCTCTTCGTTTAATATAATAAATAATATATAAATAAAAGTATAAATATAAGTCTTAACCTTGTAAACCCAGGTTTAAAAACTCCCTTATATATAGAGAAATATGGAAAACCGCCTTAATTTCTTTTTGAATATCCAAGATGCTTTTCCTTTCTCTTTTGTCTTTAAATCCTTTTACCTATTTTACATGAAGTTAAATCTATAACGATTACCCCCCTTTTTCTATAAACTCTACGCCGTATTATAAAAGCCGTAGCCAGCAGCTGGGGGGATGAGGATATGAGAAGTCCAAACTCGCAATTTTCGTGTGTAGGGTTAATCTTGATAATTAGGTATTGAGGTTAGTAGCTCGGCAAAGTCTAAACTAGGTACTCACATGAAGCGTAGGAGCGGCTTCAAAACATTTAAATGCCGGCGAGGATGAGAAATGAAAAGGGGCATTTTATTGACACGTCTACTTACTACGCTAAGTGATACGCACCTTCGGCACTAAAAATTGGTAAGTCCAACTGTCCCAGGACAAGGCCGTTACAATGACAAGGGACTTCGGGGCTGTCATTGACCTCAAGAGCAGCCTTGTCCAGGCATCTAATAGACAATCCCAGTCCCTATTTTATGAGTCCGGTTAGCTGGGATAGCAAGACTAAGGTAAGTCCTTTCCCTCTGTGACTTACAATCTTGAGCGGCCGTAATCGAATTGGCATTCTTAATGGGCGTGGCCACGTCGATGCCGCTATTGATACGGAGACCGTTCCCGTCACCTTGGTAAGGCGAGCAGGTAGACTGGGGAAGGATCTGCCAGAGACACCACGGGATCCCCAGCGCATTGATCGCCTTCGCATCCGAGGCATAGAGACTGGCCTGGTTGCTGCCCTCCTTGGTCGTCCACTCCTCAATGTGCACGAGCTTGCCCTTGCCTTGGCCGATAAAATTGGCGGAGCTCCAGCCGAAGTCGTCGTAGTAGTGCACGCTGACCACATCCAAGTTGGTGCAGCCGGTAACCCATGACGCAAAATTGGCTCCGTTGGAGTATGCGCCGCCTACGCCGCCGGACGCGATCTTGATCGGGTTTTGAGCCCCTAGCACAGACCGCATATGGGCCGCCCGAGCGCATATCCAGCCACTAGGATCGTTGGCTAGGTATTTCTGTTCTAGCAGCATCGGCTCGTTCTCAATGTCAAATCCCATGATGGCAGCAGTCCAGTCCTTCCAGACCTTGCCGGAGTGGACACCCTTGTAGTTCAGGATGGCTGAGAGGCGGTTGTCGTAGGCTTTGGCAGCGTCCGATTTCGTGTACACTATTTACTGTTCAGCGATCGCGCGTCGTTATGTGCCTCCATTGCGGCATCGACATTGCCGCAAGATCAACCTACTGTAGCCAGCCCCCCATGTGTTGCCATAAACGTCCTTGGGGGTTCCGTACACGTCTACGCCAAGTCGGTTCGCGTTATGGGGAGATATGAGCGCCTTCATGCCATGGTTGTGGATCTTAACGATGGTTGCATCCAGTAGGTCAAGAATGTAGTAGTTGTAACTCCCGATAGCGTCCTCGAACTCATCGCACCCGTTAGCGATAGCGTTGCCTTTGACGCATGCGCCCTGGGTCTGCGCACTGACTTCGAGCTGTGAGCCGTGAGATCTCAGCATGGCTAGGAGCTAGAGTAGAACTCACTCCACAGACGAACCACCTTCACCCCCACATTAGCCAGTGCGGTCAAGTAAGCATCCTGAGCCGCGAAATCGAGGCCATGGAGATAGTGAAGACTGGTTCCAGCCCAAGATTTAGAGTTGCGCGGAAGAAGCGAGTGCGTCTCGCTCTTCACGACAAGCGGAGAAGCTCCCACAACAGCGGACAAGGCGAGGGAAGGAACGCCCAGAAATGCCGGTATGAACTTCATATTGAGCTTCTGGAGGAGGGCGCAGGGTCTTGTCTATTGATCCATGGGACTTGGCTCAAAGGGCGCAGGGTCTGGAGCATCTTATACTCTTACGCACTGCCAAAACTCGCATTTTTAGTATTGGCACGTGTAATAACCTGACGTTCTTAGCAATTTTGGGTTTGAGCTCGTCCCAAAAGGGAATATAGTGCTGGCCTCGCAAAATGGGCTGTGCCTCCGGAGCCATTCAGCTCTTGCGGCGTTGGGCCAGCAAGGAGCGCGCTACCGCATCTTGGGGCCCGAACAGAATAGAGCTTACCCTAAATTCTAAGGTAACTTCGTTTACGCTCCAGCCAAATATTGGTTTATACGCCGCGCTCTAAATGTTCTGAATAACAGCCCTTGCATTTCTAGCGACTCGTAGTCCCGCATGATGGGCTCTATATAAGCGATAATCTCGCAATAGATCCACCATCCAGACATTCATTATGCCACCAATCGGGCCTCCCTACGAACCAGATTGTATCGAGTTCACAGCACAGTACTACTGTGCTGGCTCCAGCCGCCTAATAATTCCGACTGGCCAGCGCTGTTTCACGCCTGACCCGACTGCACACTGCTCAGGCATCGAATAGTATCCATTGCCGATTATACACTAGTATTACCCCTCTCACGAGCATGCTCATAGTCATTGTTAGGCTCACCGGATAGTGGTGACGACACAGATCTAAAGGGAGCGCGCGAGAGAGAGGTTGCAGTTCAAGTCTCAAATGCATACCGACGTCCGGAAACCCGGCCGATAGCTCCGGCCTCTCCCGATTCATAGTAAACACGTCTAATGAGCTTGACAAGCCATTAAAACTACTGTATCATGGCTGGACGTAGGGATGCTAGGTGTAATATCTACCCCTTCGGTTGTGTTGTATGTAGTAGATGGCTCGGTTATGAAAGAAAAGCAATAGAAAAGAAGAAATACGCTTAAAAAGTGTCGGCAGTACTCAAGATAGAACTTGACCTGACTTCCCGCTGGTAGGATAAAATATGCGAAGGCCCTTTAATACCGCTCGCATTCACAATGTAGCAAAGTAAGTCTATCAACAAAGACGTGAAGTCGGCCATTTTAGGGGAGTCTCCAAGAAAATTAGCGACCAAATTCTGAACCGTTCGAATATGACTGAGAAGAGAGCTTCCTTATGAGCAGTTAACCGATTCCATCCTTGGCCGGTGGGTCAATAAATTGTCCCTTTCCAGTTGGGGTTCGCGCGTCACCCGGCTGGTTGACAGGGGCTGGACCACTCCCTCGGCTGACGTGGTAATCACCGCATTTTGGGGTACAGATAGAGCGATGGGATAATATAACAGGTATTAATATGATAAGAGACAGCTTCAGTATAGCAGGAGACTGTATTGGTATGGCAAAATGCCGAGCTTCTACGTCAGAAGGCCGTTTTAATATAGTAAAAGTGCAATTCTATATAGCGGAGGCGGAATTATACCAAACACTAGAACGAGTACCAGTGCAGACACGGCTCTATCTCTAGCTGAGGCGAGGCGTGGGGAAAACTTGAGCAGAAACCCCTTGACTTTAACTTGAAGATTGCCGCCAGGCCAAGTTTTACCTCACCCCGCCGCCGAGGTCTCTAAACATGTTTCGTTTCCCTTCTATCTGCTATTTTATCTCCTAGAATTTAGTTTCCCTTTGGCTGATCCTCGCCTGTGACACCAACCGTACTCTAATTGTAGAATAGTAGAGAATAGAAACGGATACACGTCTTGTTCACCTAACGAAAGTCCTACCCCCCCACCCCACCCCCGGCTCCTTGATCAATAGTTATTATCAGAAAAGGATTTCAGCCCTCAAGGCTCCCCTGGGCTCTTCCCAGGCTGCCTATCTTTCCGGCGAGTGAATGCTAAGCCTACTCTTGAATCTCAAGTTTGGGAGTTTGGAGTCTCTAACCTTTGCCCTTAAAGTTATAATCATATACTTATTTAATATCCATTTCTCTTGTATATTTAACCGTCTTTCAAATATACAGCGGTACCCGCGTGACTCTTAAAGATTACTCACCAAGTAATACTCCTTATTCCCTAGCTCAGCGGCGAGCTTTACCTCTGCCTCTTTTGTGACACTATTATATATCTTACAGGTCCTATACACTCGCTAGGTATAATAGTAGCCTACTATAGCGGCTCTCCCATAACCTCTTTCCAGGAAGCAGCGACAAACAATATGGAGATATTAGCCCTATTCACCAGACATATCTAGAAGTCTATATACAACCACGCTTGGAATAAGTGTAAAACCTGCCGGTAAGAAATTTCACCCTATTAGCTTCTCGAGCTATTAGAAGTTGTCACAAAAGAAGCAGGGGTAAAGCTTGCAGCTGAGCATCAGCACTGCCAGCTGGAAGCTGGGGAAGCTCGTCAACCGACTCGGCAAGCTGCCGAGCTCAAGAACAGGGGATCATGCTTAGGGAGCAACCTCTTATGACCACGCACGCACACCTGTACACTAGACTAGCGGTCAAAAGAGCCAGGGAAGCATGTATTTTGTTGCAGGTGGTGAAAGGTGTAATAAAAATCGGTCTAAATAGAACGATACAGTAGCAGCCCGTAAGGATTCGACTATTAAAGAACTGCGATAATATACCTAGGAATCACTGCTATCTATGCATATATATTGCACGTTGATACGGTCGCCGGTTGCGGATATATAGCTAAGTGAAGATTGTAAGCATTGTGCGGACTCAGAAGATGTAAGATGTTTAGTCTAGAGGTCTCTAGAGAAGTAGAGAAGATCCCTCATATCTTAAATATATCTCGTGATATAGTTGATTAATCAAGTAGCTAAGCTTTTCGTTATCTGGGCTGTAAGAGTGTGGATATCCAATATATTTGATAAGTGTGAGCTTCCCCAGCATATAGGGAAAGCAAGCAAGTCTTTAACCTTAAACTTCATGAGAGCTTCTGAGTATACGTTCATTGTGATAAAAGTCAACCTCTCTGCCTTTCACATTCGACCTTCCGCCTCCCGCCTTCCATCGACTGCACCGGGTCTCCCAAGCTTTTCAGCCTGGCGGTATCCAATTTCTTCCACGTCATAAACAACCCGAACAAGAAGCTCACGCCCCTCGAGGCAGTCGCTACCGCAAACACAACCTTCAGAGCATCCATATACGCCACTAGAACCCCATGCAGCACGCTAGGACCGAATGTGTTTTGAAGATCGGCGGCGCCAGTAGTGATGACTAGATCGGGGGACACTGTTGGTGCTTCCGTCAAGATGCTGTAGCGCAGGGTACTGGCGAATCCGGCTTGCCCCGCACTGACCATGAAAGAGCCCCCTAGCGTCTGGAACAAAAGGACAAGTGATGTCACAACCGACATATCGGACGGCTCGACGCGCGTTTGGCCTATCAGGATAGGGACGTTCATACCCATGCCGCTGCCGACACCCCAGAGGATCTGATAGCCGATCCAGCGAGCCATCGAGGTGTCGAGGTCGAGCATATATAGAAGGCCGGCGGCAATGGTAGAGATGACGCCCGAGGCTTGGAGATAAAGCGTCACAACACCCGTACCGGACATTATACCGCCAACAGCCATGATGGCGAGGCCACTCGCAATGATGGTGGGCAGGTAGTGAATTCCGGACGTGAGGGCATTGACTCCTTCGACGGCCTGGAAGTAGGTGGGTAGATAGTACTCCGCGATAAAGAAGCCTCCGGACAGGAAGAAAGTGACGGCGCAAGACACGGCAACATCCCTTTGGCAGGTAACACGGCTGGGAATCATAGCATGCTCGCCTTGATACCACTCCCACAATACAAAAACTGCGGTGATGGCGACAAATACGACCAACAAACCCGCGACCTTCCCAGAACCCCAACTCTCGCCGTTACCGGCATATTGCAAAGCCAGCGTGAACGAGATACAGAAGGTCATGACTAGCGTAACGCCTACAGGGTCTAGATGCCATAATTTCGCCATGATGGTCTCGTCTTTTACTTTCCACGATGCCGGGGTTCGGAAGAAGATGAGTAGAAAGAGAGCTGCTACGCCGCCAACAGGAAGGTTAATGTAAAAGCACCATCGCCAGCTTAACGCGGTAGTTAACGCTCCACCGATCAAGGGCCCGGTGACCGCTCCGGTGGAAGCTGCAACGCCAATGATGCCGATATAAATGGGCCGCTTTTGCGGCGGACCAATTAGTCCGGCGACGAGGAAACATCCAGAGGACATGCCGGCAGCCCCGAAACCACTGATCGCACGGCCGATGATCAAGACTGTGGACGAGTGTGCGGTGGCAGCGACAACGCTCCCAAGCTCGAATATGGCCACCGCAGCGAGCAGAGCGGGTTTCAAGGGAAAGTAGCGGAATGCTTTCCCCCATGATGACTGAAACCCGGCGACGGTCATGAAGTAGACGGAAGCATACCATGACAGGTCAGACAGACCAAAATCGTTTGTGATCTTCGGAATGGCGGTAGCAACGATAGTCTGGCATGGGACGAATCAGATCACGAGACGAAAGTATTAGGAGTGTTAGAGGAGAATATACCATGTCGAGCGGCATGAGGAAGACGCAGATGGCCAAGGCCAAGATGACAGCGACTAGCCGAGCTCCTGTAGGATACTGCTCTGTGTTTATTTCTTGCGCTGCTTCCAAAACACCTGTTTCTGACGCTCTTTCGTCCAGGCCACTTGAAGGCAGTAAAGACGGCATCGGGGCTGGCGTCGTTACGCTGGCCGCTTTCATTGGATCCTTTTTTGCTTCAATCGTGTCGTGGTTTTTGGGGGTTTTTTTTTGGTATTTTTAAGAGCGTCAATTTCAAGTATGCTGAATGGCGGAAGGTTTTCAGAAGTTGGGAATGTAGCCGGGAAGGATCCTTTTCCATCGGTACGTATGTTAGGCTGCACCAAACCGTGTGATTTCACGCACCTGGGTTGAAAACAGAAAAAAACGCACTGGGAGATTCCCAGTTCGATTTGCGACGACGTTGCGTTGTCGGGGAGGAACAGGATCGACACCTGTAGGCAACGGGAAAGGGAGAGTGCGAAGCATGCAATCGGCGCAGCGCGTTCATATTGCCCTTGCGGAAGGCGATTCCAACTGTCTCGGAGAGAAAACATTATTCACCCAAATAACGCTCCAAGGCAAGCCAATAGAAATGTGGTATTTATTGTATGCCGTGCTCGAGGCGGGAGTCGGGGCAACATCGGGGACATTTGGATGGGACAGCAAAAAAAGGGGGCCGCCTTGTACGGTCGCAGCACCCCGGGACACCTAGTAAGCCGAACCAAGCAAAAAAGTAAGGCTGTCAACCAAGAAGAAGCGGAAATACATCCGCACACCGTCGTATTCTCTGATCGCGCATGTCACCGCGAACAGCCTCAAGCTCCGTTCAAGATTTCTAATAGCTTGCTCTCTCATGCTAATATATAGAGAAATGGTTCTTTAGCTTATAACCCCCCTACGAGTCTTCTAGGAAACCCACTCGACCTCCTTTACACTACATGACACCTCGCTCCCACGGCACCTCCCCCTTGACTACTTGCATGGCCGGGAACGTTGTCCCGGGAAGAAAGTAAGGGGTGGTGGGTTGATGTTTTCAAGTAGGCCTACCGACAGTGCCAGTAGATAGATAAAGGTGTGAGAGATAGCCCTGGGACATTTCAGGCACAACGGCTATTGAACTGCTGTATACCATCAAGGTGAAGGCATCAAGATACCTGTATGCTAGGTGCCGGGTCGCCAGGCTCCGTGTATATCTGGAGCGAGAGCTGACAAGCCTGAAACTAGCTTCGCGGGGTAGCAATCGTTATGGCGTAGCTCGGGGCTAACTATACCGTCCCGCTGGAGAGTACGATCGATTAACCTGGCCCCTAGTTGAAAACACCAAGGCCGAGATGCGGATGCTTAGCTAGGATAAAGATCTCCATGGCGGCCCGGTAAAGAGTTCTTACTTCAAATCATCCGCATGCTATACAGTATACCATTTATAACTGCTCTAGGGAGGTGTGGCAAAAAAAATACTATTGTCGGACACACTAGCCCAACCTGAGGAGGAGGTGGGCAACCCCTGACACATTTTAGGGAGAGGCTCTTATAAAACTGACAGCTATTTATATTGGTCTGAGATAGGGAGGATATGTACATCTTCTAAAATCATCTTCGTACTAATCTAGTAGACCAAAGAACTTCTACCTATTTATATGCTAGTTCATGGCCTACTTGAAGCTCTTTACGCGGCCACTGAAGTAAATTATCCCACCTGCAGTCTAAATCCCTTGCTGCTAGATATGCCAAGGTCTCCATAGTACCGTCTAGAAAATATCGACTCGGTGCTCGCTTCATTATGGCACACCAGTACACGAAAACCACATTTGCAGAAGCGCAACCGTTCTCTAGCATCGAGACATATTCGTCTGAGACTTTTGCTGGCCAAGTGAAAAAGTGGGCCCATAGCTGTGGTCGACATGAGACGAACTCGGCCCATGTCTTAAGGGACCGGACGGCGGTACCGCAAATCAAGCCGCAGACCAGGCCGCAAGATGTTGTCTTTTCTTCGCCGAGAGCAGTTTCTAATCGGTCGATTGCTGCCATTGTTTCTTCTTCCTGTGGAAATCGGCATTCGCGCAGTTTCCTGTGCAGTACTTCGGCCTCTTCGGCAATGGAACGAGGAAAAACCAGCGGGGTTGTTGCGCTACGGAGATTCCGAGGTCCGCGAAGAATTTTTAGTATGGAAGCGGGGGTGATAGTATGGCTCGGGCCGTCAAATTTGGGACTAAGGAAGCTGACATCGAAGTGGAAAAGAGTAGTGCTCATTATGAATGCCGCCACGGGCACCCAGTTTTGAAGGTTCAGGTCCGTCACGGTCGAGCGGAAGAGACTAGATGCTTTGATAGCGTGGTGGCAGGCGGCGTGGTAGTAGGAGCGGGGGTTGACGGAATCGGTGTGGCAAAGGTGCAAAGCAGAGATCGCCATAAAAGAGTGTCGAAGAAATGGGAGAGAGGTCGAAGCATGGAGTGTTTCGCGACGCCAAACTGTGCCTGAGTTTACCACCAGAGGGAATTCCAGGGACGTTCTCACCATGTAGTGCGCCATGAGTCTAGCGCTTATGTCGTCTTCGAAGAGTGGTAGGTGGGGTTGCGCAATGATCGCTGTGCCTACGGACACAGGCCCAAGTGACGGTGTACGTACGACAACACCATTATCTCCCTCACTCCTTCTTTGACTGGGCATCGACCAGGGACCCCGTTCGCTACTATGGGCGGTCATACTTCCGCCAGAGGCATGATTATATTGTGCCTGTGGGACGAGGTCATCCTGAGGCTGATAGCCGCAAATCTCGTCTCTTCTCCTGCAGTTGGAGCATGCTGGCGCCCTCGAGTCGCACTATGTCCCTCACAAGTCTGAGTCATCGATGCATTGCCCTGCAAGCAAGGGAGTCTACCTTGACGCGTCGTCTCTTGCATTGAGGACACCCATTGCGCGACTTGTGGTGGAATCTTTTAGAGACACCTGCCATGCGTCTTAAGCTCGCCAAAAGTGCTCGGGGAAATGCTAGTCGGAAGCTCGGGATTGAAAAAAGAATTAAACTATTCCGCCTGCCAATCGTTGGACCTCCTACTCAAGAAGTCAGTTATGCCGAACAAACAGTGATGCTGCGTGGAGGTTGAGGTGGCGGCAAGGTTGGAGACTGTGACCTCGTTTACGCCAGAGACCCCAGGCTAGTAGGGCATTTGGAATGTACCAGGATACTTGGGGGCCAGAGGCAGATGACAGGGGGGGCTCGCACACTAAACCTTAGGCGGACTAGCGCCATCACAAAAGTGCCGCTCAAATAACGTTAACCTCACGAATAACTGGTTACCTAAGCCTGTTACGCACCCAGCCAGCCATGATCTCAGTCCTCTGCTCCGCGCTGGATCCTACCAATGTGTTGGCGTCGGGCTACAGACTACACCCCGACTCTAAGCTCACTATAGTAGACACTAGTATCGAGGCTTTTAATCGCTCACAGCGGTAACTGTTTTGCAATCTCCATTTTCTTCGTAGAAACCGAAGCCAGGCCGCGCTACACAGAACCTGGCGGGGAATGTATTCCTTACTGCTACTAACGTGCTATCATCTTAGCTTCTTTTCATGTTCAAGATCTGACTCGTGTTTAGGTCACCGTCGGGTGAGCGAATTGGAGCGTATATGGAGGGTAGCGACCTCCTTGAGAACCCAGCCTCTTTTATCCCAAGTTGGGATAGCCCTTCGCATGCTGTATATGCGGGGCAGTTCAGTTTATGCCAAAACAATCGAGACGAGTAGCTGACGTGCGCGTATAAAGAGACTATAAGAGGGCTGGGCTGCTTCTTATTTTCAGTAAAACTTTTGGCAGTCTCCCCAGTCACCTAGTATATCTAGTGATTTTATCCAACTCTTCTCTTAATATCTTCCTCCAAGACACGATGCGGTACAGCCTCTATGCGCTAGGTTTGCTGGCGTCACTCGTCGCTGCACAATTCAACACTAGCTTGAAGAGCAAGACCTCCATCGCCCGGACAAAATACGGCACGGTCTTCACTAACAACATCACTAACGCCAGCATTTCCGTGTTCAAAGGTATCCCGTATGGAAAGCCTCCCATCAATGACTTACGATGGCGTTCTCCTTCCCCACCGGACCCCTGGCTGCGCCCAATCAATACAACCGTCAGCACTCGAGCATGCTGGGGGTTCATCGGTAGCAACACCACAGAGACGACATCTGAGGACTGCCTGTACCTTAACGTCTGGACGCCGGCAATGACCGCATCCAATCGTCTCCCTGTGATGGTCTGGGTACACGGCGGCGGTTTTAACTACGATTCGGGTCTTGATCCCCTCTTCGAAGGAGTAAATCTTGCTGCAAAAGAGGTCGTTGTCGTCACTATTAACTATCGCCTTGGTAACTTTGGCTTCTTTGCACACCCCGGTCTGGATATAGAAGATTGCACTGGGAAGTCGGGAAATTTTGGAATTCAAGATATAATCCTAGCTCTCCGTTGGGTCAGGGGCAGCATCCAGGCCTTTGGGGGTGATTCGAGCAACGTTATGATCTTCGGGGAGTCGGCCGGCGCCCACGCCCTTGGTCCTCTCATGGCGTCGCCTCTGAGTGAGGGTCTATATGACAAGGTCGCGTGTTCGAGTGGATCCTGGTGGGATTCTGAGCATGGGAACATGGAAAACTTTAATCAGTCTCGCCAGAGAGGCCTAAACTGGGCCGATTCGGTTGCAGGCCCCAACGCAACTCTCGCAGAGCTGCGAGCCCTTCCCGCTTGGTTTGTCCAGAACACGAGCGTGTGGCTCGGCGCTGATCCTGGCACCACCGCCTTCAGTCCCAATATCGACAACTTCGTTATACCCCGCGTGGTCCCCGCAACTTTCGCCATAGGGCGGCAGGCTAAGGTACCTATGCTCGTCGGCTTCAACGCTCGCGAGGACACATTCTTCCAAAACAGAGCATTCGACCACAGCAGTGCTACTGAGTTCAATGATCGGCTCTTCTCGTTCCTGAACATTTCTGGAATACCCGAGAATACGATACGCTCCGGGATGGAAAAGTACTTCCCAGCCACTACTGCAATTCAGGCCAACGCTTCGTCATTCCTCTTAATTGGAGATCTCGTGATCCGACAGCAAACTTGGGAGGCTATCCATCTCCACGAGAAGACTACTGGCCAGCCAAGTTGGCTATATTTATTCAACTATACCTCCGATTATAGCCCTATCGCTGGACACGGGCAGGACGTACCCTTTGAATTTGGCACACTGGAACCTTTTGCCCTCACTGCTCATGGATTGCTACCGGGTGCGGCCGACAGAACCTTCAGTAATTACTTGATGACTTACTACACCAACTTTGCCAAGACCTCAAACCCGAATATGCCCGACGATTTGAACGGTACCCTTCCTGCTTGGCCTGCCTACAAGTCATGCGAAGGCAATAGGACATGCGAGCCCGGTACCTGCGGACCCAAGCAAGGGTGTATTTTCCAGCTTGCAAATAATCTCTCGGTGCAAAAATTTGACTACGGCCGTTTCCGATTTATCCAGAGCTTCAGGACTGGCGGCACATTCCCAGCCAAGTGGCACGATTTTCTGGCTACGTAGAGTAGTCTAGAACTGGCGGCCGTGAACAGATGAGCAGCAGTATAGCTTTATAGCACAAACAAGAGGAGAACTAACTGGTGTCTACGTCATTGACAGCTAGTCGCTTGTGCTGAATCTTTTCCGCTAGCTAGTCATTTTGGCATGTTGATGTAGTTCACAAACTCGTCAGCCGTATGTGTGAGATGTCCGATCGCGGTGATGCGCGCGCTGGAAGGGAGCATAGAATCTTTAACTACGTTTTCATAATGCTATTAATTTCTCGGAATTCATTCTTCAGTTCATTAAGTACGTAATTGTTCAAAGTTCTCGGGGCAACCAGTCCCAGTAGCAGCAAACGTCCCTGTACATAGACAAGGCAAGGTGATCTTCGAGCCCGGCGCAACCTCAAAGAACCAATCCTAAAACAAATGCTTCACATTATATAGTTGGAATAGGCGATAGCATACACTTCTACCAGGCAGCCGTTAACGGCGTGCTCCAGTTGTATATTTTCTGCAGCAACCTCGAAGTTAACGGCGTCTTGCCCTTTTGCAGTTCCGGCGAAAGCAGATCCCATATGTTTTCGATACGCCCAATCGTAAACAGTTGATTTATATTATCGATATTGAAGGTTGGATCTGTCAGTGATGAGGTTCTATGGAACTTGAATTAAAATATTTAGAGGTGTCTAAGAGTAGAGTCAGCCGCAAGAGTTAAGGCGACTTCTACTCCGAGTTCTGCACGATGGTGCACCAAGTACTTTATCCTAAGGACAGCTTCATAACATTCTTGCTAAGTGGCAAAGCTTCTTATATTAGGTTTATAGGTTCCCCTTATGCTAGGTATAAGTAGGAAGTAGTTCGTTAGCTCTGACTACAAAGAGATCTACAGAGCTGTCAAGATATACATCATCGTTTAGCCAGTCTTTGCCATGATTAACATATTCTTTTAGTGTCTTAAAAGCTACTAAGACTATCATCTTCTACACTCGTTTTAAGCTGCTATGATTGTCACAGGGGCTCAACCTATCTATTATTATATTCCTTCCACCCTGGTCGGAGCCGATACATATTCAACCGAGTTAATATCGTAACCTTTCTCTCCCACCATCGCTAGCCTTACGCTGTTCCGGCAGCCCTGCCCTAGAGCCGTATATATGTAGTTGTAGCGTTGGTACCGCGTTATGGCTTCTCTAAGACTACGGTGTGTGTGTGTGTGCTTTATAGTAGTAGTTTCGTCCGCTACTTCGTTGCATGCTCCCCGTCTTCATTACTTTTCTTGTTAACCGCTAGCCTATTAATATTATAATTATAGAACTACAGTGTTACTGTTTTCCCAGTTGAGTTAATCCAGAAATGTTTGTAGTTAAGAGATAAAATAGCCTTCTTAATTAGCTCTTGAACACAATTATATTGTTACAAGCCTATTATCCCACACTAGATATTATAGCTAGCTATACTTGGCTATAGAACCTAGCTAGCCTAACCAGTGGAATCATATTTAACCGTGCTATAATAAAAAATTGAACCCGCTCACCGACAGAGTTACACTTGTAGAGGCGAATACTATCCTAGGAAGTCGGATTTCAGCCGCGGTGCCAAGAAAAAGAACTGTGCATATTACTCTTCCTTGTATATATAAAGAGAAGAGTTGTATTGTATTATATCATGTGAGAACCGGAGGCCATAGTGCTATAGTCCACTTATAACCACAATGATACAGAGGCGTTTCTCGTCACGTTTAGCTCGCCCAAGGTGAAAGTGTACATTAATATAGGGGAGGGAGGTGTGGAAGAGAAGGGCAGGGTTCGTGGTGAAGACTAACATTAGACAATTTCTGGTCAAGTGCTACTCTCTTTAGGGGGTCGCACTGAATTGAGACATTTATACCAAGACGATTCGCCTTTTCCCTTCGGAAAAGAGTGGCACAATATCAATATAAACATGGAATAGGCCACATCTCTCGTAAATTTCTTCCACTCCTTGCGCGCTTGCCAGTAGCAATAACTCCCAAGCAGTACTTTCCAGCCTCTCTGTTGCTAATGTTATGATTAGATGTCTAGTTCCATCTAGAGGTGTCGTAGTAGGGTCGTCGAGGTAAACAGTAAGATTTCCGATATCAACATGTGACTCGCCTGATCTCGGTAATATTGCAGGCTTAGCTCGCTTCCATTGTACCTCTCGGTAGTGGGCCATAAGCGTGAGACTAGCATGTACACACTGTCCTACCGGATTCGCCTCGTTTACTAGAACAAGCTCGTACGCCTCCATATCAACGACTGATTGGATACTGACTAGGTGACCGCAATCATGCTGAAGGACTGGCCCACCCACGGCTGCCCAGCTCCAGCTCGGAATGCTGGTCTGTCTTGAACCTCCACCGACTGTTGGCGCAAATCTGCGCTTCACCTCTCCCCGTCGTGGGTTGGACCAAAGTAAGCTTTCAGGCAAAGATTTCCAAAAGTGGCCAGCAATGTAGAAATCATCCAACCGGCTCGCCATCCGTGTGGCAATGGCAAAGAGCGTTACTAGCTTGTCCTTTTGTGGGTAAGTGAGCTCGCGTCTCATATAATCCTCATGAATGCGGCACCAAAGATCATATAGGCTCTTCCTATCTGTAGCACCCGGCGGGATGCCCTTATCTAGAAAAGCAGAGGTCCAGGTTCTTGCTAGGTCGGTAGAGACTCAAACGAGACCTTTAGGGAGCGACTCGCTTGCGTACTGGAGCTGATTGCAGTCCCAGAAAAGTTCACCGGCGCCAAAGCTAATCACACGAGACGCGAAGAGACGCTCTTGCATAGCCCATGCGCGACTTGTTAGAGACTGGTTGTATAGCGCTACTTCGTAGTAGTCTGCAGGTACGATGACGCAACTGCGGTCTTGCCATTCGGTTTCGTATACTCGCATTCTCGCTAGAAAGGGACGACCGCTATTCCGCGGATGCCCTTTGAGGCAACTTTCTCCTGGGCTTGCAGCTTGTGTCATGGAGATGTTGACAGGACAGTTGGAGTAGACATGCTCCATCTTGGCTGACTCGGTGAGGCAGTCCTCGTCGCTACCTGGGCCAGCTTGAATAATACATAAGGAATCGATCCAGATGTAGCTGATTGAGAGACCCTTTACTAAGTCAATAGCTTCTTGAAAAGCGACAAGCAGGTCATGATATGATATACCTGAGCGCAGGTTATTCTGGGTCCGTGCAGTGAGGCGAATAAAGTCCGGACTGGGACCCCAGCAACAGCTCAACGCTGCGTAAGGTCCGGACGGCGTTTCCTGATCGGTCATAATGAGCCGTACAGTAGTCTCCTCCAGACGTAGCAGCTGTGAAAGATATGACTCGGGCCGCATGTTCCATGGGCATGTATCATGGGTATGTAGGCATTCGTGCATCCATTTCTGAGCTGCTCTGGTACCCGCGTAGAGTGGTACTCCGTACTTTCTATCTCCAATGTCGACAAATGTAGCTTCCCTGGAAACTAGAAACCCTTTCTCGAGATGTACGGGCTTATCTAAAGCAGGGTCGAGGGTGATATTTGGACTCGCGACGAAGTGGTTCTCTACGTAGCCCCGATATTGGTACGAGCCGACAGGACAGTTTTCAAGAGTACCTGCCTGCCTCAACGCCCATTTAAGCAGAGGCTTGCAGATAGAGCAATCACTCTTTGCAGCATTGACTAAAGAGTCGATATTGAGATGGTGGTGACTATACATGCCAAGACTGGGATTGCCCAGCATTGAGGTACACGTTGGACAGATCATTGTGAACTTGTTGGTCCAACAGGTTTATGCTCCACATTGGTTTGTTAAGTGAAAGCTTCGTGAAGTGAAGGGCGAAGTTATAGGTACCTTAGCTCCAGGTAACCTAGGTATTGGGCGTAGTCTTACATTGGCTCCATAGAGGAATGGCGCCACCTGCACGACGATGTAAGGGATAACGAGGTAGGTAATTGAAGGAGTTTGCGGTAAGCGCGGCTGAAATAGATGGAGGCAGCCACGTCTTGCATCGCTGTCTGAGGCTAGCCTATCTCGGACAAGCTTTACAGCTCCCACCACACTACGAAGCTGTTAAATCGCCCTGGGCTTATCGGTATATCGCCGTAGACTAAACCGCATCCAGTATTCGACCCTCGCGTATTACGCCACCTCAGCCACAGCTGCCAGCTGGCACTAATCTTAACACAAGCCACTAATCACTACTTCTATATACCAAGACTCTACTCTTTAGATAAAAGCTTAAAGGCATACTAATCATCCAGAAGTAGAAAATATGTGGTTAGACCTGATTTGGCGGAGTAGGATCCCCCCTCCTCCTCCCACCCCCATCAACGCAGTTTTGAGGGTTTACAAATGGCTCAACGATCCGTCTCGGTTCAATAATTAGCAGAATATGCGCCACTTAGAACCAGTTGGCCGCGACATTGACGCCAATACCGTTGCCGCTATACGACTTGACTTAAACTCATTGCGGCATATGTGTAAATTGGGTGATACATCTAGGCTCATTGACTTACTTACATTCTACTGCGACTTGCCTACACGATTTGTTAATGCATAGTCTGCGCAACTAAGCTACTTACGGAGGAGCAGCGCGTCTGATAATACAACAGAGGTTACATGGTAGTGGGCAAATGATTTCGGCAACATTGACCACAACAATGATCCAAACGATCTAGAAATGAACTAGGGTGCAGCCCCTTGCGGCTTTATCGTGTTGGATGGCCTACCACGTTCCATACACAAAACATTCCACGAATGTTACCGTGATTCAGCTGGAGGAACCAGCTAAGCCCAGGAACCTGGTTACAACTAACATGATAATCCTGGACCAGATCTTCAACGGTTCTGAGGAGAAAATTCGTGTCCACTGCGACTACCCGCACTATTCACCAGAATGCGATCAAGTATTCTATAAAAGTGCCAAGGCCAATATAATTAGTCTTCCAGTCCACGTAGCCGGGGACGTTAAGCCACGGTCGTTTCTATGGTCCAGGATCCTGACCCTTAATTCAACCCTTCGAAAGAAGAAAGAAAATTGATTTCCTAAGATAGTCGTGGTACACGAGGTGGGAAACCGTCCCACGTTTCTCTGTTTGCTAAATTTCTTGACTAATGGGGTTACCTCGTCAAACTTGACTATCATTAGGAAGACCCCAGCTCGTTGGTGCGCTAAGAAAATGGCGCAGGAATCTAGTAGTACTTCATTATCAGGTTGCAACTGTTGTACTATAGAAGTAGCGCCAGAGATGCGACAATGTGGCTGGTATTGCACAGGTGGTTCGGCGGGTCTTTGAGGCTTTGTGGCTAGGCAAATAGTCATATTTAATATCCTGGAAATATTTAAGAGGCCGTGCGTCTCTATACATTTAATCTCAAAGCATATCTCCATTCCTTGGGCCCAGCTGTTTGCACCTTGCCTTAGCTAGTATGAGCAAAGCAGCACCACTCTAACAAGAGCAGAGCATCACGGATGCTCGATATGAGCCACATCCTCCTTCATCTCCAGTTCCTTTCTCTCCTCCATGGCGGGATCTATTAAGCCTGAGATGTCCGTTTTGTGAAACAACCTAGGCGGCACATTATTCGCAAACAGCCGATCAATGTCTTCTAGGTTGCGGCCGCGGCAGTCAGGGACGAAAAAGTAGGCAAATACAAAAGATAGCAGAACCATAGAACCGAATATAAACCCAACCTTGCTTTGCAGATTGGCGTAGGGCGCGTTTAGTAAGTATGGAAGCGTAAATGTGACTAAGATCTGCAGAGAAACAGCGAGAATCTGAGCGGACCGGATGGTATGGTCGCGGTGGGCCGTACTGGAAATTTCAGAGTTTAGAGTCTGAGTGACCGCAGCCCATCCGCCGTTATATCCCAAATCTGTGATGATTATGCAAGCGCAAATACCGGCCCGGACGCTTGAGCTAGGATTGGGGATTGTTCCAAGCGCGCCCATGGTGATCATGCCTAGCATTTGGAAGGTAGCACCTATGAATAGAATTTTTCTAATCTTGATTAGCGGTTAAGTCGTAGCATGTTTAAAAAAGCAACAACTCACCGGCGCCCGATCTTGTCAGAGAAATAACTTGTTAAACAGTTTACTAAAATCCCGAGGCAAGAAGAGGTGACTCGGAAGTAAAACTGATTGAAACTTTGGAGACTCTTGACGAAAACAGCACCGTAGGTAGAACCGAATTGCTGACCAGTGCCTTGGAGAAAGAAGTTGCAGCCGAGTGTGATTAAAGTTCGTTTACGGCTCATGCCCTTCAGGAAGTTGAGTTCGAAAAATGGTTCAGGCTTCTGTTCAGCATGGATTCCAGCGAGCATGACCCTATACTCTTGCTCGATTTCTTCGTCGGTGAAGGCGCCTTCACGTAGCAGTTGCAAATTTCGACGGGCTTCTTCGTCACGATCTTGCGTAATCAACCATCGTGGAGACTATCAACTCGTCAAGATCCACTCTGCTAATAGGAACCTCGAGCTAAATGAGCAGATAAGGGGTTGGATAACTACCTCTGGAATGGACCATGTGCCGATAAAGACAACTGTCGGCACAGTAAAGTAAAGACCAAATGGAATCATCCACTGTGCATTAGAGTCAAGGTATTGAGTTCCGCTAGCGATTGCATTTATCACCAGTCCGCCAATCTGTTTTATCAGTTATCACTATGTGTTCATCCCCTATGGGGTTATGCCGACTTACTATTAGCGCAAGATGATACGTTCCAACGACCATCCCGCGCACTTTTCTGGGGGTGATTTCGGATTGGTAAACCGGCACGACCGAAATCTCCATGCCTACATATAGAAAGTTAAGGCATCGCCCGGCCATTATTTGATCTTTGTTCTTCGACGTGATGATGATAATGGCACACATAATTGCCCATGCACTCATTGAGATCATGCAAATCCGCCGTCCGAAATGCTTGCTCACCATTGAGCCAGCGACGATACCTTGTCTGTCTGTTATTAACCCGGTCCGACTAAGAATAGCTACGGCCAAATACGCACCTACAGCGAATAAAACGAAGGGTAGACCGTTGAACAAAGCGAGCCATTCCGTAGGCAGAAAATAAGACTTGGTCTTGGGGTTGTATTCCCCGAATTGTCTTGCGAAATCTTTTCGGTATTCTGTTAGCTCAATGTGCTCGAGTATACCATCTTGTCGTTCCCACGCATCGTCCTAAACGAGTGATAAACTCACAGTCCATTGACTGGATGGTGGAAAACCCCTGTAAAGTGCATCGCATCAATAATCATTACATGATATACCACATCGGTCGAAAATACCTGATTATCGAAGCCATAGTTGAAAGGAGACGATGCTACCAATAAGCAGGTCCAAAGCAGCCTCTTGTTAAAGCATTCTAAGGCCTCTCGGACAGATAAATGTTCTGGCCCCATAGTACCGACTAAATCAAACGGAAATTGTCTGAGGGACTCAGGCTGAAGGTAGCTGCTGTTTCCAAAACTAAAGACCGGTGGAGGGAATACGACTCAAGCAGCATTCAGGGCTTGTTGGCAGATAATTATAGGTCCAGGTCCAAGCGGATGCCAAGACCGTCCCGTCTTGATCTACAAAGGACCGGGAGACCTCCCCATGGGGTTCTCCACTTCCTCAGCAACCATGATTAATTGGAATGGCTGAAAGATGGATTCCCCCACAAGTGCTCGTCGCGCCGTTCTTGCCAGGGAACTAGGCCGGGGAACTACCCGCCCTTCGACTAGTTTTCAGCTTCCCCGCAGTACCTGGTTGGCCCTTGCCTTTTCGTCTCTCTGGACTAACCTCAATCCCGGATCATCGCAGCGCGGTAGTCGGACTCGGCCATAAACTCGGTAGTCGGTCCGCTAGTCGGTCCGCTAGTCGGCCATGGGACTCGGTACTCGGAGTCCTTGAAGCGAGCTGTCCAGTTTCTTATTGCAGAGATAATTCACCGCAGCCACTAGAGAATCAAGCTTGCAGGTTTGGAGTTCACAGCCTGGATGATCAGCAGAAACGGCGGAACATGCAACGCTACATTGTAGCTGATCTTAGGGTCTTCACGTATTATTTGCAAGTGAGTGAGCGTGTATTCCCAATTCAGCTAGCAGATAGTTATTTGAGAGCAAAAGTAGTGCCATGTAGGTGATATCATTAGGTTTCTTCTGTCCTCCGCCGCAATATCTGGGTGGTTTTATAGCAGGTAATTGGATTCCCCCGAAGCTCTAGAAGGGGGCCTGAGGCGAGATTTCTCTCTAGGTCCAGCCAGCTAAGTAGAAAACCCAATTGTTAGGATACTCTGCCAGGCTTAAATGCTCATGGGAGATTGTAGGGAAATCAAGATAGCAAATTTCCTTGTCAATTCCGCGTTCTCAGCTTTCTTGGCTTAGACGGTGTCGTCTACATCCTATTGGATCAGCCCTACCCCCGTCCCTTCATTTTGAGCTGCTCCTGTATCATGGCGTATGCATCAAACATGCCGGTCTCGTGGAAATAAGTCTCGTAATGCTCGATCATTTCCCTCATCTTCTCCGGCTCTTGTCGCGATAGATCATGAATCTCGCCAAGGTCGGTGCTGAGATCATAAAGCTCCCAGCGCCCCTCCCCTCTAGGAGGCGGCATCCATATCGCCTTCCAGTTTCCTTTCCGTACAGCCGCGATACCGACCTGCTCCCACCCAACAATCTCATTATCAGACTCGTAAATACTCAAGCTGTCATCTCGTGGTCGCACTAGTAGGTCAAGCCAGCTATGACCACGAGGTACCGCGACCTCGCGATCTCGGAATCTCGTACCGGGGTGTGGAATGCTCGCCAACTCCAGCACTGTAGGAAGAATATCCATGACCGTAGTGAATGTGTTGTTAATTGAATCGATATCCTTGAGGATCGGAGGGTATCGAACAATGCACGGGCAATGTATGCCGCCTTCTGTCGCGCATTTCTTGACCCCACGGCTTGGAGCAGTCGCTGCACCAGCCCATTGGGGCCCATACCAGACGAAGCTATTGTAATTGCCGATGTTTTCTAGGGAGTTGTCGTAAAACCTGTCTAGGACTTCTTCAAATTTCATTCCGTTCAGGATAGGCACAGCCTCCAACAGCGCGCCCTCGGCGCCGTTATCGGACATAAATACCACAAAGGTATTGTCGAGTTCGCCGGATTCTTTAAGATAATCATATATTCGACCGATATTTTCATCTAGACAATCGACCATACCGGCGAAAGTCTCCATAGCTCGGCTAGAGATCGTTTTCTCCTCGGGTGACAATTCTTCCCAGGAACCAGTGCCAAGCGTGTGCAATGGTGCGGGCTCGACGTCTTCGGGAACAAGGCCGCCTGCAATCAAGCTCTGGAGTCGCCTCTCACGTAGCTCCCTTGGGCCTTTATCGTACCAGCCTTTGTATTTGGCTCTGTACTTTAACGGCACCTGGAGAGGCCAGTGTGGCGCCGTGTAAGCAACAAATCCGAAGAATGGCTTCTCCTTCTGCTCGACGGTTCTATCTCGCAGGAAATTGATGAAGTAATCTGTATAGGAGGTAGAGGAGTAGAAATCTTTGGGTACTTCGGACTGACGGATAAACTCGCCGTCTTTCATCCATAAGTTGTGCTGGACAGGGCGCAGAAATCTTTGTGGACGTTCTTCTAGCCCATGCAGTTGCGGCTCGTGAGCATAGTGGTTTCCAGCGCCCGGAAGCCATGTGAAAACTTTCTCAAACCCTCTTGCATGAGGACCTCTCTCCTTGGTAAGCCCAAGGTGCCTTTTCTTCTGGTCAGTACGTGGAGCAGGATAGTTCGCGAAGCGAGACCAGAATTGCCCACCATTTCCCAGTCATAAGCGTGAAGTACCCATTGTCCTGGAGAATCTCCGGCAGTGCTGCAACCCTCTGGTTGAGGTAACCTTCGTATCCAGCCCTGTCTTTGAAAACATCCGGGAACATAGCCATATCCTCGGCCATGGCGCCAAGCCCGGCAATGTGAGAATCCGTGCCACTAAGGAGCATTGCCCTCGTTGGCGAGCACGAAGCGGCAGTGTGAAAATTGGTCATTTTTAGTCCCTCTTTTGCTATCTTCATGAGATTCGGGGTTTCTATCTCCCCGCCGTAAGGCGACGTGTCACTGAAGCCGAGATCATCTGCGACAAGGACGAGAAAGTTTGGCTTCTTTCCAGGGACAGCCATTTTGAGTCGAGCAAGGCCAACCTAACCAGAAGCTTGAAGGAGTGGAGGGAAGAACACGAGATATGTGCTAGAGCTAGGATAGCGGATAGCGGCGATACGACAATGCGGGCAGTATTAATAGCTGCCATTGTCGGCTACTAGGAGCCGAAAGGACCCAGCGCAGACAAAAGTGTGCTGTCAAGACTCCGTCACTAGGTGTTCGGGGTTCGAAAAGTGGGTCGACTGCTCCCACTCCCTCCCGTCACCCCCAAAAAACAAATAACCCAACTCGATCGTAATATATGTTCAGTAGTATCAGGACTAGTAACCATCATTTCAATTTAAAGGGTTGCCACTTGTTTTCGAACTACGTGGGACGCTATTTCCCGTGCTTTTAGAGAACCCGACGTGGACAACATGCATGTATGTATCGGTATATCCCTCGGTAAGCCCAGCCTTTCCTTGCCCCGCACCGACGCCCACCTAAGCTAGCAACCGACAGCTGATCTCCTCACCGACTACCGTAGCGTACTCAATGCAGGGGTCCTGGTTTCTTGGAGCTTTGGACCCCTCCCTCGCTAAGATGGGACACGCAGGAAGGATGGCGGAAAGCCTCGCCGACTACCGTAGCGCTCTTAAAGTCAAGGATCTTAATTTATTGGAACTATGGCCCCTACCTACATTATGCAGGAGGAGTGCTAGAATTTGTTTCCATCGAGCAGTCCTTGGGTAAGCATATTCGGGAACGATGTAAATACTCCCGTGACGTTAGTAATGGTCCCCTTCTCAATATGCTATCGGTAAGTCACCCGGGATATCAAGGCTTCCACGTACGTAGAAGAATGTGCCGCCTCGACCCAACATGAGCTCATGCATGGTCTTGTAAAAAATATTTTATGATTTTACCATCATTGGTAGGATTCACAATGGCTATGCGATTAATATGCATAGTATCCAGTCTATGCTTTACCAATGCCACGTTTGCAGCAGTGGGGGGGCTGTAACACCGCACGGCCCAATATTATTCTTATAATGAGTGACAATCAAGACCGACTTATGAACTCCTGCGATTACATAATTACATACAGGCTTTTCAGTGCGAGCTAGTCGCTAAAGGGACTACATTCAATAACCGATGAGGGGTCAAAACGCTCATAATACGAGCATTACACACGTCTAAGCTCCTGGGTTAGACCTATGTTATATATTGTGTTAAATTGTATAACCTAAAGTCACTAATTGCCCAATAGGGGAAACTATGACAAGGGGCTGACATTCGGCGAGGACCTGAATTACCTCCCTCACGGGATTACCGAGGCAGGCTACCGGGCCGAATGCTACATTTCTAACTTTGGTTATTTCTCAGAAATTGCTCACCTGTGTTTCACTATGTTAGAAAGTTTCTCGATAGATAGAACCCGGCAAACTACCTTCACGCACCCAAAGGATGGGACTATGCTGATAGTCCAGGAAACAAGCAGACATCGCGAGAGCGTTATTTTCCTGCGGAGCTCGCGACCCTACGGGGCTTACAGGCATATGTCTGACCTACGGTTAGACCAATCGAGCCAGCCAGCCAGCCAGCTAGTATAGTAAAGGAGGAAGGAGGAGGAAAAACGAGCCACGAGGGGGGAGAGAAAAAGGCTCCTATAGCGAGATTAGCCAGCTAAAAGCTAGATCCATTATTTAGTAGAGAAAAAAGATCGTGAGCTAATTCAAGAACAGTGTACTGTACGTAGTGTTGTACCCTGTATAAGCCAGGGCCGATTTTTTAAGCCAATACACCTTGGCTACAGCGCAGGGAAGCCTTTAAGCCAATTACAGGGTTAGAGCCACTTTTTAATGGAGTAAAATGCTCGTGAGGCAATCTACGAAGAGAGCGTGGCGTTTTCAAGCACCTTAATATGGCCTTCAGCCAGATGATATGCCTTGATACTCGGATTTTGAAAGAGATTTGCTAATTTGAACCAGCTGGAACCTTATATAGGTGACTGCAACAACTATGTTTGGTCATTAAACGGCTCTAGACCCGTTGTTTATGGGGGATATCATCGACGGATACAATCAGTCAAGGCATATGTGTTTCCTCCTCTATGTGCTAGCTGACTGAGAAACTCGCCACTAATAGTCTTGGTCGACCAAACCACCTGACAAGCCCTAATCAGACGTCGCCTTTTTATCTCATGATTACTCCTTATGCTCCGCGTCTATCGGGGTCCAACCCGCCGGTTCCTCGGAATCGATAAAATCGGACATATCTAGATGTTACCGTTTCTCGTCACGAGAATTTGAACCCGCCAGAGGCTGTCCAGGCTCAGAAAAGTGTTTTCTTTACGGAATTGTCGGTGCTGAATAGTACACAGCAGGATCATTATTACTTCCATCACCATCGCCGCCTCCAAGCGTCAATTGGAGTAGTGGAGATCACTGAGGACATAGTGCAGGTGCCCAAGGACAGGAGGGAGATAGACAATACCTTCAGTGAGAAGACCCTTTGTCCATAATATCTCTAGTAAGTGAACTGATATTTGGCAGTAATATATACCATCGACAACGACTACCAGATTGGGACGTTCAGACTGTCAGCAGGGAAGGCCTTGCCGTATATCATGGACAGTAATTTACCAGTGATTGTGCGTGAGCTTGGTGTTCCAGTCGGCCTCACATCAAATATCGCAAGTGCACACCTAGATTTTGCGCCAACCTTCTTGGATATCATGGGCGTGCCCCAGGAGCAGTGGCCACCATTTCTAGACCGGCGGTCACTGCTTCCCGGTTGGCATGATCCCGTACCCGACATCTCGCTTCCTTACGGAAACGCGAAGGAGATCACGCACATCGAGTTTGGGGGCGACAAGGTCGTGGAAGCGCTTCATCATGTTGCCTACAACAATACGCACAAAATGCTCCGCATAGTCTCCGAGCATACTGCGTGGATGTTCGTTAAGTGGTTCAAGAACGAATTGGAACTGTACAACACTACCGTAAATCCATGGGAGATTAACAACCTAGCCAAACGTAATATTCTCGTTTGAAATTAAACGAGTGATCCACCGATTAAACGCCATCCTCATGGTGACGAAATCCCGAGAGCAAGGCAGCTGCCGGAACCCGTGGTCTGCCCTGCAACCGACCAACGCGGAGACACCCGTGAGTAACCTGGTAACGGCATTAGACCCCAAATATGACAACTTCTTCGCAGGATTTCCTGAAACACAATTTAACGAATGTATCCTGTACCAAGATGAAGAAAATGAAGCTCCTTTCTACCCCCGTGGCGCGGAGAATGACTAGAAAAACTGAGGCGTTAATTCTTTCCGGGATGATACTCTCATCTATTCAAGTTAGGAAAGTGGAATTGATAAATGGCTGAGCGACGGGTCTAAAGAATATGGGCATATGAGCGAACGTTCAATGGCTAGTCTGTCATTAGAATGCTCCCTATGCGCCACTTTTTTTTTGCTTTTCCTGAGTAGCGCAGAATTCACCTGATCCAGCTACGGAGCCAGTGGTGGATCCAGCTGTGTGCGTCTACTGATAAGGCTTATCAGTAACCCAGTAATATAATGCACAGTGAAAGCGCACAGCTAAGTTATCTCATAGCGGCAATAGTATTATGCATATAAGGCTAAGTAGTAACGGGAAGCGGTATAACATAGTCCTAAAATTAGTAAGTTCAAACAGGTGGTCAATGTCGACAAGCTACTTCGCGACAAGTACAGCCCTACAGAGGAATAGATAAAAGAATTACATAGAGATATCCAGGATTTACTAGCCCTGGACGTCTCCGGCTTATACCTGTTTAACATACCTGTGCGCGATTTAGTCCCCGGTAAGCTCGCGTCAGGAGCCAAGGACTATTATCAGCACTGCAACATCGAGACAGTGCGACAGTGACTAAGATAATCTCCATATGTAGTAAAAGTTTCATTCATAACTCGCTTTTATAGTGGCCCCCAAGAACACCAGGGCGCATCTGTCCCATAGGGCTAGGAGGTGACTTCTGCATATCATGCGGCTCGCCTACGCCTCCAACATTCGTAGCTGAGGCCTATCAGCATTAGGACCACGACACCAACAGGGACAAAAAACCCTGCCACGGCCGGGCTCTTCCAGAAACCGGGCGGTTCCGTTGCATATGGAAGGGCTGTACCCGTAGGGGTACCGGAAGTCTGTGTTATGTCGTCCGTAGCCGATCCCACTGTTGTCGCAGCTGAGGCAGTGAGGGTGGTTGACTCGGCCGTGTTGGACTTGACGACCGTCAACAGGGTTGACCCAATTATTGACTCTGTCGAAGAGACGCCCATCCCCGAAGCAACTGAGGCCTCGGAGGTTGCAGATGCAGTTGCAGGGTGCACAGAACCGCCTACCAGGGTTACCAGCCCCGCGTCTCCGCTAACACTCTGGATAACCACGTCCTGTGGGCCGGCTAGGTCGCCGCTGAGGAAGACGACAAGGACGGCAGCATAACTGAGCGATGTAAGAGTTAGTAGTTAAATATCCACGTCACAGGTTCGCCAAAATGGAGGCTTTCTTACGCCGCTGCCATGAGAAATACGTCTTTCGGGCGGACCCTTTTCCATACGAGAAAGAGGATGAGGAGAATGACGAGGACTATGACCAGTGCCAGTCGTCTCAATCTATCAATCTCGCAATACAATCCAGTCATGCCGCCGATGAGGAACAAGACAGTGAAGAAAGAAGAAAGAAGCAGGTTCCATAACGACGGGATGCTCCGTCTTGAGGGTACCTGGGGTTCGGGCATCTTCGGCTTGGTCATGGAGTTGACGGCGATTCGGTCCCGGGGGAACCCATTTTCGCCCCTATTTCCGTTGTTGGTACTATCAGAGCGACTGGAAAACTGATTGTCTGGGTTGCCGGCCATCCATTCTGGATTACATATGTCCCGGTTTCGAATCAGGGCCTGGTCTGCAGTGGCGGATTAGAGCAGTCGGAACTGCAGAGTGGAGTATGCCTACAGTAGCTTTCTAGCCGGGCATCCAGCTCGCCCAACATCTTCATATCATTATTCGCTTCCACGGATCCGGGGTCGTCTGCATACATCCTCGCGAGCTTCCGCGCGACTTTCCGAGGCGAGGTGGGGCTTTGGGGCGACCGCGCACTGACGAGGGCCGAATGCTTCTCCCCAAGTCTCTCCCATTTCTCTTCTAGCGCTGCAATCATCTCCTCCTTAAACATCATGTCGATCTCAAGCAGCCGGTCGAACGGACCTGGCTCGTAGCCAGTGAGGGACTTGGCCCACGATATCTGAGTCTTGGTCGTATCCTTCGATCCGACGGAAGCCCTGGTACCGCTGTTACTGGCGCTCCGTCCCGGCGTGGAGCCTTTGCGTGACATGGCGACTTCGCAGAAGAAACTATCGTGGCCTGGCGGAAGGTCTTCTTGGCTGTCGACTATAAATTGGTCCATTCGCCATCGGAGAGTGTTTTTCAAGCCCAGACTGGTGCACCCTGGGGAAATATAGGCAGCCTACGAATTAATATCCGAATTGAGCCTGGAAGGAAGCCTGACCGAGGCAATAAATGAATTAGTACTTGGCATTGGTTGCCTAGGGCCTGAACGAGCCAATGGTTGCACAGAACACTTTCGGCAATGGCCGGCCCCTTAACCTACCATGGTGTCTTCGCAGGTCTGTCTACTTATCTACACAATTGCCTTCGAGCGCCTCAATTTCTAGTTCGAACATCTGCGCCACAATACCTAGCGCTACTGGTAGTGTTGCGCACAAGCGAACCTAGTTGTTCGTGTATTTACCACACCAAATATTCTAGGGTGGCTTCAATCTAAGTGCACTAGCTGCCATCAACAACCTCCCCTGGGTTCAATATGATGTTAATATGCGCCTCTCTGGACCATTGATCCGGATTTGTGTGTGGTCTTGTCATGCTTTAATTCTCCGATCTCTCTTCGACCCCTTCCAAGAGAGCGGGGTGCTCAATGGCCTCGCGCGCTTCCACCGAATCACCCCACCGCCATTTGAAAGATCCCCTTTAGAGGCTATATTCCGAATGAGAGGACCAAACATACCCTAACCCTGGTAAGATTTGTGCACTTTGCCCGACCAGTTGCAGCAGCTCTCGCAATTTGACAGCCGGGTTAACATAGGACAACCTTCTGATTTCTTCCCCTCGCAATTAATTTTGCACGGTTGCATCCTTCCAAGACGACTACAGAAATTATGCGTATCTGAAAAAGAGGTTACAATAATGCAGTAGAAGTTCGGAGTGCAGCCTCATCGTCGCAATCTCTTGCGCAGCCTCTTGGTAAGTTGAACCCCTGTATCTCTGGGAGCTGGGAAGGTCATATCCTCTGGTAGACCCCTCAAACACAGGCGGGAGAGCCAGAAACATAACAACTCGGCCCCAGCTGTGGCGGACGGTTCACCAATTACGCCGAGCACCAATGTGTTGCATGAAAGCCCTCGTCAGCTAGCAACTGCACCAGTGGTGGAAACTCAAACGCGGCCGCTAGTGACGACTAGCCTACCAACGCAAAAGGTCTCCAGCTTGTCCACGCCCCCAAAACTCTAGATCGCTGCATACGGTAACCTCCTAGAGAACAGAAACACGAAATCGCTGGCCTAGTCGTATCTAAAGGCCCTGCCGAGGCCTCCAAACTCTCGCCGAGGACACAAGCATCCCGGCCTGGGATCTGACGATCTGATAGACCCCAATAAGCTCTAACCGCTGATGGAGAAGCTTGCGAGAGAGGAAATGAGAAAGTGATCATTGCGTTCAAGATTACGAAGAGAGTTGGCGACTGTGTCGAAGCAATTCTGGCTCCGAAGCCAGTGGTCGAATTGGTCGTCCAAAACGTGGCCTAGCATCCGTACCCCCCCCCCCCCTTCTTCTTCTCTCCCTTGCAGGAGATCCCAAGTGTTGATAACATAGGCTTGCCAAGAGTATAAGAATATAATATACCTTCACAGCATCCACAGGTACATACTGTGACCCAGGAGAGTGCCTATATTTGCCTCGGCACAATGACACCAACACCCCGCATGCATGCATGCGAGGAAGTTTAGTGACATAGGTGCTTAGGAGGTGCTGCGGACTGCTCAGTTTCTCAATTTAGATTAGAGTAACCAGAGAAGGGATCGAGCATGTTAAGGTCTAGATAGTGTTCTAGCTACAAATCTAGTAACGCTATGGCAGCATCTGCCGTTAATTTTATAGTCCTAATCTCTATATAGCCTCCTTTCTTACTTGCTTTCTGGTCCATAACATATCTGTCTATTTATGAGCCAGCGAAGAGGAAAAGATTTCACAAACACAATAGCCTTAATCAAGCAGGTATATTAGGTTTAGCTAGTGGTTTGCAGTTTTCTAAGAATATGGGCTAGTTCTTTGTATTATTGGTGATATATAAATTGCCCGCTTATGAGGCTTTAAAATTATTACCACCAAGACTAATTGCCTCTTTTCATAATTTCAAATATGCATCATAGTAAGGGGTCGAGGTATACCCTCCATTGCATTTACATTATCGCACAATAACAGCAACGGCTTAGTTTCGAGTGGCGTAGTTAAATCCCACTAGCTAAGTAGAGTCGAGGGAAATTGCTCTCAAACACATTATTATGGCCGAACCAATTTCAAATACGGCCCATTCGCTTATATAACTAGCAGGGAGCTAATTATCTTCTGAGGGTGAGGTTGCTAACTGGGCTTCTCTTAGTACAGCAGTTTTCCGGAAGCTTAATCTGAACGAGCGAGGGACGCAAGTATACGCAGTACGTCTCGAGACTCAGATTGACTTGACCTCTCCACCATCCATTCTCAGCATCGAGCCAGTCATCCACCTCGCTGGCGGCGACACGAGGAATGCCATCAGCTCAGCAACTTCGTCGGGTGCGCCGTAGCGCGCGATACCCACGTCAACCGGGAATTTGGCTGTTGCCTCTTCGACGCTCATGTTGTGCTGTGGCGCCCAGTGCTCAAGGTAGGTTTGGCGCCGGCTAGTCATGACAGGCCCTGGTAGTATGCTGTTGACTTGTACGCCGTCAGCTATGCCGCGATCTGCGAAGGCCTTAGCCAGCGCCACGATGGCCGCATTGACGGTGGCGACGGCTGCGTACGACGCCTTGGGCAGCTGCGCCGAATTCCCCGACATCATAACCACTGCCCCCGAACTAGCTCGGAGCGCCGGCCACGCCGCGATGGTGAGGCGGCGGGCACCGTGGAGCTTGAGAGCAAAGCCAAGTTCCCACTGCTCGTCCGTCATCTCAAGAATATCCACCTGTGGCACAGCCCCTGCAATGTTGAGTAGAACGTCGATTTGCCCGAATTCGGAAATAGCGCGGTCGACGACTTGGCGTGCTCCCTCTGGCTCAGAGAGATCCATGTCAATAATTACGGTAGATGCTCCAGCCTTTCTCGTCTCAACTGCTGTCAGCTCGAGATTAGCGCGGTCACGCGCAACCAGCACAAGATGGCTGAAGTCTCTCGCAAGTCGTATTGCTGTGGACTTGCCAATTCCCTGGCTAGCACCGGTAACGATAGCAACCTTTCGGGCCATGATGCGTCAGCAGTATAGAAGGGCATGAAAGATTGATATTTCCAACTTGTTCGATCTAACTTCAGCAATGAAGCCTGCTATGAATATTCGCAAATCTGCCGGTACATAAATAGCCAAATGACCTTTAAATGGTAGAAGGGAGTGACGCAGGTGACTCATGTTTGAAAAAGGCATGGGTCTCTGTCATACCTACATCCCGGGATCTTTTCCGATCTAGGCAAACTATGCGACCACTCGCGCCTTGCCAGTGACGATGATGATGATCTGACCACCATTTAGGATAAGTCGGGTAAGGTGACATCCAATGTTCACCCCGTGCAGACAGATGATGCTGGCCATGTCCACCATTCTAGTTTGGCACCATCAGTGCCTAGATAGCTGGGAGTTTCGCTAGGCACCGGTTAAGGGCAAAGAGGTAGTGCGAAACCGGTAAAGTTTAGGATTTTCATGCACTGCTACATTTATGTTAGCCTCTCGGATATCTATCCCTAATCTTAAATTGCTTTTAGCCATCGATGTATTTCTTCCTGGCCAAGTATTGTGGAGTAAATGAGGCAAACTGCATTAGCGACCACTAGTTTAAGCATGTAGTAGGATATAATTTCTCAAAGTTGCGGTGGGTAATATACAAGAGCTAGGCATAAGATGTAATACGGACTTCAGCCTGTCAATACTTGTTGGTAGGGACAGGGTTCTCTCAAATTATGCATGGGAAATGACGCTCATGGCTCAGCGCACGCCTATTAAAAGAGGCACGATCTACGGTACCAATTGGCTTTAAGAGTTATGGCTGGAGCACAATCCGGGTTTCCCAGGATATCGAAATAAAGAGTACTTACCTCGGCTATATCTCATTCAGCGGTGTGTTCTCGCCACCCCAGATATTAAAGGCGTGGTGGCACTCACAGTTTAAAATGACCGACAAAGATTATGGTATGCAGCTTGGTGCACCATCTCCTCTTCTTATCTGCTATGAACGATCTGAACATAGGCGATATACATGGCGTCCACGAGAATTTCAAAAGCCAGATGGTTCAAAAGAGCAAGGCCAACACGGATGCCGTAAAGCCGTTGGAACGGAGACATCAGTACAAGCGTCATTACTCATCCCATAATGTTCTCACGCAGGATGAGCGCAAACATGAAGCTATGTGCTAACAGCCTAGAGTTATCACAGCGGCATCGTACGGGGAACAGGAGACTCCAGGGCCTATAATCAGAGCCACGAGTGATAAAACATAAGCACTATAATAGTAAAAGATTTGAAAGAGTGTATTAAAGCGCGGTTTATTTATATAAATAACTAGTTGTCTCTATAAATTTATTGTAGAAGTAGTTTTAGGTTACTTCCTGATTAAAGGGAATGAAAAAGAAAAGGACCCATAACTATTTGTCCTATACATAAGCAAAACAGCTGGTTGCTTCAAACGACTACACTAAGAACTGATATTCTTACTGCTAATAATTAGTTTAAGCATAGCAGCGGACATCTAGTCTATTTCCTGATTACTACCATTTTAATATTCCCTGATTCTAGAATAAGTGTCCTCAATTAGGCTGTCGTGGGTAAATTACTGCTCAGCTTTCGTCGCTACGCTGGAGCACGTCCGGCCGCGACAACCTCTACTCCGCTATCGCCGGTCATTCGGAACGTAGCAGCCAATCCGGCTCCGGTAGAGTATGCAGGCAACACCTCGCCACTGCACTGCCACACTTGATCAACTTGGGGGAGGCCCAGAAATCAGCGACCCATTTTTTGTTTTGTCTCTCATCCGCCCATGCATCCATCGATAGCGTAGCGGCTGCCATGGACGAAACCCCGAACACACAAGCGGTTTGCGAGCTAATATATCGCCCGCTTGATAAATCGAACCGCGAGATCCGCTTGATTAACATCCTCCCCAGCAGCGACACCGAAAGCGACGTGTGTTGCGAGTTATTCACTACGTCCCTCAATTCAAAGCCACGCTACAGCGCGCTCTCTTATGTCTGGGGCTACTACGGCGACACTGGCACCATTTTGCTGAATGGCCATGAATTCTCCGTCACCAACAATCTGCTGGCTGCGCTTCGGACCCTGCGCGGCGCCTACCACGAGGTTCGCGTATGGGCCGACGCCGTCTGCATCAACCAGATGGACAAGACGGAACGAATGCACCAGGTCGAGCTGATGCAGGATATATACAGATCCACACGGAGAGCTTTTGTTTGGCTTGGCGACGCCGAAGCGCAGAGCCTTAACCAGGTCCCTGCCGACTGTCTGACATGGTCGGGCAGTGTGTCCGACAACGCGAAAATCGCCCTGCTGCTGAAGCAGCCGAGGCCCGGAGCGGAGTTCATGTTCGGCGCTCTGAGCCTCTTGGCGCAGAATGATCTGCATCTGTCTGCACTTGGGTCGGAGGGTGCCTCCTCATTACTGGAATCGCTTCATCACTTAGGCATATTTCCATGGGTAGGTACTTTACAGTAACTAACTGCTTGGTTATGCACTGACATGACACGTGATCTAGTGGCATCGAATCTGGGTCGTGCAGGAGACTATATTGCCGAAAGAAGTTACAATTTGTCTTGGTCGCTTCAGAGCTCCTCTTTGGATGGTCTCCCGAGCAGTACAGAGCTTGGCAAAGCATGTTAGCACCTGTTGCAGCTCTCACATAGTTGACGCGCGTTATGTCCAAGGAATAGACCCCGAGCACAGAGAACTATCGCCTTCCTTGGGCCTTCTGAACCAGGAACTGGCGGCATTGGCAGGAATTGAGGATTTGTTCAGGTCGAACCACAAGCTAACGCTGCTCTCCTTGCTTCTGCGTTTCTGTCAACGGCAAGCCTCGGACCCCCGGGATATTATCTATGGGATGCTCGGCCTTGTCACCCATTGGGATGGTGACGAGCCTATCACTCCGGACTATTCCAAACCGCTAGAGGTGCTCTTTCGGGAGGTTTCCCTTCGATTCATCCAGTCATCATTCGAGGCGCTAAGCTTCGCCGGTACTGTGGCCCTGCGTACGGATCCGTCCGCCTACTTGATGCACCAATGGTCGAGCTGGATCGTGGATTGGAGGACCATCCATCTCAATTACGGCGCAACCAAGGCAAGAGATGCGCTGGGTCGCTACTATCTCTATAGCGCCTCCAGCCGTGTCCACGAAGCACCAATCCCGTATGGACCCGTTTCCGGTCTTCCTGGGAGGCATGCCCTGTCATTCCAGGGAATATCGGTTGGAAAGCTCGAAGCCATTGCTCGGGTAGAGTTCTCTGCCTCACATCAGCTGGATCAGATTGTCAGGGGAATGCCAGACCGCCTGGGCTTGGAAGGTAACAAAACCGTTTTGGAGGCCGTGTGTCGCACCATATGCTGGGACTCGATCCCCAACGATATCGAAGGTGGTCTTGCCGAAAGATCAAAGATGCGAAGAATATTCCCGGCCGATCTGGAAGCTATTAGACAGCGTCTCGGTCGTGACATCTCCTGGGATGATGATGTATACGAATTCTTACCCCCGAGCCGCAGAGCAAGCCTGAAGAACCAGCGAACCCATCTCTTCCGCACAGACAGCAACTCCTTGGGATGCCTCGAATCGCACAGCATGTTCGACGTAGATCAAAGCGGCTCACTGCTGAATGGCTCTATGAACTGCGAGGTTTTTATTCTTCTAGGGAGCAGGGTGCCACTAGTTCTTCGGCCCTTAGGAAAGTTCACCTCTGATAGGAGTGGGCAAAAACAATACTACCAACTGGTGTCACAATGCTATGTCCATGGCCTAATGGACGGTGAGGTATTCGAACGGCAGGTGGCGGCGGAGACTATAGAGATATGCTTAGTGTAGAAAGTATGTAAGCCAATTTGAGGGAGTAACTGCATGTACTGATTAACACAGCTGCACGATTTAATTATTGTTTTAATTATAAGCTAATTGAGAATGGGGTATCATTAAGCGCTGTTAGCTATAGCTGCTTTCTACTCTAGCAGACTTTATGTCTCGGCTCCAAAACCTATCCGTGGGAAGACCAAGACACATCAGAATTATACATATATAAACTATAGTTAGTAGCACAACTAATAGCACAGAGATTTGCTACCATATCTCATTAATTTAAGTGGGAGTGGAAATACGACTTACGCCATCGTTCTTACATCTCAATCTAGATTATCCACTCTCCCAATCAGCCTTTATAGTAATTTTAGAATAAATACATAAGCCACTTTTCTTGAGGGTAAAAAGGCCTTCTATTTATTTTTAAAAGAACTCCCGCGAGTTACAGACAACTATAAGTCCTAACCCCTAGCTTTGAAGCTCAAGCGTCAAAGTCATAGTATTATATACGAGGCAGTCTTATAATAAATTCCTTACGAGTGGAGAAGATACCGATATATCTACTGGTGGCATCCCTAGCAGAAGTTTAGACAGTGGTAGAAGCTAGAATATGGCAATAACTATTGGGAACAGGACTGGCTCCATGACTAATTCTGGCGTATCTAGCATGATAGACTGCCTAGACATAATTGGATATAACAATATTCTCGTTCTACTTGAATTTATCCTTGTAATGCAAGTTAAACTATGTTCTAGACATTTATAAAAATTAAATTATAGAACTCGCCCTTCACAGTAGCCCCCCCCCCCCCCCCTCTCTTGTGCCTTGAAAAATTCTTCCCCGAAATCTTTCTGGCAGGCAGTCATATAGGCTAATCTGCGCAGTCTCAGTAGATTTACAGCGACTTGCGATAGGCATCCCTCCACTTATAATACCACTTAGTTTGTTGATCCTCCGCGTTGTTAATCTCCGATTGGGGCATGTCCACTCTTTCACCATCTAGGCCCGTGTTGGTAATAGCATTCTGCTGCTTGCCAAGGTAGAAATCAGGCATAAAGAGAGTGGCAATGACGGGTATGGCACTGAATATGAGGGCTGTGATAACAATCAGACCATTGACCTGGGTGTATGCGCGGATTGCACCTTGTCTGATCGGGTCATCGAAGATATAGTTGCGCAGCTTAGTGATGGAGCCATAGAGCTTCTCGATCGTTGACGTAGGGGTGGTAGCGGGCATCTCCTCATGCATTCTCTCAAGCATCTGGCTTGTCCAGATTGCAGAGGAGACAGCACTGCCGACAGAAGACCCCAGAGTTGACCATAGCGAGAGCAGTGCGATGACCGTGGCCATGTCTTCATGCGGGACGGCAGCCTGGCTTCCCACGCGGGCACCGACGACATTGAACGATCCCAAGCAGAAGATTAGCTGGGCGGCAATCAAGCGGCCCGTGTCCGTAGTCATTGTGTTCGCTCCAGCATTGACCAGGAGCCCGTATCCGAGCATCCTTGCACCGGCGCCAAACAACATCATGGTTTTGTACCGATGAGTGTACCGCTGGAGCAGACCAACAAAAGGGCCAAGGATACTAAGCCCCATAGTGGTGATGCCTAGGAAGATCGTCCATTGGTACGTCGTCCAGTCCTTGATGACGTACATGTACGAGGAGAAATAAGTGTTTCGGACTGCAGAAGCTGTCTGGTTGAAGGTGTAAACTGTGACGGCAGCGAGGAAAGCACGATTCTGTAAGATATTTTTTGTCATTAGGGGTTTGGGGGCCAGGTAGACCTCGAAGGCGACGAAAGCTATAAGCAAGACAAAGCCAATGGCGAGCATGGTAATAATGCCAGAGTTGCCCCATCCGCCATCGAATTGCTTAGCGAGAGTAAAGGGCAGCAAGAGTAGGGCAAAAGCCGCGCCGAGTATGACGAGTCCAATGATGTCGATGTCAATGAGGCCTTGATATGACAGCTTTGCCCATTGCGCGATGCCCTTTGTCTTGCCGGCCAACTCGGCGGGTCCAGTCCTGTCTTGTCTTGAGCCTGCCATGGTCACCATCCCAAGCTTCTCTCCCTTGCGCTGCATGACATACAGCGTAACAATGGCTGGTGTAAGCAGGACGGGCATCAAGATTGCAAACATGCCCAGACCCCACCGCCAATTGTCGACAAATGCCTCTGTAATGAAGCCACTGACGGGAACGGTGACGACGAAAGGCACTGACATCAAGGCACCAAAAAAGCCTCTCCACTCCAGCGGGGTCAGGTCACCGACTATGATATCGCTGAGGAGGTCGAGGCCGGACTTGCCCACGGAAGTGAAGCACATGCCCATCGTGTAGGCTGCAAAGGTACTGGAGCTCGCCGCGACAGCAAATCCAACGACGTAGAAGACAAGGATGACAGTGTAGGTGGTAGGGCGTGAGGTGATGTCAGCTAGCTTGCCGATAAAAGGCTTGCTGATTGCCCGGATGATTGAGCTGGCGGTGCTTACGGCTGCTAGCGAACTATGCTCCCCGAAGGTCGAGGCAGCCATAGTGGTGAAAATGGTGGAAGTAATGCTTTGGTCGAGTGCGTAGGCGAACATTGTCAAGCCGATTGAAATCCCTAGAAGCCAGAGCAAGACCTTTCCAGAGTGGCCTGATTGATAGAGGACCTTGTTGAACGCCTCAACTCTGCTCACACCGGGTCCGCTGGGAACCCTATTTTGGTCGTTGCGGATCTCTTGTTGCTCTTTTGGTGAAACCTTCAGAGACTCATTTTCGGGGGCAAAGGTTCGAGAATCTAATGAGTGACGGGCATCGACGTCCGTTCCATTGACGGCTGCCGAAGGTGACATGGTGGCTGAGACTGGCCTACGAAATTGTAGGTTGAATATGGATGGTTATGGACGGCCTAAAAATGGCTCTGGTTTCCAGCCAAAATTGAGGATGTAATGGAGAAAGGGAACTGGGGCCGGACAAGCAGACTCACAACCGAGATGTTGGGCTTAGCAGCTTTTACAGTCCTCCCGTTATCAGATCATCTGATCTAATCTGATTTTTTTCTCCGGAGGGGTTCGCCGATCCACCTCCCGTGCTTGTCATACTTTCTGACCTCATGCTGCTTCCCTATCAAACCTCGCCAAGACAACTAAGGCACCTAGCCGAGGCAGCCAAGGCAAGTCTACCCAACGGTTTAGGTGGGCAGTACTCCGTACGCGGAGAAGCTCGCTTTGCGACATGGGATGCGTGCTTTTATGGGTCCAATAAATCACGGTTTCTAACCCTTTCTAGTGAGGTATGTCAGTAGTAATCTTACGGCCGGCAGCATCCCCAGACACAACAGCTTCGGAGTACAGCCCATACATCATCTATACTCTGGCAAACTGGCTATTCAGTGGCGCTCTAGTGGCCTAGCGATCATACGCAATGCAGCACGGTAACCAGTATTAGAGAGTGGAATTTTATTACCTACCTTCACGACTTAATTTCCGTACCATGCACGCGGGAACCCTTGCCAAGCGCTGTAAACAAACTAAGAAAATTTTATTACTCTTGCCATAGCGAAAGTGGTGGGGCCTGGCGGCCGACCCAGGTCGCACTAAAAAATAGGACGCCGTAAGACCCACCCACCCACACACGTATCAGCTATTTCACAATATTCACGTACTAAATATCTTTCCAAGTTTACTGTAGCCAGGCTAGGCGTTGCTAACATCTAGCCACTGCTTAGCTCGCCCTTGTACCAACTGACTTGCTGCACCTCAATAAGTCGGCCTAATCAGACGGGGTCGCTGACAACGTAGTACAGGGTTATATCCAGAGCTGCCGATACCGTCATTGAGCCTGCACCGCTTATCGCACGCGCTTCTTCTACCAGACGAGCCATGCTCTTCTCCGCCAGTGGAACAATCGCATCTAGTATGGGGTGGAAGATGTAAAGCTATTGATCGGCTTCTTGCTGCGGTTGTGACGCTCAACCATGGTAGAGCCGTATTTAGGGAATGACCGGAACTCCTCCCTCCAACTTACATTTTAGCTTGTCCCTGGTCAATATCGCCTCCTCGTATTATCCAGGTCGGAGATACCTGTGACATCACTTCCCAAGATGTCCTAACTCGAGTGTGCAGTGGCAGTTTAGTTATAATTAACCGCTCCCTCGCTCTCAAACCCATCTATGTCCAAGTCATTCGCCATTGGCCCTAGGGTTATTGATTCCTAGAAGTGTTCAAAAGGGCCTATTAAAAGAAAGCGGATGTCCTCGTCCCCATGGAGAGTTATTCTATCCTTCTCCCCAAATAAATCGCTAATGGATCTACTGTAGCCACGGTGGTAGACAGAAACAAACATCAAGATACAACAGAGCCAGGTGCCCGAGAAGTCTCCGGTGATGGGTCGCTTTGAGAGGAACGATGTAGAACATGGATAGACCCGAGTTTGTCAGCGAGGTTATGCCACTGGGAGGGTCCCTGGATAGGTATTCACGGGCATGTCGTCAGCTCCATGTCGGGGCCTGTGAGTGGGTGGCTCGGAAAGCGGCTCAGTCGCGCTGCTGCAACCCCGACTGGACGCAGTGTCGGCCGCCCACATGCGTTCTCAAAAATACAAGAAGAGTGACGAATACTCCCCACGGAGCGACGGGCCCACTCCCTGACCTCGCGCCTCAGATGCCCGCCGATCTCCCGTTCCTTCATTGAACAATCCATTCACTCGAACTTCTCCTAACCAAAATAGCATGCTATAATGAGCGCCACGCTGGCATACCAATTGGATCGCCTAACTGCGGATAGAGGACGCAACAGCGCCGAAAATATTCATCCTGCTATCGGCCAAGTGTCCGTCCGCCGCAAGTGGGACGGAATAGGGAAGCACGCGGCATTACTAAGACCCCACACCACACCGAACTGCATATCCTGCATGTATGGAATGCTTCGTATAATTATTAATACTGCTTCACCTGCGCGTTTTGCTCACAAGCCGCGTGGGATGCAGGCTACGCCGCAATTCGGCAAAAATCTCTGGCTCTCTTCTAGGGAGTAAAAATCATCGTGATTCAACGGCTGCTTGGAAATGAACTTGATACCCCACTTAACAACCCTCAGTAAATAGACGAAGTCTTTGCCTACAATAGAGTATAAATATCAGGTCCCAACCCCCAATATTGCATTGTAGTCTCCATAGCATAACGATAAGATCAACATATCACAACTCTGTTTTCCCAGACGAAATGGCACCGACGAGCTTTTCCATCCCTCGCGGCTCTTGGGTTCTTGTCACCGGAGCTAACGGTTATATTGCATCTCACGTCGTGGATACTCTGCTAGGTTTGGGCTTCCGCGTTCGGGGCACCATTCGAGAAGATAAGCCGTGGCTGGTACAATTCTTTGAGGAAAAGTACGGAAAGGGGAAGTTTGAGAGCGTCGTGATTCCAGTTATGGAAGAGGATGACGCCTTTGATGCGGCCATGGAAGGCGTTAGCGGAGTTGTGCACTTAGTAAGTGATCGCATATCCGATCAGTCGCTGTTTCCGAGAACTTTGCTGAATCTTCGAAGGCAACTGATGTTAGTATGAACGCAAACCCGCACACAGTCATAGCGAATGTAAAGCAGGCAACGACCAACGCCCTCGTCGCCGCTACGAAACACAAGTCCATTAAGCGCTTCGTACTTACGTCATCATCCTCGGCCGCTATTATTCCGAAACCCAACGTGAAGGGGATTACTATTGACAAGAGTCCGCGCTTTCTTTGTATATCGGCACTCCATAACGAGATGCTGACATGTGTTTAGGCACTTGGAATGACGAAGCTGTGTCTGCAGCATGGAACAACTCTGCTCCGGAAGGGCAGCAGGGGTACTATGTATATGCAGCATCCAAAACGGAGGGTGAACGCGCTGCTTGGAAGTGGGTGGCCGAGGAAAAGCCCCAGTTTGTGTTGAATACAGTTCTGCCGAACGCCAATGTAGGCATTGATATCCTTCTTCTCGACCCCTCCTAGAGTCGAGAACCGCCGCTAACCTAGCTGCAAGTGGGGCAAGATTTTTGTTCCAAGTGAGCAGAGTGGATCTACCATGGGATTTGTCCGTAACTTCTTCAAGGGAGACTACTCGGCAATGCAAATGCTACCGCCAGGTGCGTGTTGTCAAGCTTCGTGCCGTGATCGATGATCCAAGAGACTAACTATACTTCTAGAATACTACGTGGACGTCGGGGACTGTGCCCGACTGCATGTTTCCGCATTGCTCGATAGCTCTGTCGAGAATGAGCGCATCTTTGCATTTGCGAGAGAGTTCAACTGGACCGATGTCATATCAATCCTACGCAAGCTTCGGCCGGGCAGAGAGCTTCCAGACCCTCCAGAGAATGAAGGCCGCGATTACACTGTTGTCGTGCCACAGAAGAGAGCGGAGGCACTGCTGAAAAGTTTTTTCGGCCAGTCTGGCTGGACTGACATGGAGCAAAGCCTAGCAGAGGGTATTGAAGATATTCCGTAAACTTGTTTTTGTTGGGAACGTACACTAAAGCTGCTAAGAAACATAGCTGTGGGTCAAGGATCTTGCAAAATATAGCGGTTACAAACTGTGCTGATCCTGATCCTCATATAAATTTGGAGAGGACTGACTTGCCCCATTTCTTTTGAAAGTCATCCCACCCTTTTTTGAACCTTTATGTAGTAGAGGGCCTAACAGTTTGCTGCTTAGACCCCCGGCTATATGTACGTACGACGGCGGTTATCTCCAAAACGCTTCCTCCGAAGCCAGATGCCAGTCGGGTCATATCGGGACGAGTGGCGAGTGGCTCACGGCGCCGAAGGTGTGCAATTGTACCTTTTTTCGATACAGGTTTCTGTGGTGCATGCTTCTCCGGTGTAGTAGGTGCGCCGAACCGGCGGTCCGGGTAGCCTTATACGGCCGGCGTAGCCCTGCTAGATAACCGGTTCCGTACACCTCAGTGCACATACCCCGTCACTCTGTTGGCTAGGTGATTTGCTTGATTCATTAATTGTGCCTAAGATGCCGAGCATAGCATCCGCTATGCGAGACAATTGTGCTTGTTCACTTGTGCTGGTTCACTCGTGCTGGACAGAGTTTACTATCCTACCACATATATATATGTTCTTCACGCTTTTTAATCTATCTTAGATATATTTTGCGGTCAACTTCTCCTTTGACACACTTACAACAACACTATAAATGCTTGGAGGGTAGAAATTAAAAGTTGGTGTAGAATAAGTGAGTTCAGCTATAACCCTATATTGGAAGGAGAAGCAATCGTTTTGGGATTTTATAGCGGATAAAGATAATCGTGTTTCCCCCAACTTACAAAGCGTTTAGTGCTGTAGTGGCCCAAATACACTAGTAGTTGGGTTAAGGCTACCCTGTAAAATAGGACTTTTATCGTGCGGTTACCAATTGTCGTAGGAAGTAGACTCCGAGATAAGGCCCAGGATGATAAGCGAAGAGTCGAGCGTTGCCAACAAGATGGAGTCTAGCCGCACCACACCTGGTGATTGACTTAACCTGGAGAAAGGCGCGGATTGGGAAGAAAGCTTATGACGAACATTCCACAGGGTCATGCGTATGTATTGCATCTCTCAGAATCCCGCGCAAACCTCCCTCTTTTTTTTTTCTTTTTTCTGAACAGATTTGGGCACGCTGAGACTGGTGGGATCCACTGAGTGACTACGATGATTGATTGCCTGCATGTGACTTGGCCCGAGTAAGGTAGCGTAGCTAGCGTATCTGGTGAGATAAGATGTCTTACACATAGTTAGCGGGCTTTGATAAGGCCTTCTCCGCTCCAGACAACCTTTTATCTCTTATCTTGAATCGGTCCCCGCAGGCCCGCGGAATGCCCAATTTCAATTGCATCCCAGGCCGTGAACTGGAAATGTCACCACCACTGTAGTGCAGACGGCGCAATGCTATATGCGTGTACTCGCGATGCCGAAGCAAGCAGGGCATCGGCCTATGACATTCACCGGGTAATTATGTCCGCCCTCCGAAACTCTCCACACGTCTGGCTCTCTGACTGTGTTTAGATGCTGGACCTGCAAGGCGCGAAGGGTTCGGTGTGACGAGAGACCAGGATCATGTCGGAACTGTGCAAAGAAAGGCGTTGCCTGCGGTGGCTACGATATCAAATTGCAGTGGGTAGCCGACCCATTCGCCCAGCTCAGCGCAATGGCGCCAAGCACCCAAGGACGACGAAGTATCCGACTAGGTACGGGCTATGACCGTCCTTCCGGTCTACGCATGCCTAAAGTTGACAAGTTCTTAGACAAAGTCATCGGCCAGAGGTACCGCATAGAGGAGATTGATAGTTTCATCTCAAAGATAGACAACAGCGCAGCTTCTGGGGTTTCGTCAACAGAGGGACCATTCTCAACTTTCCCTGTCCATGACGGGGACCAAGGGCAAGGACAAACTCTGAGTGGATCGCTCCAAGATTGCCCTGTCTTTGTCGAAAGCCAGGAGGAGGAGAGCTCTGATCTATGGCTATTTGACGGACTTTCCCGACAGGACAATTTTAGTACAGACATCGCTTCCGAGATGGAGAGGAGAGAGCTTCATCTTGTTGCAGCACCGGCAATTTCCACCATGCCCCACGATTGGTCGGCCGATCCGTTTACTGGCATATTCGACATAGCTTTCATTGATGAAAGTGCTTGCGAGGCGGCTCAGACCAAGGTCGATGAGCACAATACTGTGTCGGTGAACGAGGTATCGGGTACCAAACCACCCACCGTCGCCAGGTCTGCGAAACCCCAGGGCGATGACAATGCGCAGCAAACGGAAAATGCTACGTCCCGGGAGGCCACCTCTGCCACCATCGAATCAGATCAGCCGCCTATCCGACATATTTCAAGTAGCCTATTTGGAAATATTGAGGTGGACAAGTTGATGCACCATTACCGTGTGCATATTGCAGAGCTCCTTCAACCAGTTCTTCATCCTCACAATCCATATCACAACTTGTACTTTCCTAGCGCACTCGAAGGCGCTCACTTCTATACGTCGGGGGCGACTGGGAAAACAGCAAATGTACATTCGGCGCTGTATCACGCGGTGTCCGCCTCTGCAGCTTTCCATCTGTGGAACTGTGACGTAGCACAGACCAGGTACCGAAAGATTGGTGTTGAACATAAACAACATGCACTCCACTACCTCCAAGCGACAATAGAGTCCTCGAGGCCTGGCGCAGACTACAAAATCGTCATCATGGTGATGCTGTCTCTAGTAACAGCAGGGGTGAGGCCTCCTCGATCTCTGGTTGGCATAGCCAAGACGATAGACTAACACGTGCTAGGTCATATCGGGCGATGATGACTTTGCTATGCATTTAGATGGAACAAAACAGTTGCGCAATTTGCGGAAACGCTGGAGAATCATGAGCAGCCAAACTAGGCAACTGAACGACATCAGTACTTTTCTAACATTGATGGCTCGTACGATAAACTTCCAGCCCGTGCCATCGCCGGTGCTCGACAGCGGAAATGGCCAGCCCGCGGCTATGGAGGATGAGAGCATCGGGAGCGTCAATTTGGAATACATGTACGGCGTCACACCTACCATCGCAGCAGCCATCCAGGAGATATGCGGACTTGCGGAACGCCTGGAACGCTATGACTGCAACAAAGAACAGCATCTCCTACCAGAAGACCTCCTTATGTCGTGTGAGGCCTTGGGCGACAAGCTTCTTGCCTGGAGCCTTGAGTCCGAGAAGCCAGTTACGATATCGGCGTCTGGCGAGATGTCCACCATTTTCAACTACCACGCAAATGCATGGCACTCAGCCGCATGGATCTACTATTGTCGGCGCATACAACACTACAAGACCGAGGATCTCGCGGAAGAAGTAAGACGAGTCGTCGAGTATATGCATGCAGTCGAGGACACGAAAGTGAGCTCGAAATCCGACAGTACGAATAGGATGGCTCCGATTACATGGCCGATGTTTATTGCTTCGTGCCACGCGAAAGGGATCGAGCGAGATGCGTGTAGAAGATGGTGGGAGCGAGTTAGGCGGTACGGAATCGCAAATAATGAGAAGCAGTGGGTTATCGTACAAAAGATCTGGAAGAGAGAAGACGAAATGGAACCGAACGACTGCAGCATCACCATCTGGACTGATCTTTTTGACAGTTTAGGCAGCAGATTGCTGCCCATATAGCTACCCGCTGCTTGCTGGTAATAAATAGAGAAAGAAAAGCCTGCAATCTGCAGCCTTCCAGCAGTGCTGCCATGACAAATAAATCCATGGTAGATGGGCTCGAAGTCTTCGTTTGTCAAATTTTACAATATCGAATTATGGAAAGGTTGATCTATTTGATAACATCGTGCCAACTGCAGGTAAGGAGACTCTGATGGACCCACACAGCCTATTCCCTGAGACCCCCGTAACCCATGAGCCTTAGTTACCTAGGTACTTCGTACCTACCTTGAAGGCACGCAAAATGAGCCTAGTCCAAACCCTTTTGTACGACATTCGGCATCTCCCCTGCGACCAATTTCTCACCCCTGGCTCGGAGTTGCCTGCTGAATCCGCGCAACTCCGGGAGTCTGTTTCCTATTATTGACGGATATTTGATTCGAGCAGAAACCGATGAATACTAGTACACCTGATACGAGCGTATAAGTGTTAAGCGTAGATGGGTGGCATTTTCATCTGCTCGCGATTGCGTCTGGCGGCGCCCGAACACAACAACTTAGCCACACTGTAGCAACAATGGCAGCTATAGCCGAGACCGAGACCGCGCCTTCAGTCTTGTACAGCAGGCTTTCGACCGAGCGCATCCATGTCGCGGACTCTTCGGACCAGGCAAAGAGACCCCGGGTAGAGGACACGTTCATAACTAGCCTCTGGACCCTCGACGGCAGTGGTAGCACGCTTGGGAGAAGCGCTCCCATAGAAGGCATTCCCATCTTCAAAGACGCCTACGAAAATCGCAAGTATGCTCTAGAGCACATGGCAGGAGCCTTTCGGGTAATTGCCCGAAAGGGGTATCTCGAAGGCACTGCGGGTCACATTTCTGTTCGAGATCCGGTTGATCCCGATACGTTTTGGATCAATCCGTAAGAAACATACCAAATCTGAACATCGCATGTTTTTTGACACTTTTCCGACAGATTAGCGTATCACTTTGGGTTGATCAAGGTCAGTGATCTTGTGCAGGTCAACATGAAGGGCGATATTGTAGGAGGAAACCGCGTACGTCGTTCCCGTTGTTGACGTCCCAAGTCTCTCCTGCCTTCTAACACTGCGGAAGGCGTGCATCAATCTTGCAGGCTTCAATATCCACGCCGCTCTTCACCGTTTGCGGCCCGACGTACATGCCGCCTGCCACTTCCACAGCATACATGGGAAGGCTTGGTCATGCTTCAATCGCCCCTTGGAATTGTTGAATCAGGACTCTTGCACATTTTATAACGACCATGCCATCTACGATGCGTTTGGTGGTATTGCATTCGAAGCCGAGGAAGGCGCCAACATTGCCGCTGGGCTTGGTAACAAGCGGTGTGCGATTCTAAGAAACCATGGTCTTCTCACCACCGGGAAGACAGTTGATGAGGCGGCTGCCCTGTTTACATTGATGGAAAACACGTGTCGTGTGCAGCTACTTGCAGAAACCTCTGCGGCGTCGGGGATCCCTAAGCATTTTTGCCCCCACGAAGAAGCGGAATACACCTACAGACTCACAACTCCGGAGGCGATGTGGCTAGAGTTCCAGCCCGATTATCAGTACGAGCTGCACAAATCGAAGGGGGATTTCTTGCTATAGACTTTCATTGAGAAATATGTTTATCCTTTCGAGTGACCCTGCAGTTCGATGTGACAGCCACCCTAGGGATGCGCCGATTTGAACGTCTCTTGTTTTGCCTTGAGAAGCTCGTACAATATATCCAGAATGCAGGTCTTGACACCAAGCCTTCGTGCTATGCGCAATGGATTTCCCAGTATGACCTCGATCTCCATTGGCCGCCCCTTTATCGCATCAATTTGCATGCTGGGCCTGAGGCGAACGTCCTTGTCGGTGAACATCATCATTTCCTCCTGGATCCCATCGCTCAATTTGTAGCCTGCTGCTTCTGCAACAGCCACTATCTCATCCATCGCAGGACGTATCAAGGCACGGTTGCAGCCTGTATCCAGTATGGTCCCCGAGTCCACGTTGGTTAAAGCACAAACCGAATTGAAAGGGGAATTCCATACGAGCTTTCGCCATCTGTGCCACACAATATCGTCCACAACAACACACTTGGAGCCTCCGGCCTCGTACAACTTGGAAAACCTGCTGCAAAAGTGGTCTTGATTCGCGCCTAGGGGGGCCGGCTGTGGAAATGGAGCAAGGTAGAGCACATCAGGGTCGTTATGCAGGACCTTGTGACCATTCAGCTCACAGCCTATCATTGTGACCCCGGAGAGAAGGATGCTTTCCGGAAATGCTTCGATGAAAGGCTGCTCTATATCAAGGCCATTCTGGATCAAAACGATGGATGTAACTCGCGGGGTGATTGCCGTTTGGATAATCGCCGGGATAGAATAAACATCCGGTAAACTTTTCATGGCTACCACGACGTAATCGAACGGCCCATGGGCCAGCGAGTCTGGAACAGATTTCTCGACTTGTGAGCAGCCCGTTAGCTTGTTTCATTTGAAAGGATTGCCACCAGCTGTTTACGAACCATTGTCCGGCTTCCACTGCGGAATTTCTCCGTGCTCAATGCTCCGTATGTGGAAACCTAAAGACTTGACAGTCTCATAATTAGATCGAAGCACGACGGTGACATCGCAAAGACCTGATTTGTGCAATTCAAAAGCACACATTGTGCCAACAGCACCACAGCCAACCACTAAAATTTTGGCTCGTGCTGGCATGGTGAATTGGTGAATCGACGTTGACAATTACTACGTAGGGAGTGCTAAAGCGGCCAGTTCGATCAATCCTGATGCAATCCTTCATTGCACTAGTTAGTTGGGCTCGAGCAATACTCATGTTGTCGTGCTTCTGGGATCTAGGTGCCGGTACCTTAGCTTGGCCAACGTGCCGGATGTGGGTTCAGCCGTATCAAGGACGGGGCTGACGCAGCCTCGGGATAGATATTAATCACTAAGAACCGATTATTGGCTACTAACCATAACGGATCAACACATCGGCCTTGGTCTTGCAAAGCTGGGGATTCTCTAAGCTACGGCGCCCCCGGGGTTCTAAACAGGGCTCAGGGCTATAATTACGGGGTAGAGCAAACAATTCAACCTCTAGCTTCACATGACGGAGCGCAAATGTCTCAAACGAGCGGTCGAGGCGAGACTTGATTTTGCCCCACATGTAATCGATTCTTTTTTCCACCATCGCACACCGCAGGCAACCCGCCTTTGGACCTGGCTGAGTTAGTATGAAGTGGGCCGCGCTAACCAAGGTACTTAGGTACCTAGGTAGGTGATGATGCGCTCCGCAGTAAATGTGGGTCTCGTTCGGAGTTGCCTTCCTTTCGATAAACTCTCGCTTAGGAGTGCATTACAGTACGGTAACGCGGAGTTACCTTCCCTTCGGAAAAGCCCCACTAGGAAAGTGGTTCGTCACGACATCGTAGACTGCACGACCTTAACGGCCAAACGCGAATGGCGATCTCACTCGCATCGGAAGCCTCCAGGCAATATTGTAGCTACCTGTGAAATCGCTGCTGTTTTCCAGATCAAGAACGTGGCCGTTTGGTAGACTGTCATCTCAGAGCTCTTCCTTTGACTTTTGTGATCTCCCCGCGTCTTTGGATATGACCTTCTCGAGAATCGGCTCAGCCTGCCACTGAGGGGGCTTGCGAGCGGGACCCAGGCCTCGCTCCTTCATGCCTCTGCTCACTATACTCGTCAACATCTCGTAGATGACCTGTGCGGCCGCCAAGGCTGTCTGCCCGCCTCCCCCGTCATACGACGGACTGACCTCGACGACGTCGGCTCCCACAATGTTCAAGCCCTCCACGCCGCGGAGAATCCGAATTAATTCTCTGGTCGTCCAGCCTCCCGGCTCCGGCGTCCCGGTCCCTGGAGCTAGACCTGGGTCGATCACATCGATGTCGACGGATAGGTACACCGGAATTTCCGTGCCCATTCTCTCCATTATGATATCAATGATGCCCTGAGCCCCAATGTCATCGATCATGTCCGCCTCGATTCTCACAAACCCCTGACGTGAGTCGTCTTCGTAATCGCCGTAGTCGTTCCCGGCGAGTCTACTTCGCAAGCCGCCGTGAACGGAGCTCCCGTTGCGGATGAGCCCCTCGGAGCTAGCCATCCAGAACATGGTACCGTGGGTGAAATCGGACTGGGAATGCTCATCCTCCGGAATCCAGGTACTGGGGTATTTGCCTGGGTGTAAAGTATCTAGATGTGCATCGAAATGAAGCACGGCGATAGGCTGGTCGTACGCCTGCTTGAGTGCACGGAGAGCGGGAAGAACGACGCTATGGTCCCCTCCCAGGGTGATAAGCTTCGGCTTCACTCCAGGAGTTGTGGATGGCCGAGAGAGAAGTTCTTCGTAAGCAAGCGTCATCTGCCGGAGCGCGAGGTTGTTATCAAATGGGGTAATTGGGATATCGCCGCAGTCGATGATGGAGGCCCACGAATGGAAAGGATTGATCCCGGCACGGTGATTGAAGCCGCGGAATGACGTCTGACGACCTGATGCCGCTCGAATGGCACTTGGGCCAAACCGAGCCCCGGGCCGGTAGCTAACAGCCGTGTCGAATGGGGCCCCGATGATGCTTACATCAAACACCTGAGACGGCACGGTTAAGCATCGAACGTGTTTTAGGTGGGCGAAAGTTGCTATGCCGGAAAATGGCCACTTTCTCTGTCAGTCTTGGTAGCTGAAGATGACCACCATTATACTCACATCTGTTCCCCACATGGCTTCCAGCTCATCCAGACGTCCGTCATCAGGTTGGTCGTTGTGAACGGAGTGTCCGTAGACGGCATGCCGACGACACAGCAGGGCTAGGAGAATTGAGTCTCTCAGATATCGCTGAATTGCCATCCTGAAAATTTGCAGGCCTGTTAGAATAGAGTCGGTGACGAGGGACGGGTGGGTGCATATATGCATCATCCAAATTGGAAATAAACAGCTAATCCACTGGCGCCGGCCTAGCGCATTGCATGCTTTAGGGCTGGCGAAACGGGAATGCATCGGAGCTAGGACGCTCTAGCCCCCAACAAGGCACCAGGATCCCTACGTCTCTCGGCATTTCTTTCCTTATCGATGGGGCAGAGCCTGTTTTTTCCGGACTTCAAACCGTCTATTAAGGAGCTGCCAGGCTCTAACAGATCTTGCATCGACTCTGGGTGGCTCCAAAGAGGATTTTTCCGTCTGCTTACGTGTAGTAGTGGCCGCTTGTCTCTGGTGACATCCGTCTTGTCTTGCTACAGGTTTAGGGCCATCGCATATTTACAACTTTTTTTAGAGCACCTGTGATTCATACTCGATAGTTCACGTGAAGAAATCGGTCAAACTACTACAAGCGCGTGTCATCCGATGACAGGCTCTCCATCGCTTGTGCGGCTCCGCGCTTCCCACTTCGCAGTGCCCCTTCCATATACCCACGCCACTCATTCGTGAGTTCGGTTCCGACAAAGTAGATGCCATGGAAGCTCTCATGAACCCGCTCGCCGTCGTCCCCAGCGCCTATGGTACCGGGAGGGCCGGTGGCAACGGGACAACCCCACCCAGCCCATGGGTCGTTTGTCCAGTCCGAGGTGACAGATCCCAAGAACTCGGATTTGACTGCCTCATGGCCCACGGCAAATAAGGAGCCTAATTGCTTCAGCACAGCTTCCCTGCGGTCATTTTCATCCAGGGCCAACCACGCTCGCCCGGGCCCCGCACACATGAAGCACGCCAGCGCGTAATTTCCCTGCTCATCGACAGAGACATCCCTACTGTGGTTGACCGGGCCCCGAAAGCTCTGTACCAAGCCACATGCACCCTGCTGTCGCCAGAAAGGGGTTTTAAACAGGCAAATAAACTTGACAAAACATCCGTAGCGCGCGGTCGTGATGTACACCTGTTTATGGCGAGGCAACGACGGGCTGAAGGTTACATCCTTGTATGCAGGACTGGGGATACTGATAATGACTCTTCGTGCCTTGAATGTCTTGCTAGCTGTGGTGGTCACATCGTATAGCTTTGAAGTCTGTCGTACAATCGAGCTTACTGGAGAATCGAGCTTGAGTGATCCCGCAGGCAGCAGGTCCGCCATACCAATGGAGATGGATTGTGTGCCATTACAGAGACGAAGATGCTGTGCTCCGTGCTTATCGTCGGACCGTAGGTTCACAACACCAAGCCCACCGCGGCAGATCTCCAGGTAGGCAAGAGCGGACACGTCGCTTGCATCTTGGCCGAGTGTACCGCGGCACCAAAGCCGGGCCGTAAGCAGGGCAAGGCGACCCGCGCCCCCATCCCGGCACCATTGCTCAAATGTGATGTTATCAAGCTCAGTACGTTTTGGCTGTTTGAAGTTTTCAGGCTGAAGTGATGCGGCCTCGACTCTGTCACGCATTGCTTGAATATTGTCGACGTCTGCAGCTTCGAACTGGAGGCGGGATAAGCGTTGAGGTCATACTGTTCGCTATAGTAGGGGGCCAAATTATAGCGCATACCATCGGTGTCGTGCCGAACGGAAAAAAGTGACATTTCCCATCCAAGTCTTCGCTGGCTACTAGGCCTTTGATGTTCTGCACGACGGGATGCAGGCCAAATCTCTCGCAGTAACCCCAAACAAGCGACTGGTTTGTGTCGTTCAGCCAGGCTGCCCCGACCTCCTGTACCCCGCGTCCGTCTAGGCGCTCGACCGAGAGTGTTTTTCCGCCGACACGGTTGCGAGCCTCAAGCACAAGCACCGAACGACCGGCGTCGTGCAGATCTAATGCTGCCTGTAAGCCGCTCAGGCCAGCTCCAACGATGATTACGTCAAGGACGTCTGCCATAGTTGTTCGAGCTTGGTGATTTCAAAGGGATAGCAGAATTTGTAGCAACATGGAGATATTTACATGATCGAACGCTCCAATACTAGCCGCTGCTTTGCGTGATTTCTACATGGAAGCCTCGGACTCTCACCGGGGTTACGGCGCGATATCGCGTCAAGGTCTTCCGAGAATTAGCATGATTCCACTCCTCCAGATTTCCTTATCACAGATACTTACATACCACCTTACCTGGATAAGAAATGCGGGACTGCTGCGGCGTTAGTGTTGCTGGGGTGCTGCGTATGTTCTATGATCTGTCTGCTGCCGGTCGCGTCTCTGGGTTGCTATGGGGCTAAAGGGCAGGAGACTCCGAGAGGTGCGGGGGTCTTACTCGGGTCCAGACCCGCAGAACCCGCGACTATTGCCACATCGTTATCAACGCTCACGAGACCAGCGATAGATACGGTTTCTGGACCCTAGTACAACTTGCCCAAGTACAAGCTAGGTACCTTGCGTTAACGGAGCAGCAGCTGGTTAAATTAAAAGAGACGGATTTTATTGCAATTTTAACCCGGGCCGGCGCTCGGATGGATGTGAATTGTGGCATATGCCTGCAAGGCCTAGGAAAGAGTAGTCGCTATGAGAAAGTTGGGTTCGGCAATATACTGTGTAACTATCTAGAACTCTACCAAACTCGTCGGGTTGACTTTATCTTGGCCGAAATAGCCACTGAAAAGCTCTACCAATTCTCAATGACCTCTCTGTCGGTGCTTCCACCCGCTGTCTCTGTGGCAGCAGCCAGTAGATCGTCTTCCCGTAGAATATCATCAATCTTAGCCCCGTCCGCAATGGCCCAAAAATCGGCACAAGCCGCCACAAAGGACAGCGTCTTGGACGACAGCGTTCTTTCCTCGACCGCTGCGAAGCAGAAACGTAGGAACCGGAAGCCGCCAGTGTCCTTGACGGCGTCCGTCGCCGCAAAGTCCCCGCCTGGTACCGTCAGTATTCTGTAAGGATGGCCGGTGCAGAAGGTCCACAGCGCCAACATTAACCTCTTTGGATCAACCTGTGACGCGAGAGAGTGATTATGAATCTGAATCTGGACCCAGAGGAACATCCCGCCCATGGGCCAAGCGAAGCTGAACATCTCCACTCGACCCGTCTCGTTGGTGATGAATCTCTTCTCTTCGAGAATGGTAGCCATTGTCATCATGCGGCGTTCGTTCGTTGAGCGAAGGCCGGCGAGCCAGTCAACCCATCCCTTCACCCCCCACGTCGCCGCCTGCTCACCAGCATCCACAAATGCAGCTTCGCCGTGAGAATGGCCGCCGAAGTCACCCAGCAATTTCGCCACGACGGCTTGTGTTAGCCCAGAAGGCTGCTGGCTGGTCCCATCGGTTATACGAAAGAGCTGCTCGCAGACGCTAGGCTGCGCAGTGAACCAGCCTAGCCGGCAACCCGGCGCAATGGTCTTGGAGAAAGAATCAAGCCGGATTACGCGCCCATCGTTGTCAATACTGAGAAAACTTGGTGGTAGCTCGTCTAGGAATGGGTATCCGGTTGATCGACCGCCCAGGGACTCTTTAAGGTAGTTGTGATGCGGGTCAGCAGGAAAATTCGGAGACACTGGAGTTCCACGGTGCTTCAACGAGTTTGTGTTTGCGGAGGCGTAGTAGAGATTCCAGTATGGATCATCTTCGATAATGATGATGTCGAATTGCGAGCAAATCTTATAAATGTCCTGACGCCTGGGGAGAGAGAGCACGCTAGAAGTCGGATTTTGACCCGTTCTATAGTTTTCTCTCGTCTTAGTCTGCCGGCCCGGATGAAAAGAAAAAAAAACGAGGAAAGTTGGAGACCAGCTGGGATGAGAAGAACTCACGGTATGAGATACAAAACGTGGGGCATTTTGCCTCGGGACACGTCCCAGTTTTTTACGACATCAAGAAGCCCGCCGGGTCCGTGGGCTAACAGCCCTTCCATGTCCATTTTTACAGGCACAACATTTACGTCTTTCGGTCTGATCTGGGCAATTGGGGGCGCATAGACAAACTCTTCCACGAGTAAACCCTCTCGGTCCGAAAAGTCGTTCACGTCTTGGTCCCAAGGGTTGAAGAGGAGCTCGTAGATTTTAGCAAGCCCGTCCGCCGACCCTCCGTTGATTAGGACGTCAGCACCGCCGTCGTAGGGTATGTTTGGATGGTATACCGAATTGGCTAGCTTTTTGAGCCATGCATGGAGAGGTGGATATCCTTGGGCGCTACCATATTGAAGTGCGGTGTCCAGATCGATGCGGCGGATAGAGTTTGGACCGGCAGCGGTTCGCGGAATCCGCAGATTCGACGCGGCCATATTTCCCACTTCTGGACGAGAGTTCCCTGGGTCCGGGCCACGAAGGCTCCCTGGCGCGACGGTTAGAAGCTCCATCGTGTCGAATGGAAAGTTCCCGGGAAAGGGCAAGCCTAAGCGCGATGTCAGATAGCAAGTCTTGAAATCAGATCAAAAGTCGCTGATAGCAATGGAGAAACATGCCTCCGGCTAGATTGCCCATTTCGGGGATGCGAAGGAATCTGTAGTACTCCTTGAGGACATTTGGGGCTCGCTTTTTAGAAGCCTTCGAGAAGTGATGCGCAAAGCTCCGCGGCTTCGGCCGCAACTGATCCTGGTTCTGCATGGGACCGGAAGAGATCCTGGGTTGGAAAGCGACGTAAAGGCACTTTAGGGCACTACAAAAAGCACGAGATGTGTAGCTTATATAGCTAAGGTACCATAGGTAGGTAAGGTAGGTGCAAATAGAATATTTCTAGTGATGCCCAGTTGAATTACGTAACAAGGAAATGAAAATACGGCAACGACTTTAGGTACGTAGAGCTAGTACCTCGACCACCCCCCATAAGTCTATATCTCTACCATGCTATATCTGTACCTGAGGTACTTTACCAAGCGTATGTGGGTCGGACCGCACTAAACCGGCCTTGGCTAGCTGCCCATCGATGAAGCCCGCAGGGAAAGGTTCTAGATAAGCAGGGCTGCTCCGCGAGATCATTAATTATCCGAAGTTATGCTATTTGCGCCCAAGCGCCCAGTTCCCTGGAGTTGATAAACTTCGCAATTTAGGCCAGCATTTCACAGCTCAGGAACCGCCACGCCGGTACAGGACTCACAATGCCTTACCAACTGAAAGGCCGACGCGTACTTGTGACGGGCGGCAGCCGAGGTCTCGGTGCACTCATCTGCGAGAAGTTTGCCGAACAAGGTGCCCATGTGATGGTGAACTACGTCGTCAACGAAGAGTCGGCTCGCAAAGTCGTCAAGCGTGTAGAAGACCATGGAGTCAATGGGTTTCTCGTCCAAGGGGTCAGGCCCCCTGGCGGCGCTTTGTCCCCTCTTGGCCCGCTACCATGCAGTCGACTGACTGTTCACAGGACGCGGGTATAGCGGAAGACAATGCCCGCGTTGTCAAGGAAACAGTCGAGAAGTTAGGCGGCTTGGATATCCTGATAGCCAACGCTGGATGGACCAAGTTCTCGGACTTCAAGGACCTTAATTCGTTGAGCTTGGATGAGTGGAATAAGGTGCGTTCTCTCAATGACCAGAGCCTGATTGCTCATTTCTCGCTCAAAACTTACGATCGTAGTGCTGGGCGACCAACACTCTGAGCCATCTCCAGCTCATGCAGCATGCTGGGCCAATTTTCAATGCCAATCCAGAGGGTGGTGTTTATCTCATCACTTCGTCTATAGCAGTACGTGTTGGTTCGTCCTCGTGTTAGGCGCTCTTGGCTAACCCTTTTACCTCTTAGGGCTGTACACAGAGCGGAAGCAGCATGGCGTACTCAGTAACGAAAGCAGCGGGGCTTCACTTGATGAAGTGCCTGGCTGCCACCCAAGGACCAAAGCTGCGAATCAATGCGATCCTTCCCGGTCAGCTCTTGACAGAGTGGGCAAGTTTCTTCCGTGTTGCTGTTACTATCGGTGGCTAGATATCTAACGGCTCCAAGGGACTGCGATTCACCGAAGAGCAGCTCGCAGAGGAGAAAAATGAGTCTATACTGAAACATGAGGTTGGTTCGAGAAACCTTTCCCACTAGCGTTGCCTAACACATGATTGTAGACCTACCTCGACGACTGCGCTGACACATACATAATGGCGGCAAAAAACAACTCTATGACAGGTCAGCAGATCGCCATAGATGCCGGCCTTGTTACGGCATGGGGATCCCGTTTCTGATCGAGATAAGGTGCCGACTGTGCATTGTTGTGACTTCGAAGACTCCGGATTCGTCCTTCGCCTCCCAGGCTAGCGATAGGATACTTAATTTAGAACTTGCCCAAAACATTGTCGTGCTAAAGTGCAAAGGCCGTTAGGCAAAATCCAGCCTGGATTCCTTCGCCCACTTTCTTCCTAGCGTCCGATAGCCCGGCCTGACCTTGAATACTACAGTATATGCCGCGGGCTTCGTCTGCGGGGTTTTTGCATGCAGTCCCCCGTAGCCTAACCTGCCGATCCACTTATTAAACAGTAGGAAAGAGACTCCGAATGCTCTATAGTGAGCCTTGGCAAATAAAGAGACAAGCAACAGACTCCGAGATCTTAGCTGCACTAGCTTAGGTCTAATAAAGACATGTTCTCCGCTTTCAAGTCCGTGTTCTCACCAGTTATGCAGGAGACTGCGAACGAGGTTGCTTAGCGCTGCTTCATTTTGTGGAAACTAAGTTTGAGTTGGGCTAGTAAGGTAATTATTAGTTCGGCTTTTATGACTGGGAAACTAGTCCTCATGTCAGCCAAATGGGCTCGAACCCTGGGCTCGAACCCTGGGCTTCCGGCTTGCGTACCACGTACGCCATGTCCGCGGGCTCGGGTTCCCACCATTTCTCCACAAAAGCAATGAGAGGGTCAAAGAACCAATCATTTGCTTGACTGGCGGCCACTCCTCTCTATTGCTTATCTTTGGGTTTCCTCGGCTGGACCCTCTGCCAGTTCGCTTGCAATACGGGCATTCCCAGGGAGTACAGCTCCTCGATCATTTCGTCGCCGCTGCCTCTGGTTATCTTATCCCGCGTGGGCGTTGCACTGTCGCTGATGGAAGAAGCGTGGAAGTCCCAGAAGGTAAAATGGGAAAATCGTATTTCGTAGCTCACAGCTTCTCGGCCAACAAAAAGCGAGTCGAGGCTCTTTATACGAAAGTTCGGGAGGTATAGCACAATATAGTAGACCATTACACCCCCGTACCCTTTTATGGGCCAGTTCTTGTTGAAACATTGGACTTGGGTCAGGGCCTGGCCGCTATCAAGAGCTAGCTCCGAAGAGATTCCACAATTTCTCATCTCCTCGATATCATTCCTTATCTTTGAAACATAGGATTAGCTATCTTTCCAGCCGAGGTCTTCATCTCCAAGTGCTGCAACCGCTTGCATATAGATATTGCCGGTCTAGGACGCTTATACTACATCATAGAGTTGCCTCATTCTTCTCGATATCTTGAGCCCATTTGGTCCTACTACTCAAAAGCAAGCGATATACAAGGAGAGGGATACTATGGAAACCAATCAACCCGAGAAGAGTAGTCCCATGTCAGACAACGGCAGCGCAGCCGATGTCGAGGTCATTCCTCTTGCGCCGACTGATAACAGCCAGACTCAGCGCGGCTTGAGTCCCCGACACGTCCATCTGATGGCCATCGGCGGTGCTATCGGCACAGGTCTCTGGGTAGGTCATTAACAGAATCCCACTAGGCCACATGAAAGACAGTATTGAACAAGGTTCTAACCGCGTGAAATGTGTACAGGTGGGCATTGGCAGTATCTTGAAATCGTCTGGCCCGCTGACTCTGCTGCTCGGATACTCTTTCTGGAGTATTTTTTACGTCTGGCCCCTTTATATGTGTGTAGGCGAAATCTGCGCATACCTTCCGGTCCGTGGATCCATTTTCCATCTTGCCTCTCGCTTCGTCGATCCGGCCATGGGTTTCTCCATGGGCTGGTCCTACTTCTTCGCTAGCAGCATGCTGGTCTGCACCGAGTTCGCTGCGGTCGCCACCGTTATACAGTACTGGGACACAACCATTAATCCCGCGGCGTGGGTCGCCATATCTCTCTTCGTCTGTGTCGCTGTGAATGCCGTTGCGGTCAAGTACGAATCTGTCTTTATCGCCTTTGCTAGTTCCACTCGTTAACGTTCTGTTCTGAGCATAGATTTTATGGCGAGTCTGAATTCGTCATGGCCGTTACCAAGGTCCTCCTCCTGGCAGGCCTTGTCCTACTCACAATCATCACTATGAGTGGCGGCAACCCCCATCACGACGCATATGGCTTCCGGAACTGGGGCAATGGAAACGCAATACTTGAGTATTACTCGACAGGCGCCACAGGGCGCTTCCTTGGATGGTGGAAAGTCGTCATTTACTGCGCATTTTCGATTGCCGGACCAGACCCGATCGCTCTCGCTGCTGCTGAAATACAGAACCCACAACGAACGATCCCCCGTGTTGTCCGCCTCGTTTTCTACCGTGTTGTTGGTTTCTATATCATCGGCGTCTTGTGCGTAGGGATTATTTGTTCTGCATCTGACCCAGGCCTAATCAGTGCCATCAGCTCTGGCGCATCCGGCGCCGGGGCATCTCCTTGGGTCGTTGGCATCCAAAATTTAGGCATCAACGGGCTCCCTAGCTTGATAAATGCCCTCATTATGCTCTCCGGGTGGTCCTGCGGGAATGCATACATGTATACCTCCTCACGCACTCTATATGGCTTAGCGAAAGGTAAACCCCAAGACTCGAATGCCTTATCAGCTCCAAATCTCACAAACCTATTACAGACGGTCAGGCACCCAAGTTCCTCGCAAAGTGTACCAAGTCTGGCGTGCCTATCTATTCCGTCCTTGTTGTTACACTGATTACCTCCATTACTTTCTTGGTGCCATCCAACAGCGCCATTACGGTATTCTTGTGGTTTATCGACCTCACAACCGGCGCATTGGTTGTGTCCTACACCATGATGCTCGTAACCTACGTTGGCTTCTATCGAGCACGCACGGTACAAGGCCTCGACCCCTCTACACTCCCTTACCAAGCCCCATTTGGCCCATGGATCGCTTATGTTGGCATCTTCTTGGGATGTCTAGCGCTCCTAACCATGGGATGGAATTATTTCGTCCCATTCGATAAGAACGATTTCGTTACATCCTACTTTGCGCTTGCCTTCGGCTTTGTTACGTACTTTGGGTGGAAGATCATGAAGCGCACAAAACTTGTGAATCCGGCAGAAGCTGATCTTATCGGTGGTAAAAAGGAGATTGATGATGAATGCCGTCACTGGGAGGAAGGCGGATTGTTGGAAGTGGAGAGAGAAAGGCTGGCACAGTTCAGTTTTGCCAGACGCTGCTGGGAACGCCTCTGGTAATACCCGAGTGGTCTCTGACAGCTTTCCGGTATATGGGCCTGATGCCAGATACGAGACTCTGGCGCTGAAGGATTTAGTTGTTCTGCTGTCGTTGGGAGACGAGCGCGCCGTGATCCATTGCCTTGCCTAACAGATCTATTTCAACTAGACAAGTGCCGCTAGCAAGTCATCGTACCATTAACGAACTTGCAATTTCAAATTTATTTAATACTTGTTTTGATAGCTATGTAATGGAACTCCGATCTCTGCGCAAGAACCATGTTTACATCTTGTAGGCCTCGCATCACCCGAGGCCTCTAGGAACCGGTTGAGCAGAGAAGTAGATGCGTTAGCTGTTTAGATAACCCAGCAGTACTGTAATTAGAGAAAACTGATGATCGTGGCTCATTTTATCTCTCCATGTGGGTAAACTAATACAGACACAATCCCCTTTGAGCCGAGGTAGTCCGATTTTTCGTTTACCCACGATGGGTGCGTGCTTAGAGTGATTACCTGAGTAGTTTAGCCCAGCTGGGTTATCCTCGGGTAGCTGCACTATAAAATAAGAGGTTGATTAAATCCAAGGGGTAATTATTATTTATCTCCCACTCAACAGACTGGTCACTAATCTCCCACCATCTACACTTACCGCTTACCAGGAGCATCTCCTTGCGACAGATGTATCTCGCTCAAACAGACCAGACAGATGCAGAAATTTCTTCTGCTCCCGGTGCACTTGCACCGGACCTTTCTTTGGACAGCGCAGTTGATTTGACTCGGGCCCTGGTCAAGATAAATTCTGCCAACACTTCACATGGGATCACTCCTGGCCCAGGGGAGGTCCCTATTGCTCGGTTCATAACGGCTTGGTTTCACCAAAGAAACATCGAAACACATTGGATTGAGCTTACAAGCGGACGACCTTCGGTGGTAGCCATCGCACGAGGATCTGGTGGTGGCAAAAGTCTAATGTTCAATGGCCACCTAGACACGGTCACGACGGCATCGTACCTCGGTGACCCTCTGAGCGGAAGAATCGAAGATGGAAAGGTTTATGGTCGAGGGTCTGCGGACATGAAAGGCGGGCTTGCAGCTGCCATGGTTGCATTGGCAGCGATTAAAGACCTCAGCCTTGGCGGGGATGTGATATTTGCCGGCGTGGCGGACGAGGAAGATGGCAGCATCGGAACCGAGCAGCTGCTCGAAAACGGGTGGAGAGCCGATGCAGCCATTGTGAGCGAGCCCACGGACCTTGATGTTGTTACCGCCCATAAGGGTTTTGTAACCCTCGAAGTGAATATCAAGGGGGTTGCTGCCCATAGATCTCGCCCAGAACTCGGTGTAGATGCGATATCCAAAGCCGGTTATTTTTTGGTAGAGCTAGACCGCTACGCTCAACGATTACAACAAAAGACCGATGACTCGGCGGTAGGACCTCCAAGTGTACACGCCTCGGTCATTAAAGGAGGCGACGAGATATGCTCCTACCCAGCCTTGTGCACCATATCTCTAGAACGTCGTACCGTACCAGGTGAGACTGCAGAGACGGTGCGACAAGAGGTGTGCGGCATACTGGAAGACCTTGAAAAAAGCGTCCCGGGCTTCCAATATGACTTAAAGATCACTTCTACGAGGCCCTCATTCGAAATACCTATGGAACATCCGCTGGTTTCCCTAGTGAGCGAAGTGGTAGGCGACTATCTTGGTGGAAAGCCATGCCTCCGAGGGGAGAGGTTCTGGACAGATGCGGCCCTTCTCGCCGCGGCCGGCATCCCAACACTATTGCTGGGCCCTCGAGGTGAGGGCCTGCATGGCACGACAGAATGGGTCGACGCAGACTCCGTGCACGCACTGGCCGGATTGCTAACAACCATCGCGGTACGGTTTTGTCGGTAGCTGTCTATCTGTCTGCACGACAGCGGGTAGAGTAGTCAAATACCTAGGTACTCATTGACGTGGCTTAAATACGAAGAAAAATCTCAGCGAAGTGTGGAATGACTATTCCACCCAATGCCTACTTCTGCCTTATGCCTTACGCGTCGATGAACCTGACCGAGAGTAACATGTCAAATAGAGCGACCGAAGCCCCCGACCCCCCTCGGAAAAAAAAAAAGAAAAAAGAGGAAGTGTGTTGCGAACGTCGATGCCGCTCTGCTAATCGATGGAGACTTGCGAGCCGTCGCACCGGTTGACAAGCTAGATCGGGAGGCCACTAACACAATAGGAGGACAAGAGCCATTTCAACGCTGACTGGCAATTAATTCCTGCCACAACTTTCATTTCATCAGACTCGCGATAAGGAGCGAGTCCCAAACGGCAGGAGTCTCCGAGAGTACCTCAGCAAGGATCCACCAACCAGATGTGGGGCTCCCACGCCACGCCACGCGGGCTTGGGGCCTGCTCCCTCACCAAGTCGAACGAGAGTCTTCCCGGATAGACGGCCCCGACTACCATGACCGACAAGGGATATAAGCAATCATACAAATTCGAAGAAACAGAGGCTGCAAAAAGAAGTTTAGCAGGGAGCGATGGCATGAGCTCTCCATCACTGAGAATACATCACTCTCTAGAATCTAAGTAATTAGCTCGGCCCGGCATGGAGACACTTCGAAGAACGCGGCCTGACGGTACGGAGGAAATTCGAACTGGACTAGGATGGCGAGCCGTTGCGCTGCAGGACAAAGATTCCTTACTCGAAATCCCAATCGTCGACCTAGCCGACATGTACCACGAAGATATCAACAAGCGCAAGGTTGTTGCTAAAGCAATGTGTGACGCCTGCATAAACTTTGGCTTCTTCTACGCCAAAAACCACGGGCTTCCCGATGACGAAGTCGCTAGGGTCTTTGCTGATGCGAAGCGGTTCTTTTACGACCTGCCGCTCGAGGAAAAGCTGGAGCTCGACACGGCGAAACACGAGCACTACTGGGGATATTATCCAACTCGGGTGGATACGGAGCACCCAGCCGGAAATAGTAAATATCTGCGGCCTAGTGCAAACATATCCAGATTTGCCGAGTCGCTAACTCCATAATGCGTAGATCTCAACGAAGGTATGAACTTTGGATACGAACCATCAATCGACCCAGAGGCGCGAGAGGGTGCCCAGGGTTTCAACTATTGGCCGAGGGAAAGCCGACTGCCCGGTTTTCAGGCCAGCACTAAAGAATACATGACCCGAGTTTTGACCTTGAGCCGCACGATGATCCGGATGTTCGCCCTCGGACTCGACTTAGACGAGCATTATTTCGACCACATGGTGACTGAGCCGTACTCGATTCTCAAGATGTGCTTCTATCCCGCGTCGGTGGGAGAGGCGGCTAGCCCATCCAGCCTGCGGCCACATACCGACCCGGAGCTGCTCACTATCTTGCTACAAGATGATATACCCTCTTTAGAGGTCTTATCGAGCTCCGGAAATTGGATCTCGGCGAAGTCTATCCCGGGAACTTTTGTCGTCAATGTGGGGGATTCCATGTCGATTCTGACCAACGGTGCTTTCGTTTCCACGATGCATCGAGTGCGCAACTCTTCGGGACGCGATCGCTACTCGGTTCCATTCTTCCTAGGTGGTACGAAACACAATGGCGACCTCAAAAGTGCAAGAAAGCCCCGTAGCTAACGTTTCGACAGCCAATCGAGAGGCAGAGCTCAACGCGCTTCCAAGGTTTGTAAGCTCCGAGACTCCCGCACGTTTCCGCCCAATTTCTTCGGAAGACTACATCCGCCGCGCTCTCCAGCTGTATTACTCAAAATCCGGAGTTGAGATGGACCTTGAGACCATTGAGACTAAAGCTTAAATTTTCCAACGAGATGGTGAATGAACCTTTGGGTCTACGTTCTATCTAAAGATATTGCAGCTTAGTCTCTTTATTTAGCTCTGCAACTGATAACACAAGTTGACAAGAATCTTCTAAACAAATATAGAACTAGTTTGGTTTCATGTAAATATATTTCCCTCTACGGAGGGGTTTGAATGTGCAATTCACTACAATATATAAATTGATGGGTGTTTAGACATTTAAAACTTACTGTAAGTTATTGATTTTGATTAAAAAATTTAGCTCAGGATGTTGCTATTTTCTGCCAATAGCTCGCTCAATCTCCACCAAAGCAGCAATGACCTTTTCCTCCTGGTATCTGCGACCAACTATCTGTAAGTTCACTGGGGCATCCGCGTATTTCTCCGGGCTATAAAGATTGTAACAAAACTTATCTTCCTCATTCAGCGGTGTGTAGCTTTCGTCTTTCTTGTCTGCGTCCGGATCCACGGCTGTGACTGGGAAGACAACTGCAGGATAATCCAGCAGGTTCCACTGCGACGTATACCCCCAGTATCGTGATTGATCGTGTGGTGTGGCTGCGCCGAATGATGGTGGGCAAAGAATCACGTCGACCTCCTTGCCATTTGCACTGGCCGTATTGCTCCAGTGGCGGGCGTACATCTCACGATACGAGTCGCGCTCCGCGCACAGCTAGGCACGCAGGTTAGCAAGTCCCGCTGTACGAAAAGAAATTGGTAAAGAAGCAGAGGGTATTAGCGTATACTTGCCTTCCAAAGGTGAAAAATGTCGCACTTCTTGACGGTTTTTTGTTCGTTGATGATGAACTCGGTCAGCGGCAAGACCGGTTCACCTCCTTCCTTTAGTAGCCCGAGGACCTCTTCTCCGCCGTCCGGCCAATAGAGCGCCGCAGTGATGTCCCAGGCCCTCTTGTGGTCTAGGTCCTCGCATTTCCATTCGACCACCTCCATCCCTGCGTTCTTACAGGCCTCGGAGACCTCGTGAAGCGCTCGGATCATGGGAGGATGAGGCTTAACCACGCCGTCCCACCACTGGACGGCAACTCTAATCGGGCTCGAGAATCTGTAGGGTGTCCACTCCTTGACCACTAGCGAAGGGTCTAGACGCCATGGTTGGGATGCCAGAACCACTTTCATGAACAATTCTATGGAGTCTCGGTTCGCAGCCATCGGGCCGAGGGTCGAATGAATGGTTTCTCGTCCAATCATGTGAGACCGTTGACCACCACAGGGGATTCGCTTCGAAGTCGGCCTGCTACAGTTAGATTCTCGCGAATGCCAGGCGCTCTCGGGATTTTACTTGAAGCCGTAGATCCCACTGTGTGCTGCCGGGCAGCGAATGCTTCCCCCAATATCTCCACCGACACCCTGACGCAGTGCTGTTAGATAGGCAAGCCCGCAAGCCGCGCGGATCATAGATTTCCTTACCAGGAGGCTGCCACGCATCCCAATCAAGGCTCCTTCACCCCCGCTACTACCGCCAGGCGTTAGGTCGCGGTTGTATGGGTTCACTGTCCGTCCATATATGTTACTGTGGGTTTCGAGGTGCATGATAGTCTGCGGTTGGGTAGTACGTGCATAAAATACGCAGCCAGCATCCCATAAGGTGTCGTACAAGGGATTGGACCCATGAGGCCTACCCACCCAGGCGACGTACGACGCGTTGGAAGTTGCGTTTGCGCTCTTGGCTCCATGATGCTCTTTCGTAGACACCGGCAGTCCATGCAAGGGTCCGCAAGGTTCCGGCAGTGAGTCGAGATATCGAGCTCGCTCGATTGCCTCATCCCACAGCAGCTCGGTAAGGCAATTTGTCTACAGCCGGCAGGGTTAGTTGAGTGACAAGAGGATTTGAATGGTAAAAGAAGGCGAAGGATCACTGACTGCAAGGTGAGCCACCGCTGCTCTACGCAAAAAGGCTCTCGCGACTTCCTCTGCCGACACTTGGCGAGTTCTCAGCCTCTCTAGTAGTTCCGTCGCTGAGTAAGCCTGGGTAAATTCCAATTCCCTCTCTGTAAGTACTATCTTCGGCAGCTCTTGGGAGTTCCGAGGCAAAGGATCCGGCAAGCCCATGAGGGGGGGCTGGACTTGCTTCAGCGACTCGTCTCGCCGGGCCCTTGCTATCGATGCCTTAGCTTCCCAAGGCTCTTTACTTCTGCTGTCAGCCATCTTGCGATTCCTAGAGGAGATCTTGATGATGCGAAGATCGGACTACCAGCTTATCCCACTGGACCGAACTTCGGAGGCAGCGGTCCGGCCTTTCTTCGACGCTTCCCCTTCAGAGGGGTTTTACAAGATGTGTACAAGCTTGGTTCAACAGTAGCAGAAAAATTGAAAGGCGACGACAGCAGAACTCACGACCTTGGTCGTTGAAACAGCCAGCACTGCGCCTCCTCGGAAGCTAGAATGGGCGCAAGATAACGGCAATGCCTGGCATGAGATGCACGGAGCTAGCTATTTATTCCCGAGTCCATGGCTATCTTGGCGTTATCGAAGAGCCCCGCAGGAACCGGGAGCCCGCAGCTGCGAAGGCCGGTGGCGGAGACTAATAGGTTCACGTGAGGAGAAGCATTCTCTCTGGTCTCGCGGTTATGTAAATTCATAGTTAATCTAGGCCTAGAGTTTAAGCTTCAGGTTTCTTTTAAGAATGCACGATGGAAGGACTCTAAACACGCAAGTGAACTGGTCTAGTGTTCCCACTTGCTAAATTATTGGGAAGACCAGTGCTCGCTCACATCTTGTCCCTGGATTGACGCCCTGAAACTGTGGAACCGATCTCGTTATCAAAGGGCTGGCTTCCGTAAGCGGAGTGGTATCCATGTGGATTACTTTCTTCGCGGCCCTTCAAAAGTGAAGTGAAAGGGGTTAGCCTTCAATTGGTAGCAGCATTCCTCCCGATACGGAATTAGTCGACAGTCTTCTCTTCGCATCAAAAATGCTGCAGGTGGCTTACCTTCGATACCTCTTTCAATGCTCGTTCCGGTCAAGAGCCCTTTTCGACCCTGCGACTGCCTATAAGAACCAAAAAGAAACTTCCGCCCTGATATTTAACGATAAATATTCAAATCTTAACATTGTACTAGCATCGTGAACTTGTGAGTTTATGGTAGCTTCGAAGGTCGCCTAAAATTCACCGCTTGCCTACTTAGACGAGCAGCTGCCCAAAAGCAGCTGAGCCACCTCTTGCTCTTATTCCTGCTCAAGTACCATCTAGAACGTTGTTACACAAAATAGAACAATCGTAACACAATTAGCAATATCACTGCGCAGTAACTCCTAGACCGAGTTGCTATAAAAGAAGGAAGCTTCGTCGGCATTTAGATGGTTTGTATCTTTACTTCTATTTCGAAGTTTTCATAATGAATAATTGAGCCAATTAGGCCACTCCCTCGCTGATACCGAGCAGGATTCTTCTTGGTTTGATTTAGCTGGTTGTTTGGGCAAAGGTTTCACCAATAATATCGGGGTGTATAAGTCATATCGTAAATTAGGGGTTCTCCCACTTCTGTAGCACGGGACTGTACTTACCGCCTTACCCAACACCGAGGTGGCATAGGCTGATTTTGCTGGGACTCTACCAGAGTCCCGCGCAAAGCATGGGGTATCACGGGCATGGCCTCGGCAGTTGTCGTAGGCGCCGGGTTCACTGTAAGGCCACGGCTGAACCCGAAGATCAATGGACATTCAGGGAAACCCTGTTTCCTAATGCGGCCCTGGGTCTACAGAGAATTCTTTTTGGACTAGGAGAGGAAAACCCATGTTGATCTCCTGGATTTTGACATCTCTCAGTAGTGATATGGGTCCGCCCAAACAAGTTACTTGTAAATCCCACACCAGCGAGCCTGAGCATACCAACACAAGACAAGAAATCTTTTGAAAAGGACAACACCAGTTCTCCGATGCTGCCGCTATCTTCACGGCCGCACAGATCCTATTCATTATCTCCTATCATTGCACTATAGTATACTCCACACCGCTTCAAAGAGTTTAGAGTTTAAAATGGTTCTGCACACAAGCGACTTCCTAGAAGCATAGCTAGGCATTCCTTCACAAGTAACGACCAGTTCGACGGCAATAGCCGGAATCAAACTCCCTCTGTGCTCCGTTTGACCACCTAGGTTTGATTATCGCGGTTTTGTTGGCTCCGCCTTTTTTAGTAGAATATGGTTGAGTAGAAAAGCCCCAGGCTTCTTCTGCTTCGCATATAACCTGACCGAACTTTATCAATCTATCCAATCGTAATCCCCTGCCTTGTGGTTTCCCCAAAAGCCTAGGTTTTAACCGAATGAATGAATAAGCACAATGCTACGGAACCGTTTAATGGGCAGGCGAAAATTGGAACGTCTTCTTTCACTTTTAACCTTTTCCACAACAAATTTATTGCGCTAAATGGCGTTGAATCTTGATACTACTGCCGGGTACAAAGCATAGCAGCTTCTTTCTCTATGATATCCTTATACCACATCGGAGACCTTCTCAAAAGGCTTCACTAGAAGCGCCTGTCGCACAAGGGAGTAAGGAACCTGCTCTACTATAGCAGTCATGACAATATTTATTTCTAATTGTAGAGCCTATCAATCCTCTTTACCAACCCTTCGTCTCTCTCAAACTATATATTTCTTCATATTGGTTTGGTAGCTTTGCCCCATAATCTAACCCTACAGATCCCGACTATATCTTACACACCTTAAGTACTCCTTGCAATACATCATCAGCAGACTTCACACCTGCACCCAACTTAGCCATTGTTCCCGCTGTTCGAAGGTTACGTGCCACTTTGCCCGTTGAAGCAAACCCGGTGGCGTCGTGAGCTGCCTTCGCAACACCTCGCACTCCAAGCAAAGCTCCCACCATAGCCATGAGCGCCGAATTTGGATCTTCGACAATCTCATATATAGAGAATCCAATGCTAGCGACATCACCTGCTAGAGCAGCAGCACGACCGAGCGCCATGACCCCAGTCGCTGCGGCACCGGCTTCACCGACGAAAGGAATGAACATTAGCGCGATACCGACCATTGAAAGAATGAAGTCCTTCTTCTTCTTCTTCTCTTTTTTCTCCTCGTCTGTTCCGAGCTTCTTGACTTCATTCATCTGCGATACTGCCTGTTGGAGAAGGAACACCGGTACGCTCAAAGACTGCACGATGTCATCAATATCGCCGTCAAACAGGCCCAGTCGAATCTCCAAGCGCATAGCCGAAATTAGGTTAGTCAGATCCGTAATACTTCCAATTCCATTTACGACATCTTTGGGGTTGGGCACCGCGAGAGTTTTGTTTAGCTCCGGATATCCGTGCCAGTTTCGAATGCCGGCGTCTGGGCTGCAGGTCGTGCTATCGGGATCGCCGCAAATTTCACTGACGGACCACGTCCCTCCAAGGTCGTACCAGTCCGGTGCAAGGCCGGTCGCTTTTAGCATACCAGCGTGGAACCCATCCAGATCGCGTACTGTAAGGTCCAGATCATAGCTCCCCTGAGTAAGGTCGGTAAGGCTGTATTGATCGCAAGGCTTGCTACTATGGGTACCGAGTCCATTCATTTTGCAATCGAAAACTAGTACCCGTAAAGAGGTGCTTGTTAATGGTCATTTCATCCATAGAGAAAAGGCTGGGGTCTCAAGGGGTGAGAGCATACAGGAAAAGCCCGGGCCAGCTTTTTTATTCGCGTAGTCAACACCCATGTAGCTATCGATGGCATCAGGAACCATGTCTTTGATGTATCGAACATAAGCGTTGAATTTGTCGTCGTATCCACTATTCACGCTTGTGTAATTGTCGTTTGTGGCGCGCAAGATGTGGAGGAACACGCCAAGCGCATACCACTCATTGCAATAGGGAGTCATGCCATTTGCTGCGGCGCTTAGGTCATCCATAGACCCAAAGTCTCTATTCCAGTCGCAGATCGGGAGAGGATTGCCATCGGTTATCGTTCCGTTGTCTGGGGACTGGGTACCGTTTGTACCAAAATCATTTTCGAGATCAGCGGCCCAGTCGGAGAGGCCCCCGAAGCCCTCGGCAGCCCATTTTGCAGCCCTCCTGTCGTACTCAGGCTGAGAGAGATAAGATACCCATTGGTTATTGTCGTATATCATGTTGTCGCCCTTGTCGGACCATGTCTGTATATGTCGATCGATATTTTTCTCTGTCAAGATTTGTCGAAGCTCGAAGTTCGAGATGTAACCCCCCCTATGGATAGTCAGATCGCCGCAATGCGCCTTGTATAGTTTAAGCACACTCACGTCTGAGTACATTGGCCTGGCTTCGCGTTAGACTGGGTGGAAGAGCCAGTAAAAGTGCACAACGGTCCCCGGCACGACGGATCTGACATGGCAAAGCTGCGACCATATTTTGCCATTCCGACAAAGATCTTGTCGGTGGAAACTCCAGCCTTCGTAATCATAGCCAATGAGTACATCGTCTCGGTCATATTGACATGACTACGCAGACAGTTGCCATGCGCGCAACCTGGGTTCGAGTAAGTGTTATCATAGTCCCACTGGCCATGGAGGTCGTATGTCATATAAACAATGTAGTCGATTATTTCGGCGATCTCCTTGATAGGGAAGTTCCGTAGATACCAGTAAGAAGCTGGAGCGGCGATTGAGAGCGTTTTGTCCTTTGGAAGGGCTGCCCTCAGCTCCTTCAAGAAGGCAAGATAATTGGTGCCGTCCTGTGGGCTACCGGATCCAGCGCCAGGGATATCGGTGGCTCCTGGGTACTCCCAGTCAAAGTCGACGCCGTCGAGCCCGTTGTCGGATAAAAATTTCACCACATTATTCACAAAGGCGGTCCTCTGGCCAGCAGTTACGCCCGATCTGAAGATAGGCGCCGTGCTTGGCGCCGTAGAAAAGGCCCAACCGCCGAAGGAGATAATCTTTTTAATACCAGTTAGCTTTTTGAGGCCATCGAATTGCGACTTGACACCTGAAATGTCAACTGCGAACGAGTTGGTAATGTTGGCAAAGGCGAAGTGAACATGCGTATAGCCACCAGCAGTTGTCATCTTGGAGATGTCCATATTAAGGCATCTGATGTCCGGATTAGTACTGAAAGGCCCGTGCATAGGAAAAGTCTATAGGCTTACGGCCTATCCAGGTTCCAAGACTCGAAGTAGCCAACTTTGGAAAACGACGAAGGTGACTTCTTGTTCTTAATCTCTGTTCCGCAGTTGGAAATGCAGCCGTTCGTGTCTTTTTTGGCTGTTCCCGGGGGAGCGCCTTTCGCGCGTGTATCGGTACAGTATACATCAGTGACACCTGCATTCTTGTCGTCAGCGGCATTTACTGCGACGCTATAAGATCGTCCCTTACCGCATTGTCCCCACACATCGCAGCAAGCATTAAGAGGGCATGGGTTCAGCAGAGCCCAGTCAGTGTTGTTCGTGGGTTTCTGGGTACCTACGACTTGGGGTCCGCAGGTGATGGTGTTGAATTGAGCAGGCATGTTGGGGGTGCCTTTGCTAATGCAAATGACCTGCTTAAGCTGGAGCCCAGCATCGCACCCAGCCCAACCCCAGGTGTTCTTGTTGTACTCATCAAGGACGGTGTAGTCTTTGATCTGGTGGGCATCTGCGATTGCCTTGCAGCCGTCACCCGATTGGACAACGTAGCTGGCGCAGGTTCCATCGGCATTCGGCTTGGGCGAAAAGTCGGGCAAGCTGCCCGCAGAGCAGCACACGTAGTCACCCGGCTTTATGGTGTTGCAGAAGGCGTCACTGCCGCCATTGTACTTGTAGAAGTCGGCTGTGCTGATTTTGCATTTCTGGGTGGCGAGAGACCAACAATTATCGTTTGCAACAACCTGCAAATAGGAGCACGTAGTCTCGGCAACATGATCGGCCCGGGCGGTAACTGGTAATGATCCGTTGAGGGTAGAGCTGCCCCGGATGCCCCCACCCTGAATGCCCGACAGTAGATTGATAGTAACAGGCGTGCTCGTTCGGCTGTCAGAGACGAGGCACCTAGCACTGTCCCACTGCACTAGTGCCTGCTGCACAGCCGCTACATCCCCGTTTGTGACCGCAAATAATCCGAGAGTTTGGGTGCTCAAGACAACCCCTTGCAGCTGCGGACAAACTTCAGCCGTCACCAAGGCACTAGCCGAAGGGATGTTCTTGGTGTACTCGAGAAATCGCGCAAGAAGGTTGGCGGCACTCGATTTCTGGACTTGCGAGCCGACGTAAACGCCCACCACTGTCTCTCCGGACTGAGAAAACAGCAGGGTTTTGTTACAGTCCGTGTCTTCATGGACATAGGCCTGCAGCTGCTGGGCCGCGGCGACAAGGTTGTTTGGCGGCGCAGTGAGAGACGCATTGGTGGATGAGAGTGACGAGTTGATAACTTCAGTCGACCAATTGATGCGAAGCTCTGCCGGACGCTGGTCGATAGCCGCACCTGGGACGCCGCATGCAAGCATGGTACTCGAGTTGGCAACAGGGATTGTCGGATCATTCGTCGTTGAATTTGGCAACAATTGGCGGGGATAAATTGCTGCCCGTCGCACGTTTGGGGACCTAGACACCTCCTCAGTGCCACAAGCCATCAATGACACCACATCAGTGGGGTTGTAGATGGCCATCTCGAAGAGAAAGGTTTGGTTGCAGTATTTGAGCGTCTCGAAGCTGTGGTAGTTCGTCCAGTTGGCTGGATTCGAGCCAGTGAGGCTGCATGCTTGAGGGCAAAATGACCGTGTGTACTCATATCCCAGCGTGCCAGAGAGCAGGCCAGTTAAGAAGAAGCCTAGGGCCATAGCTCTGGACTTGGTCGACATTGTGAAAATAATGAGCGGCGGTCAGCGAGCGAATATATGGGAAACAAATGACAGTGATGGCGGGAACCGATGCCTCTGACGCAAACAAGCATGACTATAGCAGCGACAAGCAGTTTGTTTTTATGTATCACTGGACAGCGATTCGATAGGGAGAGTTGAGACCTCGCCAAGGCTGCCGTTAAAACTCGGCTTGACACTCGGCGGTGCTTCATGGCCGGAGATGTCCGACTTACTCGACAAGCGGTCCAATATCCAATGCATTGAGATCCCGAGTTCGATATCCGGCCCTACTTGATTGGTAAACCTGGCATTCGCCAGATTTTGCGACGTCTTAAATAACCCTTGCGCTCGCTCATTCCGGAAGAAGGGGGCAGGGCGAGAGCAGCCCTGCTCTTTCTAGGTTAGCGGGTCGCCATCCTGATTCGCTAACTTGACCTGACAGCCAAATTCGGAACTATACGTAGGCAGCTGACTTGCGGTCCCTTGGTTATAAGCGTATGAGATGCTTTTTAGCACTAGCACTCAACTGTGCCGCCAAGATCTGCATTAGGACAGGCGGCGCAGATGGCCTTGAAAGGAGCTGCCTAGTCTAACGGAGTCGCTGTATTGGGATTTAATAAGTTAGCAATAGCCAATTTACTGCCAGGGACACGTGATAACCCCGAAAAAGTTGACATGTAAAACTTGAGCATGTATATAATTTGCTTCGTATCTCGCTATTTTAGACCTATTGCTATTCGTCTCGGCATTGTCGCAGCCAGCATTCCGCTCTTTCTTTATCGTCTCTCCGGCGATTATTCCCTTTCAGCCATTGCCTTTGGCCATGAAGTGGTTCATTCTTGCTGCCCTGTGGTGGGCAGATGGCGCGCTCGCCTCTGCTAATGCGGCCCCATTTGAGGCTCTGTAAGTGGCATCACGGTCCCGGGAGAGCATTGCAGCTTACTCGGTGGTAGGATGTTTTATTACGCATACCAAGTTGACGTCACCAGCATTCTGGCAGAAAACCACGCCACTCAACTTACCGAAGCCATGAGGAACACTCTCAGTATCGGAAAGTGCCTAGGCACTCTACCCGACAAGAGCTGTGACATCAACGAGTTCCTAGAGTATACGGTACAGGGAAATCCTAAAGATCTTACGAGCGCAGGCGGTGTCAAGTACCCAGACGTTGACGCCACGGCCGTCCATCTTTACAATACCAATGCCAATCTCAATTTCAGGCTTTATAAGATCATTCCTGGCGAAACAGCTTGGCCAAGCAACAATGGGTAATACCCCAATTCCACACCATACTTGGAATTTGTGATATTGATATGTGAGGTAGGCGGCCTAATATGGCTGACGCTGTCAAGCAAATGGTCAACAGCGTTCAAATTGAGCGTGCTAGACCGAGTGCCGGTACTTGGTCCGGTGGAGCCGCAATTTCGGGGCTACAAACCGCGATTGACCGCAGTAATCTCTGGCGCCGAGCGGATAATGCCCCGATCTTGATACAGGAGATTCAGAGTTATCTTAATAATAGGAACAACCCGGCCCATGTCTTGACACTAGCAACTCGCAATATCGTTATTCCTCAATCGGCGGGCGGCATTACATTCCAGGAGCCCGATATGGACGCGACGGTGGCAGGTGTGAGCAATGCAGCGGCTGTGAGCGACTTCGAGACAAACGTCCCAGGAGGCCTGTCAGATTCCACGGTAGTGCACCTAAAACTCATCAACCTGCTCTCCAACGCCAAAACCGTTGTTAGGGGAGGATGCACAGCTGGCATACCTTAGCTATGTGTCAATGTATATTAGGGTACTTATACCTGCGGTAGAACTTGACAGATTACCTAGTTGCATTTCTATGTCTTCCCTTGAAAGCTTAAGTCAAAATAATTTATATATTTACCGCAATACGAATAAAAGCTCACAAGGTCTTCCACAAGCTGTAAAATAGACACTGAAAATACTTCTACGTGGCCGGCTTCAATAATACCAGTTAAGGCGATCTAGATACATTTACAATTTCTTCTTCAGTCAACTAGTTTAAAGATAAATACTTAATAAGGGCGTTTTATCAAGTAGACATTGAACGAAAGTTAGTTTCACAGAAAAATAAAGATTTTATTTGGTAAATCCAGTTATTGTTTAACTGTGATAACTAATTATATATTCCGTTAAATTTTATATTTTATTTAATACAAGAATGCGAAATATAAATATGAGATCAACCAGACTTTGGATGAACGGAGAAACGCACAAACGAAACAGGAAATAATCAAAGATAGGCCTAGGCATGAACTCAGCGTAATTATAAACACTCCTTTGTATAGTAGGCGTATCACTTCTCACATATAGCTACAATCGCAGTCATAGGAACACCTAGCCCCTCCGTTCCGTCTTCCTTCGTGTATGGCGTAGCCTTGAGTTTTACCTTCTCCATAAATAATTCTCTGAGCCGAGAAAACTCCTCGTCCCCTAGGCTGATAGACTTCCCCACAACGGAGTTGAAAAAAAACGGTAGGCTATCGACAAGGAAGTAAACATTTGTCTCGGTGACCGTCACCTTGTCAAATCCTGCGTCTTTCATGATCTTCTCCATGTGGGCCGGCCGAAACCAGCTATCTGGGATAGGAACCTGGAATAATGGTGTGTCGGGATGCAGTTCCCGCTGTGCCTGCTGCACCGGCTCTAGGTATCCTAGCTTGGACCACGAGGTGACGCCCGCCACCCCACCGGGCTTGAGCGTGCGATAGATGTGGCTGGCCCCTTTCGCCGGATCCGAGAAGAACAAAATTCCGAGATTGGTGACGGAGTGCGTGAAAGTGTCATTTGGAAAGCTGAGTTCCTCCCCCGCCATCAGCGCGCAGTGAACTTTTGGTTGGGCGACGAACTTAGCGCGTGCCACATCTATCATGCTCTGAGATACATCCACAGCATGCACGACGGCTTCCTGCGCACGCAGGTGCACTTCCGCAGCCACCAGACCAGTGCCGCAAGCATTATCCAGTACGACGGAGCTCTCATCAAGCGGAGGCATGCTGTCGAGGACGCGTCGTCCCACAGCGAGGGTGCAGCCACCCGCGCTTTTCTCGTACATAGCACCCCAGTCATTGAAGAGCTGCTGCACCTCCGTCTTGTCTGCGATATTCGACATTGTGTTAGGTGGCTTTAGGCTTGGGTTCTGCAGAGGGTAGCGGGACGATATGCAGATCGGGGTGGGTTAAAGTATGTGCTGGATCAACGCTGTCGCCTTGCTCGCAATTGAGGGCTAGAACTTTTAGCTTGATATGACGTCGGGGGGGCTGATCGAGTGGCGTTAGCCTTTAGTCTAGGCCTTTGCCGAACACGGAACATGTAATTTTGGCTGGCGAATCGCTCGGGATTGTGTGTACCTTCCAACTGTTGCCCAGACCGGACACGATGCTTTGTCTGCCTAGGAAAGCGGTCAAGCCTACCAGAGGATGGCACTTGTGAGCCCACTGCATGAGGACATGTGTGATTGCTAGCTCTGACTGGGCCGAGAATATCCGGGGGGCTTCAAAGATGGTGTTGTGAAGGCTGCGTCTTTCAAAAGTTACACACGCAATTATACATGCTGAAACGAGTGCAAGCGCTACCAGTATCTAATTTTTAGCATATTACTGGACATTCATAATAGATGTTTCCAGGCGACCACCGATACGAGGAATCGTTTCTTCTAGATTACCATTTCCTCGGCGTGAAGATTAGTTGGCAGAAGCCTGAGTTAAGAGTAAGGACCGGCGCGCGGTGCGTTTATACTGATGATTAGGACGGTTTCGTTGCCGTGCATTCAAGAGAAAGTTATATTCGAGGCTTACAACTCATTCATACTCCATATAGACCCACAATCAATGTCGACAATTCAAGGCATTCTTGTGCTAATTTCAAAACTTCTAAATCCGTTTTAGGTATCTCAGCAATACTGGCTTTTCATCCCCTTGCCGGCTGTCTTTATACAGCTCTAAAATGCCCCTAATGTGGTTAACTGTGCGTCTCCTCGCTTCATGTTCTAACGCGTCGGGTCCTTCGCATGCCGTGCACTGGCAGCGAAAATCCCAATTTGCCAGTTCCTTGGCCCGAAGATCGCGGCCGTGCAACTTCTGTGTACGAGTCGGTGATTTCCTCGCTTTCCTTGATGTCTCCCACCGCGTAGACTTCCATCATGCCCGTGGTCTTGTCATACACCCAGCTCGTATTCGTTGTGCAAGAGTGGTTCATGCGACAGAAAGTGGCAAATAGACCTACTTGCAGTCCTCCAGACGAAATAATCACTATATTTTTATAGAACTTGGCTAGGACGAGTGCTGAGTCCAGATGCGTGCCCGGGCACGGTTGCCCTTGGAAGGAAGCAAAACTCTTCTAATTTTTTTTTTTGGGGGGGGGGGGGGGGTTGTGGTATAGTTGCATGAGTCGCTGCTGCCCTTCGGCCTGCAATTACCTAGTTGTATGAAAACATAGCCTAGATTTTACAACTTATACTCCGATTTAAAGCTATGGAAACATCATTACAACCGAGACAGCCGGATATTTGAGATCGGCCGATTGTAGGCTATTGATCAATCTATATTGCATAGATGCGAAATATTATTTAAAAGACATGGTATCTTTACAGCCTAGCCTAAGATTAGAGTAAATCTGATTTAGCAACTTGGTCTGTTCCACTGGAAGAGAAGTTTAAACAATCTGAAATACATCCAAGCCACTAGTCAACAGCAAGTAGACAAGCGTAGTTTGCTCTTACACCCGGAATACCTTTTTCTATTCCTAGAGAGAAAGGATTTGCCCTTCATGCAATAGGATCTTGGGGGCTGTTGGGTGAATGTGATTTGCTCTTGGATACAGTTGTCACAGTCCATGAAGTGGCGGTGTAGGTTGAAAGGGTCACTAGCAGCGGTGCAGCGCTTGACTGCACAACGTACTGCACAAGTTCCATTTTTATTCTCATGATGTATTTGGCCTAATGTGCTAGTGCTAGACCATTACAATGGTGATGCGGTAGAACTGCGTTGGCATTGTACTGGTAACGGACCGTCCAGCGTGATATTCCCAGCTGCAGATCTATAGCTACGGTAGCAGCGTAAACGAAGCTACTAGCCATGTCACTCAGGTTGAGAGACAGAGCCGAGAGAACGTTGACCTAAATGTGCCTAGGCTTCAACGGTAGGCAGGCAGGCAGATGCCGCCGTCCGCTAGGCAAGACTCTTCATTCACAAACCGCGGCAGGCCAATGAGAGCGGACCCAATGCCGATCTCATTGTTGTTGGGACCTGGTAATTGCTGAGCCCAATATCGGTAACGATGAAACTCACACCAAGTTATAGTGTTAGCTTATGCCTACACAGAGAAACGACCAGAAGCTGTTGATTAAGTCCGAAGAATTGCCATTGAAACGCACCACTGGAGACGTAGCTCACCAACAGGAGAAGCGCGGAAGGTTGATTGACCCCTGGCGTTTGGGTCATGTTACACACCACGGACGATCCGTCTGCATTCATGTAAAATTTTAATCGCCATCAACCCGATCAGCTCCGCAACGAAACTAACGGCTATCTTCTCTTAACCGTGCCGGGAGCTAATGGTGGTCAGACGGTGCTCATTGAGGCGCAGCATAGCATATAAGGTATGCACACTTCTGAGAAGCCCATTGCCACAGACGGCTGCCTATCGCTCATCCACGACATAAACCGTTCCACTACCTCTTGTTACTCGCGTCTGCCGCAGTGGAGGAATTAGAAAACCGGGTCTACGCAGTGCCGGAATCGCTATTGGCTAACATTATTACATCAGAGATGCATGTCGCGCCGAGGCGAACTCGCAGATATCCAGTAGCGCTTGAACTGTGCTATTTACAACGTGTAAGTACAATTTGTTCGCGTTGATCCCCAGGTACGCCCCTGAACTGGAAAGCTAGGTGGTTGCACTAGTGAGGACCAGCTCGCGCAGCATGAAGATCACCTGACCCATCAGCTCAGTAGGTACCTATATTTGCTAGTCAATGCTCGATGTAGGCGTTTTAGCAAAAGTAGGACTATAAGTCTATGAGCTAATTATGGTGTAGGATACCTGCAAATATTATATCCACTGAAGCAATGTAATGTCAGCATCATGACGTTCTTTCCACATGGAATATCGAGCTGTAGCACTTTGTGCGCATTCTAAAAGTAAAGTTAAAAAGGGGTAGATATTTTACATATACTCAAAAAGGATAAAATCCAAGTACATTTCACGCAGCTTTGGTGTTTATGTGCCTACCCCCCAAAGCATCAAACCTAGTCCCTTCTGCTATGGTTTATGACTAAGATTACAAGGTTAAGATACTATATTAAATAAGTATTTTATAGTGTCAAGGAGAGGCATGTGAAATGAAAAGAAGTAGTAGAGCCAGTCATCGGTGCATTACCTGGTAGACATGGCTCTCCTGCCCGGTAAAACCCATTTGATACGAACAGTGCAGCCGATTGGCTATGAGCCCTCGGGCTGCCGCTTTGGTAGCCTATCATTTCAGCGTTTCTGAATGAGAGCAATAAATATAGATTACACGCCACGCACTTCAAACTTCCACTCGGCACTTCGACGGAGCTTGCTAGTTAACCAGCCTCTCTTTTGTCCGTCCGAACGCCTTAAAGGGGAAGTGTCCAGGGAACTCCACCCGTTGCGCTCAAAATCTTCTAGCGATTAAAATCTGCCTCTAACCCTAATAATAGCTTTAGTTGGGGATCACGATGTTTTGGGCTTCACTCTTTGCCGCTCCGGCACTCGTCTATGCGCTGCCGCAGGTTACCCCAACCAGGCCGCCTGGATCAAAAGAGGGCGACGGTGGATTTAGTCGCCTTCGATTTGGCTGCTCTCAGCTGGTGATTGAACGCCTGGACCCGTAAGCTCATGTAGTCCAAAGCTAATTGCCACATTGAATCTCGGCTAACCTTCCCGAGACTTGTCAATCCCTCCATAATACCATCCCCCCATGTTCACCAGATAGTTGGCGGAGTACGTTGAGGTTCAGATATGCCCCTCAAGATCCTCGCTATACTTACGGGTCTTGGATGACAGAACGCCTTTGACGCCTCCATCGCCTCAACGGATGTTTCAAGGGTTGCAAACTGCACTACGTGTGGTTTCGCCGACGATTTTTCAAATTATTGGACGGCCAACTTGTATTTCCAGGCGCAGAATGGCTCGTACAAGCGTGTGCCTCAGTTGGCTAACCGAAATCTCGACGGTGCACGAGGCGGAATTACTGTCTACTACATCTCCAAGGGCAAAGGGAAAACCACCGCCTTCAAACCGGTATGCGTCACCAATAAACTACAGTAGTGATTAAAACCCGCCTGATCAGAAATATCCAGGGCTTCCGTATGCTTGTCGGGGACTCCGCGCGGCGGTCAAAGAAGGGGTCGGGTCTCAGGTCTCAGAGTTGCTTCCGCTGCTACTCAGGGCCAAACTTCAAGGGTGACGACCTGAGCCCCTGTGCCGATGAGAAGCTTGACACCGAGGCTTTCCCCACCAAGCCTTGCCTTGGTGGTATCAGATCAAATATTCTATTCCCAACGTGATCAGTCAATTCTAACAAGGATGAATGTGCGTCAGCGCTAACACCAGTCATAGGTGTTGGGACGGGAACAATCTCGACAGTCCGAATCACCAAGACCACGTTGCGTACCCCAAGTCCGGTCCGTCCGCTTATACTACAACGTCAGATTGCCCAACCAGCCATCCTGTCAAGCTTCCCCAGTTGATGCTGGAGATTGTGTGGGATACTACAGGGTTCAACGACCTCAGTCAGTGGCCGGAAGATAAGACCAAGCAGCCGTTCCGGCTCAGCACTGGAGATGAGTATGCCCCCTTACATGCAAGATGGGGCAGATTATGTAGTATATTAACATACTCAAAGCTCGGGGTAGTAAGTTTCTCCAAGTCGGACCCACTTTCGGGGATATTGAATCACTCAATGATAACATCGTCTTCCCATAAGTGGCCAACACGCCGATTACGTCTTCGGGTGGAGAAATGACGCTCTTCAGAAGGGCATGGATGGTGGTTGCTTCGGTGCGACCTGCACTGGGCTGAGGACGCAGTCGTTCAAGGATGCCAACCAGTGCACCGTCAAGGACACTGTCCAGGAGCCAATCGACGGATGTAAGATTCTACATTTTCTGCTTGTTTGATGGAGCCAGCCATCGGTTAACTGAAGTCTATACAGGGCTTGATAAACTTCCTGGAGATGGTTCCGGCATGTAAGACATTTCGTAACTAGATAATTACTCGGTAACAGTAGAATGTGAGAGTGAGTACACCAGTCAGTGTTGCGTAATTGAAAATTTCACCATGATCCCTCTCAGTAACATATCCCTACGTAACTGGAACCATAAAGTTCAAAAATCATGTATAAATTACCATGTCCATTCCTATGGCGCGGAGATGCGAGAGGAGAGGGGGTTCTTCCCTTGACACAATATGATGGATTCATTCCCCAATAGAAACTAATTAATGTACGGAAACGACCTATAGTGCCGGCACATTATGGTTAAATAAATAGAAACTCATTTTTTATGTTCTCGTTATAGCGCACATGTTATAAGCAGTGGATTTTGATTACTTATAAAAGTATATTATTGAGTTGTTTATTTTAATACAATAACTATATTGTATTTCAGTACTCTGACCAACAGCAATATAACCCACCAAAAAAGGAAAGCCTTTCTAAAAGGAATCAGTACCAAGAAATAAACTTTATTATAATTAATATTCAAGAAAAGCTATAAATATAACTTAGGCTTTAATTTATTAAACGGTGTTAAACTTCTCTTATATAGTAAAAAATCTCGAAACAAGTCTTTAAAGCTCTTTTGAATATCCAAAGCTTAGCCTTTTTCTTTATCCCTTATTATTTTCAACGTTTAACTTTAATAAATGTCTATTGGCTCTACTTCTCTCTTCCTAGATTTTAACCTCGCATAATGATTTTCTACAATGTCTACTAAAGCTCATCATGTACTGATAGGCCATTGGCGGGTAAGGGGTAAGCTAACTCTTCCCAACTATTAGAGTTCACGAAAAAGCAATACCCCCGGGCAGCGAAATCAATTGTGGCGCTGGTTAGCTAGCAATTACACCCTTGAAACACTCTTTATCCCAGGCATGCGGCTGACACAATTGACACACTATCGGCGAATGGCCAATCACTCAATGGCGACACCTGCCTTGCCCAGCGCCACCGCATGGAACCGTCTGCGGAGAAAAGGGGTCCATCCAAGTTTTAGAACTCTAACACGCCACCAGTTCCCCCATCTCTTGTCACTTCAACCAGCAGCAAGATTCGTCTTACCATATCCCTGACTACGACCACCGGCCGGCCTCGTCTCTTCCCCTCTTTGCTTCTATGTCATCCCTGATACACCATAAACCTTGTTGAGACCTCTTGACGCCTTGAGGCACAATGCCACTTCTTCTCATCAATTCTGAAGACCAAGACGACCCCAAAAATCCCCGTCCTCCTCGTGATTACAAATATGTTTTTCCGTCAGGCGGCCCTCCGGAGCAGCTGCCATGGCTCAGAAAGGAGCAACACGCAACCGTTGCCAACCTTTGCTACCTCTGCTCCCAAATCGACTTTCATTTTTTGTTCAAGTATGAATGCCCATATAGAATTGAGCTTGGTACTTATCGCGAGGTTAAAGGCAGGAGGTGCCGCTTTTGCGACTTTATCGTCGACAAGTCGATCCGAGTCCCAGCACTTCGCCATCGTGACTACCAGGACTCAGATATAGTTCAGATCCACTCCGAAAGGCTGAAGCCAGGTCCCAACGACTATGTAGGCCTGGATGACGGCGATGTTGAAACCTCAAAGAAATTGGCAGTTTGGATCAACAGAGACCAAGCTTGGGGGCGTAGCATCAAAATCTCGGCCGGTTTCCTCAATCTTCACGCTTACGCAATCTCTGCTACGCGCGCGGCTTCGTGGAAGATGCCGTCAATCAAAGGCTGGGCTAGAGAGTCTCGCGTTGTTCCACCCCGTTACGAAGCCGGGGTCCTGACGAACTGGCTGCACGCTTGCTGCGACGTGACGGGAGCCCGTTTGGAAGGGCTTGGGAATGACAGCGTCCAACGATTTATTGATGTCGATTTTGGTTGTCTGGCTGAGGCAAAGGACATCGCGGCTCATCCGAAGCATCTCACAAGGTACGCAGCTCTCAGTTACGTTTGGGGAAAGCAGCCACAGAAACTCCTCCTCAAGAAAGCTACCTACGACAAGCTGCACAAACCGGGCGCTCTCTCATGCACACTTGCAGACCTTCCCCGAACCGTTAGGCACGCCATGATCGTTTGTCGAGACATCGGAGTGCGGTACCTGTGGGTCGACGCACTGTGCATAGTCCAGGACGACCAGACGAAAATGGACCAGATCAACAAGATGAACCGAGTGTACGAGGATGCGTTTGCGACCATTGTTGCAGCTTTTGGGGAAGACGCGGATGCAGGCCTTTGCGGGGTCGACGACAGGTCACTAACCGAGCGTCAGCCCACAATCAACATCCAGGGGCTAGCGATATTTGCCGAGGAGGCGGACTTAGACACCGTCCTGGGTCCTTCCTACTGGAACAAGCGAGCTTGGACTTATCAGGAGTACCTCTTGTCCCCAAGGCGAATCGTCTTTACTGAGCGCATGATATACTTTTCCTGTTCGCACGGAACGAATTGTGAGGACCGTTTGACAAGCGAACACGCCACCGTGGCGACATCTTCGAGATCCCTCAACCGCTCGGGGTATGAAATCGAGCTCTACCGCGGCTCCAACTGGCGGACGTATTCGGAACTTGTCTCGCATTACACAACCAAGAAGCTCACTTACCACACCGACGTCGTGAATGCCTTCAAAGCTATAACCCAGACCCTCAGCGTCTCCTTGTTTCCCGACGGCGGGTTTGCATGCGGCGTACCCATATCGTATCTTACAGCCGCACTCCTTTGGCGGCGCTGTTGGGGCTGTGAACTCTGTGACAACACCACCCGAGGCCTGACGAAACGCGGAGGATTCACCGACACCACGGGTCCAGAGGGGCTTCCGCCCTCCTGGTCCTGGGCAGCGTGGGAAGGCCACGTCAAATACTCGACGTGGCTGCTGGGCCATACCGACCCGTCGCAGTCACTGATTCCCCGTGTCAACTGGTTAACCGGGCCCTACCTAGACTGCGCCACCCTACTAATCTCTCCGAATTTGAAGGTGGGAGAATGGGTCAAACCTGCTCCGCTACCAGTACTGTCTGAACCCCGATGCTTGGCGACCAGACAGCCACAGCCGCGCATTGAACACTTCCGCGGCAGGTATGGCAGGCTCTCGCCAGGCGACCTGCCGATTGCCCAGAACGAGTTTCTATGTCTCGAAGCCGACGTAGCCCGTTTTCCTGTGGTCGGTCGTCGCTTCCCAGATCCCAATCCACGTGACGTTGGCGATTACGAGTTCGATAATGGGGAATGGTACACCGGAGTCGAGCTCGGCCATCCTCTGGTGGTGTACGACCCGGAAACGAAGACACAGTGTGGGGTTGTTTACGACGACGTCAACATGTGCGACCCAGGCGACCCCAAGTGGCCACGCGTGCCGGGAAGCTACATATTTGTGAAGCTGTCACAGTCAATACTAGGAAAATTTGACGACATGGAACTCTCACCCACCGGCAGCTGCCACAGCAAAGGTTGGGACGAGATTGTCCCTGGCCCGGGCAAGGATCACCTCCAGCATGTTCAACGATCCAAGAAAAAGGACTTCAGGGGTTTCTTTGACTACGAGGCGTGGGACTGCCGTAAGTGGTGTGTCTACAACGTGTTAATGGTCCTGTTTAAGGAGAAAACAGCCTTCAGGGTTGGAGTGGGAAAGATCCACGTGGATGCGTTTGATAATGCGCCGAGTTTTGAGCGCAGGACTCTGTATCTTGGATGAACGTAAAGAGGTTATGGAAGGGTTCAATACTTGCAACAACGTAGCCGTCATGGCCAGGAAATATAGAGCAAAGCAAAAGTCAACCGGCATTGTCGCAGAAGAATTAAGCCAGAGACGGAGAAATCCGTACTTTCTTGCACTAATTACCAAAACAGCCTGGAAGGGAGGGAAGAAGAATTGCGCCCCAGCACATTCCTAAACGTCTCGAAGGCTATAACGGATCGACCCCCACCCATTTCCAATCACATGGCAAACAATGTGAACTGTTAGAGTACAAAATATGCCCAGTAAAAGACCGACCCTTCCGGCATCCACCCCCGCAAGACCTCAGGAATACCCCAATTCCCGCCAGCTGCGATAGGCAACACCCAGTCCGAGAGCGATGCTGCCCCCCACAACGCCGAATAGACGGCAAACAAAGGCCGTCGCGCAAGCCCGGTTGAAATTTGTGCTAGCCAGTTAGGCTCTAAAGGAAGTAAACCAGCCTTTAACATTACTGAGAGATATTCCAGTCTCTATTAGAGAACTGTAATGTTTCTAACACACCTATTGCTATGCCTAAGATCACTTGACATAGGCTTAGATTTCTCCTGAAAAGCAGCTACTTTGTAAAATAAGGCGCAACTTTTTCATTTGCATTTCAAGTCACTCTTGTCGCATTTAGAAGGGGATTTCTGGCGTGGTAGTGCGGATAAAGGCAGGATATTAGCGAGAGGAATGGTGCCCCGCAAGGGACGGACGGCAGAGTGCAATTAACTGAGCGCTCAACGCCGGGCGGGAGGGGCTAAACAGAATGCATAAGCCGACTGCCTTAGTCTATCCAGCCAGGCCAAAGAATAGCTGGGTATCTAGTGAACATTGCGTCTTAGCCAGACGATCTTTATTAGATCTTGCTACCCATTATTGCGCACTAATCTAAAACACCTTGGAAAAGATGTTTGGGAGGATGTGTTCTCGCCCGCCGATAGTCTCTAGCTTCTCACAGCGCCTTCTGGCAGTCATAACCTCGATCGGAATTCCAGCTACAAATCATCCGTACGCCTTCGTGGGTTTGAATCTCGGAAGTGGAGTGGTGGTCTACCACGTTGGCTTATGATCGGCCTTATATTACGGGCCCGTGCGAATAGGCCTGGCATACCTTGATGACAGCGATTGTCCCGGAGGACGCAGCGACGACCCATCTTGCTTCCAAAGTGCCTGGGAATCCGAATGCCCTTATAGCCGTGGTGCATTTGGCTACATTATAGGCACGGCTGGCTAACAGCTTTGAGAGCGGGGGTGAGTGTGTGGTAGACGTTTCCAGCACCATTCTCGAGGTTAGAGCCAACGCATACTCCCGGCTTGCTAGGAATGGGCGCCGGCCTTGTATATCGGGAGCCAACGATAGGTAGTAGGCAAATGGGCTGCGAGCCTACATCGTGCGGCGACCCACCACTTGTTCTCGCACCGGCCACAGCAGACATATCGAGGATGTAGGGTCCTTCCGACGGGTCTGCGGACATTAGCAACGAACTACACGGCGCATTGCCTTTGTGTAGCCCATTTTTCCCAATGGAAAAAGGCAGCACAGCCTTATTATAAGTGTAAAATAGTTAGAATTAAAGGTGTAATTAGTTTAATATATATATTGAAGACGGAGAGTGCGCAACGAAGCAGCGAACGAAAGCACTACCATAAAGCGCGCACACACACACACTTTAGTCTTGTAGCTGCAACGCGGTACGAATGCCACAGCTACGCATATACGGCCTTAGGGCAGGCCGTTGGAACGGCGTAAGTCTAGGGACCGTGGGAGAGATTGGCTACGATATTAACACAGGTTAAAAATGCATCGGCTCCGACCAGGGCTAAAAGAATGTGGTAGTGGATGGGGCGAACTCCTGTGATAATCACGATAGCTTAGAACGAACGTAGAAGATGATGGTCTTCGCGGTTTTTAAGATGCTAAAGAATATTCTGATAACTGTAAAGACTGAGTGATCGATCCGTGGATAGCTAGATGGATAGATGGGTTCCGTGATACCTTCCTCCGTGGCCGGAGCCAGCGAGCTTCTTCTCCATAGCTGGTCTAAGAAGCTCCACCACTTAGCTAGCTTACCCACCCTAGCGAAAAGAAAAATCCACCATACCTCCCCAATTCCAATATCAGCGCCTTCCGCTACATATTGACGCCACAAATAGCGCCACGCTCCATTACAAAATTCTAATTACCTGCTTAAAACACCTATATGATACATTTCGCTTCTAGTACTTGGAGCGTTAAAAAGAAATTTATTACAAGATATTAATACATTATTTCGCTATGTAGTATTTCACTCGAATATATTTTAACCTATATTTAAACTCTGAAGAGATGATATATCACCAGCTGGTATGAACTACTAGGTGACGGGTTACGTTTGGAAAACAGTCGCATAAATAGTTATGTGAGTCTCCTTATCACGTAATTATGTGTGTTTTTATCTGTAGCATTGTACCTCGGGGGGCGACAATCGCTTGATTACGCTCGACCCCGCACGAGATATGTTTCTTCGCGAACTGCAAACACCTATAGTTGTAAAAGCAGCTCAAAGAGCGGCAGAAACTATCGATTGTGTCCATATCAGTGAACTGCATCCGATCACGAATAGCCATGCCACAATTCAGTCTCGCCGTCCGTTCCTTCACACCTCCAACGCTCCCCGCGCAACCGGCCGACGCCCCGCCCTCGGCCTTTCGATCTCCGCATATTCCTTCTATCGCAGCTGCCACCTCGCCGTTATACTTTACTGTGTCCTTGCCGTCTGCTCGCGATAAAGATCCACTGTATCCGGCAACCCACTTACAACTCTCTTATAATCACGAAGGCACTGGCGAGATTTTCCCGTCAAACACCATTACGGCTCAGAGCCTTGTCAAGTCGGGCAGCGATGAGGACGAGCAACTGTACATCGTGGAAGTTCCCCCAAACAAGATTCCTCGCACAAAGGTCAATGAAGGAACAACCAGTGACGCCGATGTATACGTCTATGCCTGGCGAAATGAGAAGTTGCTCGGGAAGTGGACTATAGGACAGATTGAGAAACTTGGGCTTGTAGGTCTTAAGTCGTCCCCACTCGCTATTGCGCGACAGAGGGCCAGGGAAGCAAAACTCGGGAAGAGTTGATCGAGTTAGTGTATACTCCTCAAGACCAATAAGGGGCATGTATGTATCAATTTATCGATAGTGACTTATTTTAAGAATTAGAGGCTCCGTATGGGCAGTCCATCTCTCACAGAGGAGTCAATAAACGCTCGTGCGTAGAGATTGGCGTGGTTTTCTTTTTGGGGGGGGGGGGGGGGGGGGGTTGGTTTTTTTTTTTTTTTTCATGTATCCGCGTTATGCCTTCCAACAGTAATGGGACGACTGCGGGCTTGAATTTGTAAAGCTGGCCGGTCCCATTCTCATCTACGTTCTTCTCTCCATACTCGTCTTCCTCTTCATCTTCGCCCGTATCGCTATCTTGCCCGGTAATCTCCTGAAATTTCCTGGTCATTCGTCTCTAGAGTATCGCTAGAAATCCGGATCCGATAGCGGTCTTCAGATCCGGCAAACTGCATTCATACTAGCAGCGAGGCCATATTCCCAAGTACCCTAGACCACCACGGCATCCCCCACAGCCTACTCAACCCGGTTCCAGATATCAGGCTTTGTTGCAGGGCATCAAGCTAGCTCTAGAAAATAGGCTGGCTTTAGAAATAGGGCTAATACCAGAAAACAAGCTGACTCCAGAAGTCGAGCTGGTGCCAGAGAACGAGCTAGCCCAGGACCCGCATACACAGGAGCACCTACGCAGAATCGACTATACAGAACTGCTCATACAGGGCCGCCTATACAGGCCGGCCGCCGTCAGTAGAACATAATTCAATTGATTACTACCAGGGTTTCTAGCTTAAAAATTAGAGCCTGCTTAAATGTGAAAGCCAGCCTAGTTTCTAGAAGTTGTTTAGTATCGCAGGAACGGAATTACTCTCACCAGTTATATGAATACTTTCATTGATAAAAGAGTCTATAAATGCGCCCTGCCTGAGCTTGGCTTCTAGTTTGTGTACCGTTGGACCGGCGCTCCAAGACAGTATTTTCCGTGGCCACGACAGTAACGGTGAAAAGGAGATTGGCAACGGATTGCTAGCAGCATGGCGCGATGAATTAGGTTCTAGGTGAATGTTGCAAACATGGGTGCGTCGTGACGTTCTGGTTGGCGGCATGCCTAGACACACGGAAGAACCGGCATGCCGCTAAAGCGGCCGTCGGACTATCCGAAGCTTCGTAAGCTGCGTGATGCACTTCTAAATTATAGACCGCTAAGATTCTGTCAGAACCATCCAGGGGAAAATATATATATGGTAGAGACGATATCGATATAGCCTCTATCCTTCTTACTTTTTAACTGCTCTAGGACTTTTGCCTTACTTGAGAGCATCGATATCTTCCAATTCTTCCTGAGATTTCATCCCTACGAGATGGCGAACAGTATTTATGAGCGTCTGCCAACAAGTCAAAAGACACTTCCGGGCACCTTTACGCCCAACGCGGCAATCTGGCCACCCACTGCAACGGATAATCCCATAGACGCTGACAAGCATGCGACCTCTGTTGTTGATAAGCTTAATCAAGCGCTTGAGAAAGATATTTTCCACCCCATAGAAGAATTGTTCTACGAGGACAGCTACTGGAAGGATCGCCTTTGCATAAAGTGGGACATCCGCACTATCAAGGGCCGACGAAATATCGTGGACAATCTCCAGGACGGCTGTCACCTTACTCATCTGAAGATAGACAGAAGCAATGGGCCTCCACATAGTGCCGCTTTTGATGCCAAGGGGGAAGTTAAAGGCATCGAATTCTTCCTCGAATGCGTCACTACTGAAGGGCGGGGTAAGGGTGTCGGGCGTTTGGCACAAAAGGATGGCGAATGGAAAGTATGGGTGCTTTACACTGCTTTGCAGGAGCTCACTGGTTTCGAAGAATGCTTGGGAAGCTTGCGACCCAATGGGGTGCAGCATGGCAGTCAGTCAGGTCGGCAGAGCTGGCTGGAGAGAAGACAGGAAGAACAAGATTTCGACAACAGCGAGCCCACGGTATTGATCATTGGTAAGTTCTTCTATAAAGTCTTGATATTAGTAGAGCCATTCTGACTCGAGCTCATAGGAGCAGGGCAAGCTGGACTATCAATAGGGGCCAGGCTGAAGATGCTCAATGTACCGGCTCTCATAATCGAACGACATGACCAAATTGGTGGTGGCTGGGTCAGGCGATACAACCAACTTGTCCTTCACGATCCGGTGTGGTCGGATCATATGCCATACCTTGCATTCCCCGAGTTCTGGCCTGTATTCTCGCCCAAGGACAAGCTTGCCGAATTCTTGCAGGCCTACGCAAAACTTCTTGAGCTGAATGTCTGGGCGGCGACCTCGATCGACAAGATCGTATGGGAAAATGAAAAAAAGCAGTGGTCTGTCACCGTCAAACGCACCTTTTCTGACGGACGAGAAGAATCACGCTTCCTTCATCCAAAGCACGTAGTGCAGGCTGCCGGGATCGTCGCAGAAGCCAATATGCCCACCATAAAAGGCATAGAGAGCTTTGAAGGCAGTTTCATCGGCCACGTCGAGAGATTCTCTGGGTCGCCAAAGAATGGTGCGGGAAAGAAAGCCATCGTGGTAGGAGCGTCAAATTCCGGCCATGATGTGGCGCAGGACTACTTCGAGCAGGGCTACGATGTGACCATGATCCAGCGCTCCAACACGATCGTCGCTTCATCGGCAGCTCTTATGAAATTGTTCGATGGTGTGTACTCACAGAATGCTCCTCCGACTGATGTTATGGACTTGGTGGTACAGTCGATGCCGGCGGAGGTGATGAAGTCGTTTCATACACAACTGACGCAAATACTCATGGCCCACGATGCTCCGCTACTGGAGGGTCTAAAAAATGCCGGATTCCATCTACACAAAGGGCTAGATGGCTCAGGACTTCTGTTTACGGCTCTGGCGATTCCTTCGGGAGGCTACGTCGACGTCGGCGCATCGCAGCTCATTGCTGATGGCAAGATTCACCTAAAGCACGGTGGAGAGATCGTTGAGATACTCCCGCATGGACTCAAATTTGACGATGGAACGGTGCTCAAAGCGGAAGAAATTGTCTTTGCCACAGGTTATAAGAGTCCAGAAAATGTGGTGAAGAGCATTTTTGGCGACGACGTTGCAAATCGTGTTGGTGGTTACTACGGCTTCACAGAGGATGGTGAGATGAGAAACATGTGGAGAGAGACTGCACAGCCAGGCCTATGGATTCATGGAGGTAACCTTACTTCTTGTAGAGTCTACTCCAAGTTCCTGGCACTCCAGATCAAGGCTCAGGTTGAGGGCATCTGGAAGAAATAGGATTTGTCCACGTTTGGATCGGATGGCATTTTCAAAGAAAAAAAGGGGGTTACAACGTGGCCAAGCATGCTTTTCTATGATGCTCGTAGCGCCTACGTACCAACTCATACTTACGATTTCATCTCACCTTTAGATCTCAATTTCGTTGCAAATCGACACTTGAATTTAACTGGTCATCGCCCTGGATGGATCTAGGTCTCTCTCTCACTGCTCCGCTGCACTAGAGATGGAAAAGGACAAGTCAATCAACATACTAGAATCTTGGTATGAAACCCTGTGGTATCCGCTCAAATTGCATTTATCAAAGCCATGCTTCCAAATCCTAGTCCGATAGTGTTAAATAAGCAGCCTACTTGCTTGAGTAGGTGTCAATATAACGAGTGACATAAAATCAAGCGCAAGGAGTCGTCATGAAGCAGCAGAGATACATCTGGGTACTAGAAAGGCACCGAGATTCTCTGTTTGGGGACAAAAAGACCCTAACAGCCATGAGAAATCCGAAGGTTATATCGTATTGCCAGGACCGCCTGTCAGCTCCATCCTAACACGCCATGGAGAATCGTGAAAGTTTAAGATGTGGGTAAACTTCGCCCTGATAAATATGTCTTACGGCTGTATATGATCAAAGCCTCAACCCTACTTCTCATAACGTTGACGTGTACGGCAAATGAACAAGAAGTCAAGACCCATAATCCGTCAAGGGCTAGCGCGTTCTATAATGCTGGTATCCACTTTAAGGGGGTACTGCGTGAGCACAATAGAATTGGTCTAATCGCAGGAGAAATAGTGGTGAGATAAAGAACTATAGCTATAAACGGAGAAATGTAGTCCTTCAGAACACAGGCCCATGTCAGTCGGCTAACCTCGGCGATTCAAGAGCGGTGGCTATAATCAAGTTGTTTGGCTGGTTGTTGGATATACCACTATCGCTATTTCATAAGTACCTACGTTAGGCGCGACTCCCCTGCTACAGTGTCAAGAACACTTTTCTCGAGAGAGATGAAATCATCCTGCCCGGCCCAGTTCTTCAGAATCCTTTTCGCTTCAGTCGTGTCCGCAGTCGCGTCGGAGCTTGCGAGGTCCTTAATATCGTCTGGAAACGTCTTTCCTGGCTTCGACTTCCGGAAAACGGCGAGCACATCATTCCAATCAAACTGGATATTCCAGGCCGGAAGACGAGATCCCTTGATAGAATCATCAAGGACAGACGCAACGTGAAGCAAAGCCACGTCACGAACATCGACAAAGATTGCTAAAGTAGCAAAGTCAATATCTATTCATCCAAGGGGAACAACCATGACACTCCTTACCTGATGGAACAAATGCGGCCACAGATGTATCGCCATTATAGATTCCCATAGGCCACGCCGAAGTTGAAGCATTCTGTTTCTGGTGCAGCCGAGGCCCAAACGCAGTGCTCACAATAATTGTATTGCCAATGAAACCAGGCTTTTCATCCTCGAGAAATTTCCAAAACGCTTTCTCAGCATCAACCTTGCTTGCTGCATATACGAACAGGCCTCGCTCAGGTGTGTAAGGAGGAGGCGCCCAAGCAAGTGGGCCAGCCTCTTCGTTCCAGTTGGTTCCATCGAAGTGGAATCCCGATGGGATAGGTATCATCGTAGCAGCGCCGATAGTCGAGGTGTAGACAAATTGTTTGACAGACCTCTCGGCGTTAGCGGCCTTGAGCAAATTGACAAGCAAGTTTACAGTCTCCGGGATGGTCGTATTAGGGTTCGGGTCCCAATCATTTGGGGTAGCTAGGTGAGCTACAGCAGCAACACCTCGAACTGCAGTGCGAAACTGGGCTTGGTTATTGACATCGTTGAGAACCACGAGCTCTAGTGAGCCGCTTGTGGCCTCCTTCGCGAACAGCTCCGATTTAAGCCATTCGGATTTCGATATATCTCGCACGGTACCTCGAACTTTGTAGCCGTGCGCAAGGAATTGCTTAGCGACGTGAGCCGCAATGTAACCATTGGCACCAGTTACGAGAACCCAGGAGCCCGGAGAGATACTTGATGTGATGGACATTCTGCCTGTATTTCGGATGTTTCTACCGTGACCTGTTTGCTTCCGTGCTTGGAAGTCACATACTGACCTAGCTATGAACCGCCGTCTATATACCTTTCTCTAACGTATAGTTTTACTTTGAATCTTCTCGTCTTCAATTTTGCTGATAAATCTCTGATTTCTCATCTCACGAAGGTTGACAAATGTAATCGATACAGCAGCGGAAAACCCGATGAATGGAAGGTCCGGCGGCCGTCCCGGCCTGGGCTAAGTACGCGGCGGTCCTCCAGATCATGGCAGGTGTGATACAAACCCCCCTCTTCATTCCCATCTTCAATACGTTATCTTTATAATGTATCGAAAAAAAAGTCACTAGCATATCTGGCCTTTATTTTACTAGAATGAGAGGAGCTGGTAATTCAGCTGAAGTTTTTAGCCCATTATATCAACGATTAGTGTGAACCATCTTTAGAGTGATCTGAAAAGAGTTAAGAGATTTGTTAGTTCTATGAATCCACAGTGTCTACGAATTGACGAAACTAAATTATAAAGTTCTAAATTCAAATTCCTCGCAAAGCAACATCTTGGCAATACCTAGATTAGATTTCCGCAAAGCAGGCATTGCCTGTAACCCATTCGCGTCCAAGTTCTAACGGTATCTCCCAGTGCCAGTGTCCTTGTTTCTGTCCCCGAAGTCCTTTCTATCTGTGCACCACGAAATATTACGCTTAGTTAATCATTTCTGCAAACGATAAATGTTTGTCAAACTGCCTTATGCGCCGCTGCCACGTTTTTCACTTTGACGCTGTTCCACTCGCCTAGCAAGGCCGCGAAAAAACCACAAGTTGATGCTCCAGCGGCAACGTAGAAGGTGTTTGTGATTGCCCGATTGTAGGCCGCCAAGACCGTGGGTAGTTCTTCTGGAGTGACGAAGCTCCGAATGGCAGGCATGCCAAGATGCGTCAAAGCTGGCACGTCAAATTCGGGTAAGTTTTTAGCAAGCTCACTGGTAAGCGTGCTGCTGAAAACAGTTTGCGCGATGGCCAGGAAAATCGAAGACCCAAAAAACTGGAAGAACGTAACCGCGGCGATGCCAACTCCCGTCTCCTCGACCCTCATCACTGTCTGGGCGGCGGTGAGCGGCGTCTCCATGCTAAATCCGGCACCGAGGCCATTTAGTACCTGGAATCCGATCCACGCGCCGTGGCCGGTTTCTATCTGAAAGATAGAATAGAGGCCGGCGGCGATTGATGAGAAAGCACAGCCCGCGAGAATCCACGGTTCGCAATAACCCAGCTTAGTGATCATGGTACCAGCGATGATGGACCCGATTATTTGCGGGAGGAAAAGTGCGATGTTCATCACGCCGCTCGTGACGGGAGATGCGTCCTTTATCGCCTGGAACCACTCCGGGAGGTAATATATGACGACAAATAACGACCCGAATACACACATGGAGGTCAAGCTGTTTGCAATAATGGCCCTCTTTCTGAGTAAAGAGAGCGGTATCATCGCATCGTCGCCCTTATAGACCTGCCAGGTCACAAAGACCGCGAACAGTCCGCCAAACCCACAAAAAAGACCAATGATAGTCGCAGACTTCCAGGGATATTCGATTCCAGCCCATTGTAGTGCTAGTAGCAGCATGACAGTCGATGGTATAAATAGGGCGGCGCCGATGAGATCTAGCTTCTTTACTCGCACTGTGAGCTGCTTCTTCTCATTCGGCCGGACTGGAGGGTGAAAGAGCGCAACAAGTGCTATTGCTGTCAAAGCTCCAACAGGAAGGTTGATATAGAAACACCACCTCCATGAAACTCTCTGTGTCAATGCGCCACCGACTAGAGGTCCGCTGATTGTCGAGATTCCCATGGTTGCACCTCCTAAAGCCATGTAGCCTATATACATTGTCAGAAAAGCATCGGCGTTCATTGAGCGAAGAACCTCACCTGCGCGCTTTTCGAGAGGAATAACATGAGCTATAATAGTCATGATGCCTGATATGATACCAGAGCCTCCTGCGCCAGCGATAGCCCGACCCACGATGAGCATCGTGGAGCTGGTAGCGAGAGCGCACAGAAGGCTGCCGAGTTCGAAGACCGCGAAGAACCCAAGGAATGTCCACTACAGCCAAAATTTTAGGCCTTCATCTTTGGACACTGATTCCTGTTTGCCATACCTTGAGAGAAAATTCCGAGTAGAGCTTGCCTCCCAAAGGCAGCAGCGAGCAACTACTAAGCTGTCAGAAAGCTGCCACGTTGTGCGGGAGAGAGTGGCTCCTTACAGCGCCAGAAAGTATGCACTTCCGTACCAGCCAATGTCTCTCGTCGAGTTAAAGGTCTCGGTAATCTTTGGGACGGCCTGGGGGGAAGAAGTATACAAGTTTCAGTTAATTGTGCATCATGCCGGCGTGGGCTAGTTTACCGTCGACACTATGGCCGTGTCAAGCCCAAGCAGGAAGAGCGCCAGGCATAATCCTGCGATAAGAAGCACAAGCTTTGGTCCAGACATGTAATACTGTTCGGCTTTGTTCCCGACAGGACCTCTATCGCCCTGATCTGATACAAAAGCTCCCGGGCCAGGGAATTTTTCGGTGGGCGATGTGAATTCCGTTTCGGTAGAGTCTGACATGATGGCGCTCAATGGAGAGAAGATTCAGTTAAACTATCTTGATATTCGCGCGGCATGGAATGGAGAGCAATATCGAAATGCAGAGAGCAGCGCGGAAAGGTGATAAAGGAAAGGAAGACGCCAGACAGCCGTAAACCGCGCGCCATGGTCGCTCGAAAAGCGAGCAGCTGGATTTGTAAGACATTGTTTGTCACAGAGAGCACTACCACAGTACTTTCCTTTCCCGGGAAGCATACACGTAGCTGGTGGGGGTCAATGAGAGGCTCTGGAACGGCATTACCGGAAGTTCCGTCGGCAGCGGAAAATCCGATAAGCTGCTAGGTGGGTCCGGATCTGCCATACACTCTCGACCCCGTTCTCGTCGCTCGTCAAGCTCCCCTTCGTCCCTCATCGTCTTGGGCGGTTGAGCGTTAGTAGGGCCAAAATCTATCCCCCCTCGATGCACCCATCGCAGCGAGTGCAGCAAAGCCCACCATGCCGGAGCCGACGGAGCGACCGCCACACCCCGCCCCCAGACGACGAGCTTGCACCAATTGCACAGCCGGCAAGGCCAAGTGCCAACCATTTTCGCCTGGCAAATGTGAGCGGTGCCACCGCTTGGGCAAAGAATGCCACTATGCCCATCTTGCAATCACGCGCAAGAGACCGCAGCCAAACTCGTGAGTTGCAATGCCCATTCTTGCTGTTATGGGAGATGCGGGGACACGGCTGAGTATGAACAGACGCCTGCAGACACTCGAGCGTATAGTGGGAGAATTGGCTGCTCGACAAAACCTTCGGGTTTCGTCTCCTGAAAGGCTGATGGCCACACAGCTATTCAACAATGATGCAAGTACCTTTTCGAGTCCCAGCAAGTCGCAACGGTCAACCTCCGCAGGCACTCCGAACAGTTCGGGTCCCCCAAATCGTAGTCCGCCACGAATCGCTTCGATTAGAGTACACAACGCAAGTGACGGGGCTGGAGATATTATAAATCGTGCTATCATAACACCAGATCTCGCACAAGGTCTTTTGGACAGCTTCCGTATCCATGCTGTCCGGCAGTTTCCGTTTGTCACCATTCCGGCCGACGCTTCACTGGAAACCGTTAGAAGCCAGACCCCTTTTCTCTTTCTTGCCATTATGGCTACTATGATGTGCGACAATCCCTTTCTCCAGCACAAACTTGGCGATGAAATTCTGCAGCATGCCTTCCAGAAAATGTTCTCAGGCACCGATAAGAGCCTAGAGTTGCTCCAAGGCTTGCTCGTCTATACAGCCTGGTATTGCCACTTCTATCATCGTGATAAGCACCACGAACTGTTGATGTCACAGTTCTGTGTCACTCTTGCCCACGACCTAGGACTAGACAGGGGCAAGAAGCGACAAGCTGATCAGCTAGTTCAGTGCGAGCGACCTCCCGACACAGAACTGAGCGGCTCTCTAGCCAATGCGCAGATGCGAGCGTATCTAGGCTCGTACTGCGTGTCTTGCGCGTACGTCTTCCTCCTGCATACAAAGGAGGGATGAATGTCGGACTGACGGCGACATGAATAGAGCTGCCTCGGTTCTGCGAAAACGCACCGCCATATCCTACACCAAGTACATGGACTACTGTTGTCGCTCACTGGCGCAACTTAGGGAATATGAAACTGATGCACTGATCCCATATTTCGTGCGAAGTGTAGAAATATCCCGCAGGGTTTTCGACACTTTCTCCTATGATGATCCGCAGAATAGCGAAGTTCGTGGCGAGTTTCTCGTTCGCCTGAGCTCGGACACTTTTCTTCGAGAATTGGATGGCCTGAAACAGGAAGTTTCCTCAAATCTCAAGATGAACAGTAAGAAGGCCTTGCTCAACAACGCTTTAAAGCCATAGAGTAATAACCCGAAATGTGTGCAGCTTTTTTGGAATTAGAACTCCATATCATTCGTGTGATAATTGACGAAGCTGCCTTGCACACAGAACTCTGGGATTGCGAGGAAGACGCGCATCCTACCGCGGACGGGAGCCTCCTCCACGTCACGAGAGCCAAAATGCTCTCGCGCTCCTTGGCCAGCTGTAGAGATTTCATACTCACATTCTTATCCTACCAGAACCAAGACCTCTTTTATTTAACGATTTTTGGCTATTCTCGACTATGTTACGTCTTCATCGTACTAGCTAAGCTGGTTTTTCTTAACCATAGTGGTCAAGGTATGGGTCGGTCATCTCAACATTGGAACCCCAGAGAAGTCGCCAGAGAGGCAAACTTCCAGGAGTTTGGGAAGCAGATGTTAGAGAAGTTCACTGCCGTCGCGAAGGACTTCGTGGGTGCTGATGGCCAGCAAGACGTCATGTCCAACTTGGCAGATTCAATGCGGATACTTATCGCAGGGTACGAGCGACAGATGAACGAGGTCCAAGGAACTCTGCAAAATACAAACGCATCGGAAACAGGGATCGAGACGCTGCAGCAGCCTTCTGATGTAGCTGTGGATTCTACATTACTTGCTAGAGGAATAGGGGATCACAGCGACAGTGGCACTTACGATGAGACATTTCCGTGGGAGCTGTCTGCCAACATGACCTGGGATGATATATTGGAGAATTTCACAATGACACCATTGCAGTAGACTGCAGGCCCTTCAGCTACACAGGAACATATCTATTCAGATATAGTAATAGCGAAATTTAGAGCTTTGGTTCTCAATGATCATCAAAAACAACTTTACCGTACTTGTAGAAACCAAAATCATGGCAAAGCGTACAGGCGCTAGCTAGATCATCTTGAGAATATCAAAGTAAACCACTAAAGTTTCTAATATCGATGTCGTAAGGCATTAGCACGGTGTCTAGTATCACAACCACTAGAGACTCGCTTTCTAGCTAACCCAACTTCAATACCCATACCTATAGCCGCGCTATATTAGTCTCTATATTGAAAGAGGGGAGGACTCCGTGGTCTGTGAAACGCGTGGTATCCTTGAACACACCACACAAACATACACAAACACATAAGACCCTCTTAGTCTAGTAGCCGCAGCGTAGGACCAATGCCTCCGCCATCGTGATGCTCTCGGCAGGACTACTGAAACGACGCAAGTCTCGTGGTACAGTGGGAAGCAGGGAAAGCAGAGGTAAAAAGAGACCCTCCTGAGCCCTGATAAAAGCACGAGGAATGGAGTGCGGCCCCGTAATAGCAGCAAAAGAGTGTATTCTGTTAAGTTGACTAAGGAGTATTAAGGAGTGTTTGTGGCGATCGTAATGATCCGTGATGCTAACCGTGATAAAGGAAAGGATAAGAACGCTATCTACAGTCTTATTTACATAGGAAAAGGAGGCGCTGCCTCACGTGATAAAGCCAACCTGGTCCCTGTCCAAGCTAAGAGAGATCCTCCAGCCAGGGTGTAAAAGCTGGTGTAAAAACTGGAGCTGGCACCCTACCCGAGATCGATAGGCAGTACTGTATAAGCGCTTTTATATAACTAGGCAGCGACAAAAAGTAAGCTTTAAAACTGGCCTCTAAAAACCCAACTAGCTTAAACAACAGCCTAGAATAGGAAAATAAGCAAGTACTCCTAGAATAGAGCCATCTCGATCCGAGACTCGTCATTCTGAGCTCGAAGTTGGGATATTTGAGCCTTATCCTGTGTATTAGGGAGATGAACAGGACACTGTGCCGACCCCCGTTACAGGGGTCCTTGCAACGACACACGTAATCTGGCCGACAAACTGCATCCATTCCGCAGTATACTTGGTCCGTTGAAGCGCCCTGGGCTGTTCCTCTGGGTCGATGCTGTCTACATCAGCTCAAACGACATCGCCAAGAATCCCTTATCATTATGTGTCGACTTGCTGCGGGATAGTAAGAGTCTTTTTTTCTTAGCTCAGCTCTGTAAGCTAAATTCTATCCCGGCTTTTTCAAATGTCCGAGTGAATATCTTTCAATCGTGGGATGAGTAGGGAGAGGGCCTTGGTTCTAAGATTCTCCGGGTACCCTAATCCGTGCAACGAGCCTGAGTGATTACCATTAAAGGTTGGACAAATGGGTATTCAGGACCTCAATAGCTAACTCATGGCTTCGACCCAAAATTGAGATCGCAGCACGATTACCGCGACCGGACTGGAGGCTCAGATACCTACTCGGGCGCAGCTCTGGAGGCAGCCGCAAGCCAGGGTAGTAAGAAGCAGTGCGAATGCTCCTAGACGCAGGTGCGCAAATTCGGGATGAGGCCCCACTGCACGCGACGGTCAGCGCGTGTCCATCTAGTGCAAATTCACACAGGTCGCGTCTCGCTGAGCCAGGAATTCGACATCAGTCGGACTCTAGTGGTGGCGCTGCTGGTAGCTCTTGGGTCGGCTGGGGATTAGAGAGAGGCCTCATGGTATATGGTACCGCGATATGCCGTTCTGTATGTCGTCATGGCCGGGGCCGTCGAGAAGGGCGGGTGGGCGTTAGAGAAAGATGCCAATGCTGGAGCGAGAGGCGCACCTGGAGGTGCAATGGACCATGCAAATTCCATGGGCAGCAATGAGATGAAATAGATACTTGCGGAGGGCATGACGGCTCGGCAATGAGCAGAAAGTAATTGTTCATAATTATTACTTGCGCTATGGTGGTGGAAATGCTGCCCAGAAGAACTTTTTAAGGCAATAAAAGAATTATCTCTTTCTTTAAAATAGTAGGGAAATGAAATTGGCTTCTAGCCTCTGCGTAGCGACTACACTGGCCTACCCTGGACGAACAGTTGCCTCGCGTGGAGACTAACTATTATGACAGAGAGGAAGGGGAGAATATTCTGAATATCAACTATAACTTTCAGCGACTGGAGCATACCCAAAGAGTTTAACATAATAAATTAAGACCTTTGTGCAGCCGATCATGAACAACCCATGGCTGTTAGTGTTAAGGAATCTAGCGTCTTAAACTATATCTCTCGTAGACGCCTTATGGCTACATGGGTTCGAGGTACTAGACCGCTTATTGATCAAATTTAAAAGACACTGACGCCTAGGGCTTAGTGATACGATGTTATTTGAAGGCCTGCGGCCGGCGGCTGTGATTCCCCGCCGGCGTCTATGGCCGGCGGCGAGCCTATCTCTCGGGATCGATAACGGCCTGCACGGCCTGTCGGTAGATAACGCACAGTTCGCAGCAAAGACACTCTGGCAAGACGTTATTGGCGGCTTTCCCTGTCAACTACCGGGGTAGTACCCCAGATCAAGTATCTTTTTGTTGGCCGATTACCGAAAAATGGGGTCGTGTACTCCACCTTTGCTTATCTCCCGTGCCAGGGTCAACATCTCCGGCAATCGGTATATTTGAAGCTTGGCTCCCGGAGTGGATGGCGGTGCCGCGAGTCGCTCAGATCCGCGCAAGCGAAGAACGTTGGAGAGAAAGACAGAAATGGCGACGACCCTAAGGAATCGCGTGAACGCTGCCAAGGACCGCGCCAGGCAGAAACTTGAATCTCACTCGAGCCTTGACGGCTGGAAACTCCCTCGACAGACTTGCACGTTTGCAGACGAGGGCGACTGGTCCAATATCGACTCTGATGTCACACCTTTGGAACGACGTACCTGGACAGCCTGGTCTGTGGCGGGCTTCTGGTTCAGTGACGCCTTGAACGCGCAGGGATGGGAAGCGCCTTCATCCATCATCCAAGGCGGCCTGACATATCGCGAGGCTATCTACGTCAGTGAGTAGTACCCGAGAGCCTGGGAAGTTACTTTCAACGATTGCTAACATGGCAAATTTAGCCATATTTGGTTCAATTGTCGATACTATCCCGTTAATACTGAACGGGTACATCGGAGCCGAGTATCACATCCCCTTCCCCATTGTGGCCAGGGCTTCATTCGGCTATTACCTCTCTCGTTTCGCTGTCGTTACCAGGATGATAACAGCTCTATTTTGGCATGGTAAGTCAGTCAGGTACTCCAGTAACTTCCACAACTCCCCTGACGAGTACGCAATGCAGCGATTCAAACTTGGACGGGGAGTCTGGCGATGTTCCAATGCATCCGCGCCATATGGCCGTCGTTCCTGGACATTCCCAATACGCTACCACATGATGGTGGCATAACAACGAACCAGATGATCGCCCACTTTGTGTTCTGGACGGTACAGCTGCCAATCCTCCTGATCCCACCCCACAAACTCAGGTGGTTCTTTGTGTTCAAGGTCTTCATAGTCCTGACGGTCTCCGTCGCTGTGGTGATCGCTATGACCAAGCAGGCAGGGGGGACCGGCAACATTTGGGATCAGGAGTATACGGTCTCCGGGTCTGCTAGGTCATGGCTGATCCTTAGCAACTTCTCCAGCGTGTGTGGAGGATGGTCAGTCGCAATTGATCCGTTGCGGCAGTACATGCCCAAGCTAATACCGAATTAGGGCTACGATGGCAACTAATATCCCCGATTTTACACGCTACATGAAGCGGCCCAGGGGTGTTTCCCTCCAAGGTCTTCTCCTGCCTCTCATCAGTCTTTTGATTGGTATGTTTGGTATCATTGCCTGTAGTTGCTCCAAGGTTCTATACGGCGAGTACATATGGAGCCCAATCGAGATAGCCGCGAGGTGGGATGGCCCGTGGGGGCGTTGTGGTGCTTTCTTTGTCGGGTTTTCATGGGTCGTTGGGCAGATTGGCACAAATCTCTCAGCGAACGTCATTTCGGCATCGAACGACTTGGTCAATCTGTTTCCTCGCTACATCAACATCCGACGAGGCGTCATCATTATCACTTTCATCGCCGGTTGGATTATGGTGCCGTGGAAAATCGTATACTCGGCAAACTCTCTTCTCACATTCATGTCTGGGTTATCTATCTTCCTAGCCCCCATTGCCGCGATGCTGGCAACGGATTACTGGATTGTGAAACGCAAGAAGCTGGACGTGCCAGGTTTGTATCGGCGCCATGGAAGGTACAGGTACTGGAACGGTATAAACTACCGAGCCGCCGTCGCATTTCTAGTGTCAGTCACGCCAAACGTCCCTGGTCTTGCAAAGGCTGTCAGCCCCAATGTAAGTATCGGATCTGGGATCGAGCACATATTCGAAATGAGCTACCTGTGGGGATTCAGTAGTGCTGCATTGGTATATTGTGTGCTTAACTACTTCTTCCCCGCACCGGAAACGTTACTGGACGATCCAATTACGGAAGAGGTGAAGATAGTCGATGGTGTTGAGATTGTTAATGATGGCGTTCACAGCCTTACAAAAGCACGAGGTCGGGTGGGAGAGAATGGAACGGACAGCTCGATTGACAAACCCCCGGTTTAAACATTTTTATCTGGTTCAGAAAAGGGCGGAGTTAGAATCTTGAAGCCAGATGATAGCGATTCGACTTAGTCAACAAGCTCTAAGGGCAGCCTCATCAATACGGTTGACAAATATTAAATGCACATTTTCCCCTAACACGTCCTCGCCTCGCCCGGTTATTTTGTCTCTTTGGTTTCTTGAGATATATAGTATGACCGCACACGGGGATATCTCTAGCCTTTCCTTCGGGTGCTCTAATTAATGGTTTTGTATAAATGATAATACCGACCTAATAGCTGACATTGCAATAATCAAAACCTTATATTTTTGCATACAGCTAGGATGATGAGACTTAGAAACTATTGGATGCTATGGTGCTTAGAATATGACTTTATCTGGCTAAGAGTCGCCATCTATGGTCATGTAGGGGTCCAATCAAGCTGGATAATATGCTAGCATGTTTAGCCTTAATGTTGAAACTGCCGGTTAATCTGATCATATCTAATAATGATGACTGGGTACCTAACTGCACCACCGGACTTTGTTCATCTAACATTGATTATAGCTGAAGTATTTGGCAGTTTTTAATCGCTCCTTCCATTCCCCCAGCCTATCTTTCCTTTTCGGTGGAACGATCCCTAGACGATCGAATTCGCTGCAAAACCGTATGGACAATTTCTTGATAATGCCAACTCCACGTCCGCCACCAACTCCGCCTCCAGCTCCGGGTCCAGGACCACTCCCGTCTATAGCAATCCGACATCGATTCAAAGTGACGAATCCGAACTACCGAGACTGTTTTGGAGAAGAGTGTTTTAGCACCCGGACCGGGTTTGGTAAAATCACTGGGTGGAGGATTACTGGCGACCTGTCCCGTACCGCTGCGAAACTCCAAAGCACCCTGGTTAAGCTCATCATAGAGAAACGGCCAGACTGGCAGGACCATCGGCCTAAAAATAACCAAAGCATCCTCTCTGAACCAACCTACACCCTCGAAGGCTTTCTCATTAGCGTCAACAAGTTACATGCATCGCCTTACATTACCATTATCGGTAGCAGCAAGTGGTTTGGGGACTGTTTAAGGAACATTATTGTAGAGAGCAACATTCTTCTCGGTCAACCAGATTGGGGCTGTTTAAGATTACCGGTTCATGTTAACCTGAATTCGCTGGACAACAAACCATCATATCACGAGACGCCAGTTGTTATTTACGCCTCTAACGATCTAGTTCCCGATCACCAGGGATCTGGGACTTCAGACACATTCGATATCGATGAGTCTGAGTTAAACCTATACGATGGCCCGAACGGTGCGACAATTTACCCAAGGCCCCCGACGCCACCATGCTATTAAGACGATGAAACGGCACTCGAACGGCCCGCGCCGCAAGCCCAGTTGTGCTTAGATCACAGTAAGATCCTGCTCAGACTTGTCACATTCTGGCAATCAGGGCTTGAATTCTGATAAACGACTGCGTCTCGACCAGGTATTAATTACCACCATACAATTTTTAACAGCCTAGTAGCTAGCGACCACGCTCCTGAAACTCCAGAGGTCGAACAAGAGGCTCCAATAGTGACCACCGCCATTTCAACTCTTTTAGGTGCTATTAAGTTAGCATAGTTGGACCATTGGCCTAAGGCTTTCGATCAACGCCTTATCATATATAGCTTTCGTGCCACTCTCAAATCTCTTAAAAGAGGCATCTTTACCTCGTAATCGTTTCACTTTAACGGGATTTACCCTACAGGAGAGCTGCATAATCGTGGGAACGATCATACAAACCAGCAGTATAAATGGGCCCTCAGTTTAGCGATTCAAGGAGCCCCATAAGCCAAGTCGCATTTGCCGCCTGCGTAGAGAAAACCTTCCGGTTCCAAGTGCGTCTATCAGCTGGCCATGTCAACTTGGGAATTTAGACGATCACAATTCGTAAGGGTTGTACTATGCCTTCTCATGTCGAGCACCGAGTTCCGTGGCGTCTCTAGCTTCATCACTATCATTGCGAGAGGGCGGTGCCCACGAGCGACTAATCCCGAGGATACAGAACGGCCCAGGATTGGCCGCAGATATGTAATGCACAGACAGCCTTAACTATCGTCTCGAAATTTAGTTGAGAGAGAAATGTATTATCGATTGTATGTGATAACTTATAACGGCGTATTTTGACGAAAGGCAGCCGGTTGCCAAGGGCAATGGTCCACGCAAGCACTTCGAGCGGAACTGACGAAGCAAGTGGCTGGAAACCGAGAGCCGGGGATCTTTGAGAGGACTTGGAACAGGTGCCATGACAGTATCCAGCGAATACCCACCGAATTTGCATCAGGGCAAAAACGGTGGGGGTTGCGAGTCGCTGAGAAAATCATGTCTAACATCTCTAATATTTGAGAGCCTACCTTTACTTACAGTAAGAAGAAAAAGAAAGGGAAGCGGACGTTGCTTCTGTTTCCTATGTTTACCTTGCGCAGTGAGGCCCCCATGGCATGCCTATTGGAGGTGCTGTTGGTCGTGTGGCACGCCCGCCACCGACAAAAAGTGGCAGCACCCTACATATTGTGGATCCAAAATCCAAACTACGTAAGGTAAGTCGTCTACAAAAACCTTGACTTTAGCGGGAAACAAATGCCGGTGTAGCCGAATGTGCTACCTGGAATCGCCCGCTAAATTTAGCAACACTCGGTCTGGACGCAAAAATCAGGTATATAACATAGGGTAATCAAGTAAACAGGCACCCACAAACTACCTTTCACGAGTCAATTATTACGACAGAGGTGCGACTGTAAGCAAGAGACACGCGGCGGTACCCTCTCTGAGGCTGGCTAGATTTGATGTGCTAGCCACACAATTTTGGCCAATGTTGCACCAAGTAGTGTGCAATATGAAAGGCATTGCTTTTGACCAGACCTTCGTATTCATCATGTTTATCATACGCGTACAACAGGAGAGGGAACTACGCGTCTCCCTGCTCGTCGCTGACTCGTTAGGTACCGTTATCATCCCTGCTGACAGCCCCTGACTGAGGCTGAGCTGTGGGGCCGGAAAATTCGAAAAGCCTGGAAACGCCTGCTGCTCATCTCAATGCCTACGGAGTCTGCCGTTAGGGACCAGTCAGCGGCATTTGCCTACTAATTGCCGGTGGAGCAGCCAACTTGGGTGGCAAAAGGGTACCCACCGACCCTCCCTAGTGCTCGAGACCCGGCAACCAGCACAGACATGCCATTTCTAGGCCTCTGCCTATGCTTGTAAAGCAAGGACGATTTTTCAAGCACTTTCTCTTCATTCTGGACTTCATCCTGCTATTCTACCCTTTATCAGAAATCAGACCAAAATGGGCAGCGCCGGTAGTTCTATCTCCGCGGCCAACTCCGGCATCCACGGCTTCAACTATGGCGCCTTCTTTCTCAATCAGCAGGCGAAAGTCCAGGCGGACTTCGAATATGAGTTCAACCGGGCCCAGACTCTGCCCAACACCAGCGGATGGAACAGCGCCCGTCTCTACACAATGAGTATAGCTCCCCTCTTTTTCTCCTTTTTCTACCTTCTGCTTCACAGACCTGGCCATTTCCCAATTCGCATCCCCCCCTCCGCCCTTTCCTCTCGCTCTCTTCTACCTTTCCATGAGTCCATAGCACCAATTGGCGTGTGGGACACAGCCTCTCCACTTCCAGGATAGACTCTGGTCTATGAAGGACAGTTATCAGCATTTCTCAGTTTACTTCTTTATTCTTTCGAGAAGAGAAAAGAATCGGAGACGCTATAGAAAAGAAAAAATAACTAATGCGAGTTTCTTAGTTCAATGGGGGACCTCCAGCGACGTGATTGAGGCTATCCCGGCTGCGATAAACACGCAGACAACACTAATGCTTGGTCTTTGGATTTCGGGTGGCAACCAGGCAATTACAAATGAACTCGAAGCACTTCAGAGTGCCATTTCCCAATATGGCACTAGCTTTACCGACCTGGTTGTCGGCCTTTCAGTCGGCTCTGAGGATCTGTACCGAGATGCGAGTGGCGAGACAGGTACTAGCGCAACCTACCTCATCGACTGTATCTCCAAGACACGTAGCGCGCTCGAAGGCACTGCCCTCGAGGGGATGCCTATCGGACACGTTGATACGTACGACTCCTTTTTTAACAGCTCTAACAGCGCTGTAATCGATGCTATCGATTGGCTCGGGTTCGACGGATATCCCTACTGGGAACAAGCCAACGCCAACAGTATCGAAGATGCTCCTACGCGCTTCTATGAAGGGCTTAATAAGACGATCTCGCTTGCGGCAGGCAAGCCTGTGTACGTGACTGAGACCGGTTGGCCAGTTTCCGGCGATACTATAAACCTGGCCGTTGCCTCCGCGGAGAATGCCCGCACATACTGGGTCGATATCGCTTGTACCCTTCTCTCTAGCGGTGTCAACCTCTGGTGGTACGACTTGCAGGAGTCTCAATGGGGCCAGGCCGATCCTGACTTCGGTATTTACCCCGCTGGCGACCTCCAACAGGTTTCGCCTTATTATGATCTCTCTTGTGTACGTACATGCTTGCTTGCTCGATCCAGCCACTGGAACCACCGGCTACCGACTAACGTTCGACGTAGTAATCTATGCACATGCGTGGACCGGGTGCTGAAAAACTGGCGAAAAGCACATCACACCAGAGGAGATGCGATACTTGCTAATGTAGCTTTATAAAAATGACATAAAAACAAGGGAGGAAAGAACCAAAGGACTTCAGACAAGGGCGTTAGAGGTACAAACCTTAATATAATGTTTTGGTACTATGCAATGCTCAATGTCGTTGTTGGTAGCAAAGTGGGTAACTGGGGTATGCCTGTGGCAAAATAGAACGCACTAAATGCGGAGTGATAGGCGTGGCTCGGTGGTTGACGAAGGACTGGGTTGTATTTTGCATCATACTTCAAACTCCTTTATAGTCTATTGTTGCCGTAAAAATAACAAAGACAGCAACGGCAGCAAGCCACGGTGTTACAAGCACATTGCATAGTGGCTGCCTGGATATAGCTACGCTGTTTGGAGAACCGGCATGGTTTACTAGCAGATATACGAGTTCAAACCTCTGCCAGATCTCGGACCTAAATGCTTTTTTACGTAGAGGACTTGCTCCGTGTGGAGGGAGAGGGTTGAGGGGTTTCACTGCTTACTGTCTTTAGATACAGCACGTTTCTCTTTCTCTAGTTTTAGTCTCAGCTAACCCCGCCGTCGGTATTAACCCTTCGTTATATACAGGTTTATCTTGTCACTATACTTGCTCTGATATGCTTTAGTCCACAATACGGCCCTTCAAGCTACGACCGGGTCTTCTGCTCAAATTTTTGAAGCAAAGCATTAAAAGTCTTGATGGCGCATTCACGATCTGGCCTCTGTTCCAGATAGTCATGAGCCGTCATACCGTGCAGATCAATGGCGGAAGGGTTAATATGCAATAGTTCCGCACAAACTAGCAAGGCCTCTATCGTCGCTACATCCGAGTTTAGCAGCGCAACGTGCAGAAGGGTCCTAGCATCCAGAAGCACATGTCGGCATCCATCCGGGAGCGCGCTGAGGAGAAATGGTATAGCTTCGGCTGAGCTGATGAACACAGCGGCGCTGACCAGATTGTGGCCCAAATCGTTCACTCTATGCCCGACTTCAGTGAACATTTTAATCGTCTAGAGCCGGAGTTCTCGGCCCAGTCCCCGGATAGCCGAGGCACCTAGTCCCTCTCTGACGCGTTGCGCGTTTTGCTATCCGCTCTGCCAGAGACAAAGGCCTAGATTGCCGCCGTATTTCCGCCGATGCAGGGCGTAACGAAGGGGCGTGGCTCCCAGTTTATCTGCGGACTCCAACCCTGCGCCATGTTCGGTCAGAAGCTCGGTCATGTCGATGCTACCTTGGCTGGCACCTATGTGCAGGGGTTTCATGAGGTGAGTATCGCCTAGGTTTGGGTCGGCACCATGGTGAAGCAACGCCTGGTCCACTTCTGGCCGGCGGGTGGCTACAGCCCAGTACAGTGGTGTCCGCTGGAAAGAATCACCCATATTGATGGAATCTACCCTTATGAAATCTACAGAGTTTCTCGCCAGCTGCGAAAGATTTCGGCACGACAAGCCCATAACAGCTCTGTGCAAGTTCGTTAGTCAACACGATCATCGAGTTACATCTACCCGTATCTGAATCACAATACAACCACTTAATCGAACATTAATTGGTATATTCCATTATGCTAGGGCCAAACTATAGATGTATCTCACTGAACAACGCATTTGGACAAAATCAAAAAGTACCGTCGGTCAAAGAAATCGGAATTGGCGCCATGGGGACCGATAGAAAGCGTTTTAGAAATTCGTGCGCCTTTCGCAGCTAGTACTATTTCCTAAGCACGTTTAACTTCGCTCGAAACTCTCGTAGCCAATTTTTTTTTTTATTATTATCTCCCTGATAGACACTAAGTGAAAGGCGCGATTTCTCTTCCATGTTGGTTTCTTTTTGTGGGCAGTTCAGGTGGCGATCCGTGTCACCTCAAGCATCAATCTCCGGCCTCGGGGAGCAATGTTGAATCGGTCCTCCTTCTCCATCTCCCAGTCCTGCATTTCCTGTCCTAGCTTCAGCTTTAGACCCGCACGCATAACAGCACTAACGGCCCAGTAAATCTCCTCCCAGGCAAGATTCTGCCCAATGCAATTCCTCTTGCCCAAGCTGAACGGCGTCAACGACAACTCCATAGCATCATTTGCCCGAAGCCACCTATCCGGTTCAAACCTGTCCGGTTCTGGAAACACAGTAGGGTCGCGGTGGTGGATCCAGTTCTGCATGCCAACTACGGTGCTAGCTGGTAGCGTGTACTTGTCAATATGCATGGGCTCCGTGAGCACACGTGGAATCGTTGAGATGATGGTCGGGTGCAGGCGAAACGTCTCCTTGATGACGGCGTTTGTATATTGGTTGTTCCGCACGGCGATAGTGTCGTCGGCGGGCAGAGAGCCGATCTCAGTGCGTAGACGTGACTGGATGCCAACGTTTTCCGGCCGGGAGAGCTCGTATAGGAGGTACGTCAGAGTCGAAGAGGTGGTGCCTGTCCCAGCGAACATATAATTCATCGCCTCCTCGACGAGCTCTTCGTGACTTAACTTTCGTCCCAAGTTACTGTCCTTATCCTTGGCTAGTGGCGTCAACAAATACTTGTCGTCTCCAGTAGAGTGTTTCAGGAAGTGGTCAACCATCTCATACGACTTTTGCACCCAATAATCGTTCTTCCTGTAGGCCACGCCAATGGCGCCTGGGAGCTTCGGGCCTAGGCCGAGTGGCCTGAGGAAAGGCATGACGCTGTTGAAAATCAGAGTCGGAGCGCTACCATCCATGGCATCGAGGAGTTTCAAAGCGCTATCGTTCGGGGTCTCTTCGTTGAAGTCCTTCGCAAAAGCTGCTTTGCAGATGACCTCGAAGCTGTAAAGCCCGCAAAGCTGGTACGCGTTGACAGTGCCTGCGGGAGAGGCAGATGCGCCAGTGATCAGGCGCTCGACCATAGCCTCGGCCTTCTCCTTGATCAGTGGGCGCAGCTTGGCGACTGACTGCATCGCGTATGGCGGGCTGCTCAGCTTCCTCCGTGCTGCGTGCTGAGCCGGATCACTTTGGATGAACAGTTAGTCATGCATAGCGAGCAACAAGGAACCTTTGGATGGCAGAGGAAAGTTCGCACATCATCTCAAAAATGTTGTGCTTCCCAACAAATGTTGCGGCAGTGTAGAAGCCGTGTCCCTTGACCGCCCCCTTGGCATTCGTGTAAATGGATCGGAGGTGCTTCCAGTTCCCGATGGAGACCTCCTTCGGCCCAACGCGGACAACAGGTCCGTACTTGGCATGGAATTCCTCAAGTTTCTAGCATGACATACCACATCATTAGCTCGTGCCGGCTCTCTTCCAGCTCAAATATCCATGTTTTGTTCATACGTAGACGCGTCGGCCTTTTACAGCGGCCGAGGAGATTACTGCTCCAGTGAATTTGGCCAAGAATGGACCAGGTACATGCCTCAATGGATCAAAAATTAGGAGGCGAAGACCCTAGAGGAGATGACGTAGGTTAGATTTGAGGAGACTCGAAGGCTAGAGGCAATTCGGGGTCATGCACGGTAGTAAGCAGATAGACGGCTCCTAGCCCTACTAGAGCGAGCAGGAGAAGCCGGGTTGACGAGTAGCCCTCGAGATCATAGAGCGCGTGGGAGAACATCGTAGGGTCGATGCCTGTGTAATGGCTGCTTCGGATTTTTGCTGGGCCTTCAACTCCTCGGGGACGACAGTAGCCGATTAAATCTGCCTGGCGCCTCGCACCTCCGTCGGCCCCACCTCCACTCCCGGGACCACAACCCGAAGCCAGAGACACACACGTGGAAAGGTAGGGCTAGCCAAGCGGGAGACAATCAAAGTGCGGATCTAATCAATTAGGTTTCCTTGAGAGAAGAGAACCTGACATGTGCATCAGTTCAGTTCCACTCGCCCTTCACTTGGGTAAGTGTCTCCAGGTATTACGCTGGACCACGTTAATTGACAGCGAGGAGAATCGGGATGGGGTCCTCCATCCACTAGGAATGTTTGCGGAGGCTAGTGCTTTGCGGAGTAGGCCAGCGGTTTGCGGGGAAGCACTGTGACTGGTCCTCAATTTCCCGCTTCTTTCGAGCATATCGGGGCTTTTTGCGCTTAGTTAGCGCCCGTTTGAGAGTTTCGGACTCGATTTCGTCACTGGATCAAGTAAATCTCTTGTTATTGCCATAATAGTTCGACAGTCGCCAATAGCACGTTGCAGGGCCTCTTGTTGCCCTGGTTCGGGCTGTAAGCCTGCCGACCGGGAGGTTACGCCAGGAATTACGTCTAGCCGTTATGCCTCTCTTTGATTGTTTTCTATTGCAACTAGAGCATGCGAATGGCGTCTACATTCTGATAGGAGCGAAATGGTTCGATCACAGGTCTGGCACAATTGCGATGATGACCTCGACGATCGTGAGGGGATCCATTTCGGCCAAGCGACAACATGGCCCGGTAGCTACCGGAAAAGGAGGAAGCTATTTGGACGCAGAGTAGGTACCGGTTTCGCGAGTAAAAAAGACGGTTAAGGCGGTATCCCTTGGCCGGAATCTCATGCGCTCCTACAATGGTTGCGAGGCGTCCTGTCGTACAATAATACGAGGCGGAGCAAGCCACTTCGGCCGCCACTATTGCGAATGCGCGGAATGCAAAGCCTTATCTGAGTTTTCGGCGTATAATATTTACGCTATGTAATTTGATGTGCACCTACGGCACGTCGTTCGCATACAAGCCTGTTAGCTGTGCTGTGCCTGTATTGGGTGCTCTTAACGTGGATCTAATCCCAGAGTCGGCGAACACAGGTGCTAGTTAACAATAAGAAGACTACACAGTGAAATATCGAAGAGCTGGATACACTGCGTGATGCTCTTGTCCAGTGTCAGCCCATTTCGAGTTCCTTGACCGAACCAGGCACAAGGCTGCGGTGGGGGTTTAAATAGCTTGGCTCATTGCCAAGCTCAAAGTCACGCTAAGTTGGATTTGCTCACATGTCCTAAAATGAGCCCATAGGTACTTCAGGCAACTCGAGGGGGACAGCGTGCGTCTCCCGAGTTCTAGTGCTACTTGTTTGCAAAGCGTACCAACCCGACGAGTAATATATTCTAAAGGAGGTAATCGAAATACAAATTACGATTCGATGCGCAGCTCTACACCGTCCGTAAAACCAGTACGAGGCACAGCCAAATGCGGAAAGTGGTTCCCGCCGTAGAAAGAAGTTGGGTTGGCGGGTACTGGCAGATAGAGTAGGTACTACTATAGTCTCACATTGGGGCCTCGCTATAATGAAGCACCACGGCTATCGAGCTCTTTATTTTATTCTGTGTTGTTTTCATATGTGAAAATTCCCTCAAATTTTCCTAATTACAGTGAATATGAAGGAAGACAGTCATGTAAGGCTTGGCTGCCGGGAAGGTGGAGAAGTCGCAGGAGTAAACAAAGGTGGGAAAGCCGCCACGGAATGAGCACGTGGGTGTCGAAAGCACTATAAATGGAGGAAGAGAGGGGGTAAGAACGGAAAGTGCTTATTATTGACTATGTTAATTTTCAAGTTAGCCTACTCCTAGTCGGCTTGTTCTACGCCGCGAAATATACGATAAATTTCTCTCCCTGCGTCGCGATTCCGACGGAATACACGGGTTTCCCTGGAGTGAAAAACTCGCTCCCTACCCCGATTGACATGGATGTCTTAGCAAAAGACTAGGAGTCTACCATGAAATTTGCCCGAATATGGCCGCGCCAAATAATGCCTTCGTGGGAACACAGCACAAGATCAAGACGATTTTAAAATTGATAGACTTGCCAAGTTCGTCCTTCCCTCTGGAGTGTAGGAACCTTCACCGACTGGAATAGGATGCCGCCAGCATTGCAAGGCGAGTGCATTTCATTTTATTTTGATGCCCCTTCGCTTGCAAGTGTGCGACTATCCCTGGGCGCCAAGCATTCTAATAGGAGGATAGTCGGAGCTCAAAAGCCCCTTTGACTAGCCAAGGCGGCCCGGCCAATGCCACTGTCAGCTGGTTAGTATACCGCATCTCTCTCTTAACGTAGCATGTTAGGCATTGAATCCTGTTGCGACTCGACTACAACCGCCTTGGGCATCTGCTCGTTGGCCAAGCCAGCCGACGAATGGGGAGATGTAATGCTGAGACAATTCTAGCCAAGCTTGGGATCTGCCAACCCCTTTTGTATCCACTCAGGCGGCACCCGTTGCAGGTTCGGTTACCACTCAAGCACTTAAGCTAAAGGGCCGCCTTGCCATGACATTTGGAATCGAATTTAATTCGTCCGTGGACATTTAGGGCCTCATCCTATGTAAAATATTGGATCCCATGCAATTAAGTCTGAAGATGGCTCACCACGATGTGAAGCGACTACAACCGCCGCATAGCCAACAAACCCCAGGGCAGCTGGAGTGGAAAGTATAAGAAGATGTAGGCTGCCTTCCAGCAGTGTAGATACCATGATCATCAAGCCAGCCAGCAGACACCACAGTATCCATCTTTTAGTCACCAGACTTGTGTACGCCTCCCATCTTTCGTCAAACGTTCTTTGGACACCAGCTAACTTAGAGCCGTGCAAAGACACATCCGCCACCAATATGCATGTTACCGCCTTCGTTGCCACCTTATCTTTTGGCGTTGCCTCCGCTGCCCTCATTGCGGAGCGTGAGGTCGCTCCCACAATGACCAACCTTGAGGCTCGTGACCGCAGCGGTCACGCCTCCGGCAGCTACTGGACCAGCGCTAGCCCTGGCTCGAGTGGTGGCTGCGCTTCGTACTATTGTTCTGGAAGCACCACCCAGCTCTGGATCAACTGCGGCTCGGGCTCGTGCAAGAACAACAACGGTGTCCCAGCCTGCTAGAGGGTGGATCTTAAAACTAGGAATGGATCATTATTGCCGCTCTACTGAGGTACAAAGCACAGGGACATTTTCGTGTTTGGAAATTTATTGGTGGCTTTTGTATGCGACTTCACAATAGAGGCTGGATTCCTTGCCCCCACGCCTGCCACAACTTCACGGAAAGTGTGCACCCCAGAAAAAGATGCAGCGCTCGGACTCAGCTAGGTTCATCACTGGCTCAGCAATACCCGTAGCTACCGCGGAATACACAATTGGTCAAGGAGACTGTTTGCATGAGAGTCCCGCTAGCTTGGTTAATATCGATGTTTCGCGCTTTTGTGAAGGAAGTAAGATGCGCTTGTCGGTTGAGCGGTACGGCTCAGTCGGTCTGGTTATGTTTGTCTAAGCTATTCTTATAAGTACATGGTGTCAGCACCTTGTCGGTCGCCGTGAATGAACGATGTACAGAGGACACATGTAGAAACTTGATTATACTAGTAGTACATGTCATCCGTCATGGATTGCTCTTCTTCCTCGCTGTATTACTTTGGTAGAACCGGCATATGCCCTACTATACCCAGGCGCTGCATCCACGTAGTAGGGAAAATATTTGCAGAAAAGGTAGTGAGCGTACAGAAGGGGACGAAAGGCTGGAGTTCGACCTCAGGGCCGAAAAGGTAGCAAGAAAAGGCGATGATGTTCCATTATCTCCCATGGTGGGAGGAAAGCTAAGGTAAAGGCTAAGCTAATGGTGGGGTGGCGCAGCACCGCCACAACGCCACAAGAATGCCCACTTTTCCCAAGGCCAGCACCGACTGGCCGATGCCACTCCCATTCATCTTCGCGATGCTGTAGCTACCCATTTATCATTATCTATCACCGCTGATCGGGCTCTCTCTCCATACGCTGATTATCCGATAATCATGATGACAATGAAAACAATGCAGGCTCCAAAAATGTAGTCCCACGAGGTAATATCCTGCATGAGCTGACCGCCGGTCCCAGATGCTCCCAAATCCTCCCGAATTCTTCGAGTACGCGCCACAACTCCGCCTGTATACCCACCAAACCACGGATTACGAACATCCTGACTATGTACTGTTCCCCGTTCTACATTCGACAGTCCGAGAGATTTAGCCATAGATTGCATCCAAGTAGGGGTTGCTAAAGTACTGGGTCCTACGATATCAGTCTGGACAACATGGTCCAACTGAATGACCGCTGCAGCGACAAGTGCCACCATTATAGTGTATCGGATAGCTATCTAGGCCCATCGACCCACAGGTTAGCCATGATTACGGATAGTGTCGATCACTCCGTTGACGTGCATGACTATAATCTCGACACGGTGTCGTCCCCAGTGTTTAACCATAACCCAGTGATTACCCACCTTCTGCAGACCCAAAGTGTTTATAATATTAATGGTTAAAAGATCGTAATAGAACTGGTGATTGTCTACCATGATATGACCCTACACTCAGTCCATATCTTTATCATTGTCGCTGACCACAACAGGGTTCTCCAGGATATCTCCCAGGTTTTGCATCGCGTCGTTCCGCTCCGGGAGGAAATTAGGTGGTCCCAGAGGATTGTAAACATCCTAGTTGCCATTTAGAGCTAGGTTCTCGTTTGCCATATCGTTTTCTAGCATCAAGTCAGGTGGTCCTACAACGTGTTGTCCAATCGGATTACCTATAAGGGCAACGTCCTCGTCAGCATTTCCATTTGCTTATTAATACTATACATCCTGACCCCAAATAGGACCAAGAAAAACCCTTTCGCCCAGATGATCAAGTTAGTTTCAGTCTACACAGGCCATCATCTCCTCATGAGTGGCAGGAAAGCTAAGTCCATACAGAAAGGTATAACGAAAGATAACATTGCCCTAGTCGTCAACAACGTAAATCAGTTACTCTTAAGGCACGACTCAACGGGGCACACAACCATGCTAAACACGGCCCAATGTTGGGACTGTCACAGGCACATAAGGGGTCACAGCGTATGCTTGGGGGTTCTCTCCCACACGACGAGGGCGACGCACCGCATTCCCTGGAAGGTTGAAGTTTAGATTGTTACTAAGCATCCACTCGGCGCGTGCCACACGCAGTCGGAGTCGCAGCGACTCCTGGATGCGTCCAAAAGCTAGGCACCACAAGGCGCGGACCGACACAAAATCGGGAGTTTGTCCACTCCGCAGAGGACCATCCACCCTATTGCGATAAATGCGCTGATTCGCTAGATTTATGGTAATGTCGCACATGCGGAGGGCTTGTTCAAGTGCATGAACTGTGTGTGTAGAAGTGCCGGCTCGGTTGATCCACTGGTTGTAAAGCGCATGGAAATACCGGGCCGCTGCAGGCTTGAGTTGGGCGCGCTAGGCGTATAAGGCATTCAACATAACCGTTGGGATCAAGCGTGGACCGTCTGCGAGCATGTAGTAGTCCTCTCCAATGTTTGCACCGACCTAGAAAGCGGCTTGGTCTCCTCTAGGCAGGGTGTTGAATCGAATGAGCTGGCCGCCTACAATGTCTCCCTTAATCTGTTTACCCACGCTGCAGTTCGCTGGTTGAGCCATTGTCTTGGATGTTTTTGGATGGTCCTAAAAGGTCTGAGGGTCTTTTGAGGAAATGGCTAAGCACTGAAAAGAAGGTGAAAAGTGTTTAGGAATGGTATTCGATGAGGTGAGTGCAATAAATTGTTGGGTGGACGTTGACTGGTATCGTGAGGGCGTTCTGCCTGATTGAGCGTGGTGAGTTGGGGATGAATCTCAAAACCGTGGTTCCAGCGATCGCCAACGGCTTGCTGACGGCATAGAAGGGTATGTCGTTGTTGGAAAAGCAAATGACGGGTTGTGTGATAAGATCACTTCCCAAACGACTGGTGTCAGGTGGCGAGAAGCAGAGTCTCGTCTACTGTTGTCGCTGGGTGGTGATGTAGTGTGTCTGACGATAGTTTTGGGAGGAGAGGGACGACTCTAAATCTTTATGACGTACCTGGCTTGTGCCGTCAGATTCAAGACCCTATGGCTGATTTCTATTGTTTAGCAGATGGTCTAGGTTCCGACTCTAGCGTGTATAAGTTAAAATCCTCCTCTTTGTTATAATAACTTCTATCCTCTCTATCCCCAACTAATATGTATTCCTCGCGCCGAGCCGGACTTAGGGCCGACCACTCCTGCTCCTAGTCTACTATGCTTGCCTTGCGTCTAATATAGATCTTGATGTTGTTGATGTGCATCTTTTAGCGCTTCTTCCGTGTCACTAGGTTGATAATCCATACAGACACTAGTGATACCTGTGCCACTACCTCCTAAGGTCCTGTCTATCGAGGGTAGAATATAGGTGTCCTTTAGTTGTTATACTGACCTGGTATTATACCTCCTTAAAAGTGTTGTAACAATATGTTGCGTTTCGGGTCAATGTATTCCCAGACCAGGACTCTATTCCCAAATAGGTGCCTGAGATATACAGGCACAGTATTAATCGGACTACCTTCCCTTATAGTCTCTCTCTGCTCTATAGTTGCTTACTCTAAGTTATTTAGGGTTAACCCTTCTTCAGTCAGGGCCTTAATAGTTATTGCCTCTCTCGTTTCCTTATTCCCCCTTTCTAGCGCTCTAGGATCGTCTGGAAGACTCTTGGATCGTAATGCCCACCCTAATATTACCTCTGCCAGAGTGTAAGACAACCCGCCAGGGATTCAGCGGTTTATGTCCAGCATGATCTCCTCTAGTGCTATCAGCCATCTATCTAGGTTGTTGTATACTTATCGCCTAGCCTATTTCTTAAGCTGTTTCTTGACTATCTTCACCATTGCCTCAGATAACCCTGTTGATCATAGGCTGTATAACAGGCTATGGGTTACCAATGTACCTCGCTGCTCAAAGTAGGCCTTTACCTCTCCAGCGCGGAAATATCTCGCATTATTACTATAGACTTGGCGAGGATACCTAAAAATAGGAGTCACCTTCTTCCAACTGTTCAGGACGATTCCTGCCGATAGCTCCCCCATTGCGTTCACACAAATAAATTTCGAATAGTAGTCAACCATGACATGGAAATAGGTGCTCCCATTAAATCCAACTGGCTTAATAGGGCCACTAAAGTCTATACCCACCAAGTCCCAAGGCGAAAGGGCGACCACTCTCCGGGATGGTCCTCTGGGGGGAAGTTTAGGTCCCACTGAACAACATGTCTCACAACTTCGAGTGTATCCGTCGACATCTACGTATCTTATTAGCCACTAGAATTTTCTAATCAAGGTTCTTAACATGATAGCGGTTACGAAGTACCCATGTCCATCATATACCCACGCCACAGTTTTCCCCACTTCGCTCGGGAAGATGCACCAGGCGTATATCCCTGCCCTCTCAACGCGAACAAGGTCGTCACCAACGACCCTGAATTTCATGCTTAATTTGCAAATTCGTCTTTTCTCTACAGAATTCTTTCCAGTAATGCCTTCAGATCCTTCTAAGAGGTAAGTCGTCACCCCTTTATACTATTTATATTCGCGGTATTGGGCTATTGTACGTTGCCCCGCTACGGTCCTGGAGTATGTAAGACTTATTGGGAGACAAACAGCCTGAACAGATGATGGCTGCACAACATAGGTTTACGTAAAGGGGAGCTTGCCAGAGTCCTTACAGTCGGTAAAAGTTATTATTGTTTCCCTTAGTCAAGACAAGCTATCTGCAATCTTTATAATCCTAGTGGTGTTGGGTCGGTGCACAACTTAGAGGTTGTATTCGCACAGTCGCTCCATCCATCGTGCCAGTCGTCCCGCAGGCTTGCCGTCAACTGCAAAGGTGCTTAACAGATTAAGGTGATCCATATATACCATCACAGGGTGGGGGGAACCCTGTATGATGTGTTTACATTCTGCCAAAGCTTATACTAGTCCTAGAGCCTCCCGTTCACCAGTGTGGTATCTTGTTTCGGCGTTGGTCAGCCTCTATAATATAAAGGAGAGAATGTCGACCAAAGTCATCAGCTTGTCAGTGACTTGTGTCCCTTCCAGATAATTCCTCAGTTACAGTAAAACTATACCCATGCTAGTGCCAGACGTGTCCATAGCAATATGAAATTGTCTCATTAGGTCCGGAGTCTTAATTGCTCTCATCTATATCTACTCATAGATGTATGTAAATACTTTTATATGTTCCTCCGTCTATTCCCACTCCTTAGAGACCTATTCTTGCTGCTTAGATTCTCGTCCTATGCTTATAGTTTTATTAACTTGCCTTATATAAGCTATCTTTAAAATAAAGGTTTGATTAGTCCGTCCAGGGATGTATTAGCGTAGGTAAAGGGTGAGCTAAAAGAAGGAGTCAAGTTCCGCCAGACATATTGGATAGTTCTCAGGCTTCGCCCATTCTCCAAAACGCTCCCGGTGCCTCCAAGAGGGTCGCATCTCCCCACCACTCAATTCGAAGCCCAAGGCTGTGATTCAGTCTGCGAACAACACTATCTTCTTGGGAGATAAGGTAATTGGGATAAAAGCCAAACGAGGGAAGTACCAATTGTAAAGGAAGTTAAAAAGGTGATTAAATAACTCGCTAGATACAGTGTGGTCGTCAACGAAGGAGTCAAAAGACACTCCCCATTCTGGATAGTACCCAAACAAGCTCCCAAGTCCTGGTCCCTCACGTCCTGGTGGTATAGGCCACGCCCCAAATCCTATATCAGCAAGGGCGCAGTACGTATGTAGCGCCCCAGTCATCCCCTAAGGCATGCGTCGGTTGATGTATTAGGCATTCGGGGTAATGAATGACGTCGTATGTTCTGAGCCTTTAGCCATTTGTATGGCCTAGTATCTATGTGCCGCGTCACCTTGGAAAAAGACTGAGTGCTGTCCTAGAGAAGTCGTCTGGAAAACGCCTTCTTGGTTATGTGTTGGCTATTGGGGTTTGATCGTCGCTGAGTTGACTGGCCGGTAATCTATTACCACTCTGAGCTCTCTATTCTTCTTCACTAGGAACTGTGAGTATGCCGCCCACGCGGAGATGCCTATCTCTATCTATCTAGCTGCCTCTATCTGCGGAAAGATTTGGTATGAGAAGTCTCGTTCCCGTGGGGTGTATCGTGGTTGTCTCAACCGGTATGGGACCACGTCTGGATTTAATACAACTCGGTGTTCCACTAAGTCCGTGGGCTTGATGTCTTTCAACTCGAACGTAAAAATGTCTCTCTATGTGTATGCCAGTCTTGCTGCTCGTTGTCGTTGCTCTAGAGTCTTATAGGATCCTCCCGGATCAATGCCGCTTTGGTCAAACCATTCGTTGACTTGTGTCTGCGAGTCTATCGATAGCGCACGTTGTCTCGGTCGACGATTAATTTCCCTGTTTAAAACTCCTCCTTGTACTATGGCTATCGCCATATAAACCCTCCTCTTGCTTGTCCCATGATGATTTGGATCGGGGGCCTTATTGGTTAAGGGCTTCATCGCGGGGTAAAATATTGGATTATGTCTCAGCTACCCGCAAAGGTCATGCCAATCACTAAGTTTATCTAATACTGCCAATGCCAGCTCACTATTATGAACGCCATCAATTACTGAAACAAATTAACCAATGTCATCGTAAAGGCTCACCTGGGGTGATAAGCAAAACCATGTTCCCTCTTGATCCCGTCGTTGAGAAGGTATCGTCACCACATTATTGCCTATCTCTAGGAGACAGCTAACAATGTCGAAGTCGTGATCGTTTATGGGTCTTTCCACCGGGGCCGTAGTAACTGTCTTGCCAATGATCGTATTGTGTAATGATATCGCGAACCGCGATCGAGTTGGATGAAGAATCAAGTCGTTGGTATGATCCGGGATGACGATGATGGTGGGGTTAAAATGTACCCGCCGATTGTCACTGCGGGGTTCTCCGGGCGTTATGCTTCGGCTGACCCCCCCGGCCTGGCCAACCATCAATTTTTCGATCCCCTTTTCTCCCACTCCCTGACTTCAACTGCATTTAGAAGTTCCTCCTGCACCAGAATGTCTGCCAGCTCAGGGTCCTCCTCTTCCCAATCAGTATCACCTAAGGATTCACCGTCTGATTCTGCCGGGTCATCTAGCTCCGGGATGATCCGGGGTACTTCCGGATCACTATATTCGCCGTCCTTGAAACGATTTCGCAATAGAACATTAACCTTATATCTATCGACCCTAGTTATAGTCAAGCGATCACTATAGTAGTCCACGCGGGCTCTTACTCGGTACAGCCATCCTTTACCTAGAATGATGTCGTACGTGTCGCTTTGCCTAGTGACATACGCATAAATATAAGACAAGATACTATACATGACTAAGGGGAAAATGATATAGTGTGTGAGTGTGGCAATCGAGTCGTTGGCTATCTTTAGTTTGTATTTTCCTTCTAAAGGGGCTATCCTTAATCCGTACCTTTCTACTGTAGATAGACTGATCAGTTTGGACAATAAGCTACAATCAATCATATAACCTCTCACATGTGTCCCACGGACGTCTCCCTCGATATACCCCAAGTGAAGATGTCTCCCCTCGCTGCCTGCTTAGTCCTTATACACTACATTTAGGAGTTGCACCGCTAACATCGATCGGCCTCGGTCCCTGGTGGACTTGTGTGTGCGTGCTCTGCTGTGTCTAGTAGTCTCTGTTAGTCCTATCAAATGCGTAAACTACGCTTGGATTTAAGGAGAGCGATCTAGCAGCTGGGCGAGTGATATCGACACGCTGGTATTATAAAGCTATTCGTCTAAATACCACCTCTTTATCTGATCTAATATAACACGAATGGGAATAGTGTCTTTTCGTTGCAGAGACTTTGGGACGCTCCTAGAGGAATGTCTATCCACCCCCTGTTTCATAGCTTATAACATCTCTTTTACTTCTCTTAGCTTCTAACTCTTATTGATATAAGGGTGTAGAGACTGTGCTTGCTTCCCAGGAGGAACTACAGACCTGTCAGTCCGTCTCACTGATGGGCCCGATGGTAAGCGTAGAGTGTTAGGGGGTACTGCTACTACAATCTCATTTTCGGGAGGCCGGTCCTCCATGGCAACATCTACTTCTACTTCTTCCGACACTCTGGCGCGCTTGCTACCCCTGTCACCACTTGACTTAGCCATAGAAGACAGCGTTCGTATGGACCTGCCCACATCATCGTTCTCATCAGTGCTATCCCCATCACGAGGAGATCCCACGGGTGTCTTGGCCCATTCGATCGCCGGGGTCGGCGAGCCACCCATCTCTCGGACCATCGCAATGTTCGCTGCGACTCTCGCAGTAGAGGGTCCCGCAGCCTCTACTGTTGTCACCTGTACTGGTTTGTTGTTCAATTCTAGAGGGATAGGCCGCCCTATCTCCAAGCACTCCGCTATCCGATCTCTCTCTGCCTTCGGTCGCAGCAGGAGGGTGTATTGGTTTGCATAGTGTCCGTCCAAGCAATTATAACACACCACCTATCGTCGTAATTTCCCATACGATCCAGTTCAAATGTACTTATTCGTCTGGTTCCCAGCACCGCATGTATCTTGGCTGCTGTATTATGCCTGTCCGCGGTAACCCTGGGACAGCTACTGATAAGGTCGTAGCTAGCCTTATCCCACCTACTAGGTTAAGTTCAAATATTAGTGCACTAGGTTTAACACATATGCTTAGCCACCATCCTGGTGTGTTGCAGGGATCCTTCCTATCATTACCACCTCGGATGCAGGGTATATCTATTACAGGTATCCATAGGGCTGTCCATAGGGAGGGGGTGCCTATCCTATAGGAGGACCAGTGTGTATCTGCTGGCCATAAGGGCTGTACTGGTAAGGAGAAAATCTCACCGAGGCTATTTCCTCCTGTAGAGCCTTTAGGGTTTTTGTCGCCTCGGCCATAAATTCTTCTGCAGGCGTGACCTTGCTCCTAGATCCTCTGAGACGCTCTAGCAGATCTAAGAATGGATTACCTTCCTGCCTGGGTTGTATAGTATAGCTAATAATTACATCTCGAATATTGTCGAAGGTGGTTGTGTCTGCCATCTGACCATCCTTATCTATGTGCTTCTTGGCGTAGAGGCGATCTCCCATACGCTCTTGAAGCCGTGTATCAGTGTTGCCATCGTATAACTGTGTGTATAGACGATCCCGCAAGTCTTTTAGCTGATTGGTGTTGCACCAATATGCCAGTTCAGAAGCACGGTCCACATACTCACGTAGCGACTCGCCATTACGCCTCGTAAATAAGTAGATCTGGGCCCCCAGGCCCCAGTCGTAGTCACGAGTCCTTAGCTTGAACCATGTGCGGAATAGTTCCGTCAACTTACCCCATTGCCGGTTCTCAGATGAAAGCTTGAGATACCATTTCTCGCGGGCGTCGCCCTGCAGACTAGCGCGGAAAGCTGCTCTCTGCTCTCTGTTATTAAGGTCATTATCTCCCCGTGTGATTCGGGCCATATATAGGTTGATGTCTTCCAGGTACTCCTGGGGGTCCTCTCCCGGAAGCCCTGCAAACGTGCCTCTAAATTTGGCAGGTATGTTAGGTGGCGATCATGTATGTGTAAAATCAGGTGTGTCTCGTGGTAAAGAGGCTGAGGATGAAGTTGGGATTGAAGTGGAGATACCTTGGGTAAATTCGTGATATGGAAGACTTTACTCTCCTATAGGCTCCTAGATGGTCTTAGATACCCCCGATATAACTGGGAAGGATTTAGCGTGTGATTAGTCGTAATCGGCAGTGATATTTAAGGTGCTCAGCATCTATACCAGCTCGCCTATCGTGACTAGGAGGCGATCTATTAATACTTGCTCGGTGTATAGTGATGATGAGCCGCTCGACATGTGTTAGATGACTTGTTTTCTTCAGGTTATCCTCTAAGGGATTTTCTAGACAGTGTTCCCGACTTCCCCGGCTCCTAGTGGTCAATTCCTCAAGAAGGAAAGCCCAATTGTTGTAGGAGGAAGGATGGTGGAGTGGTCTATGTATGTTGATGTCACCCTTGTTATTTGGCAAGCGTTTAGCAACTGCTGTCAGTGGAGGGTAAACAAATAGAAGGGAATCAGTTTTTAATAGGTGTCGAAAGACTTGGGAGGATATGGTTTATACAGACAGTGTCACTATATTAGTAACGTTTAAGATTGCTCTGGTGCTTCCTAATCTTTCCAGAGGGTTTTGGATCGTGTTAGAGGCAAGGGGGGTCGGTGCTCGGCCTGTGATGGTCTGGGATCTGGAGAATTGCTCTTGTTCTCAACAAGAGATGGGATGATGAACAATAAAAAGAAAAATACGGGACACCAAAGAGGTTCCCAGCTTCTCCACCATTAAATGAGCGTACAGAAGGGGACGAAAGGCTGGAGTTCGACCTCAGGGCCGAAAAGGTAGCAAGAAAAGGCGATGATGTTCCATTATCTCCCATGGTGGGAGGAAAGCTAAGGTAAAGGCTAAGCTAATGGTGGGGTGGCGCAGCACCGCCACAACGCCACAGTAGCTTCCCTGCCTCTAAATTAGACATCGGTCCCACACTTTGTGGCACTGATATGGGGCTGATGACAGCGAACAAGAGGGGCAGCGACATGGACTTGTCTGATCCAGCTTGGAAGGAACCAACCTATCGAGTCAAGCGAGGGTATGGGAAATATTGTCTACCTAGGCTTGATGGGCTGGTCTTTTCCTATCAAAGCCATTAGGGCGTCGGGCCTCGGAAGTTCGTCTGCAGCGCGCAGAGGGTAGGCGCTATGGCGGGTCGGTCAGCAGAGACTTCCGTCCGTGCAATTTACCCCACAGAGCTTCGGCCAATTACACGCCTACAAAGTCACCGTCTGGGTGGAGATGTTCCCCTCACGAAGTCTCCGCCTTGATAAGGTACCGATAAGTGGTAATATAGTGTCTGGGAGCGATAGAACATGCTGACGAAGTGAGAAGCCAGTAGGACGCAGCCTAGGTTATCGGGACACGAAGCTGCCCCAATTGCTCCACTATAATCGTCAGTAGAGGTTGGCTCGCAGGCTGCAAGTCCCCCTGCTAGCCAGGCTCTGTGGTAGGATTCATGCCTTATTAAAAGCCGTGCGCCTACCAACCAGGTGTGAAGCGGGCCAGAAACGTTCGCCCTCAAGCCGTTCAGCGCCATCAACAACTCTACCTGCATGAATATCATGGCGAGCGAGAAGCGTGACACCTCGGTTGCGGAGACCGGACCTGATATCGAACCCGGCATCAGCGAAGTGCAAGAGAAAAAGAATGTCTTCTACCGACTCACACATCACAAGAATGACCTTGACGAGCTCGGGCGAGATATGCTGCAGCAGTCGCTACAGTACGACACGGCACAGCTTGAGCGAGATGCCGTTAAGGTCCGGCGAAAATTGGATTTTATTATTCTCCCCATGGTACGATGACGCTGTTCACGAGCATCAGTCGGAATCTTGGTCGCTGACAAGGAGCTGAAAAAAAGATGATGACGACTTACATGCTCTCGTTCCTCGACAAGCAAACGTAAGCCCCGAGTCGCGTTTCAGTTCTACATCACATCGCTTGACGGCTGACCGTCCTATTGCCCCCTACAGCTTGAATTACTCAAATGCCTACGGGTTGCAGGCAGACACCCACATGACTGGAGACGACTATTCTTGGGTTGCTTCAGCCTTGTACTTTGGTTGGCTGTGTAAGTTGCTGCATTCCACCCAGGGGCTCGAAGGAAACCAGAATGGGAATACTAATCCCTGAGGTATCTAGGCGGCGCCTGGCCTTGGAATATCTTGTTGCAAAGAGTCCGGATAGGCAAGCTGATGGGAGGAATGCTCTTGGTCTGGGGATCAGTGTGCATGTTGCAAGCTACCGTCACTAACTTTAGTGCTTTCTTCGCGGTCCGATTCTTCCTTGGGATGCTCGAGGCCTGTATTTCACCAGCCTTCGTACTGCTGACCTCGATGCTGTGGACAAGACAGGAACAGTCCTTCAGAAGCTCCATCTGGTTAGCTACGAACGGAGTATCCAGCATACTTGGGGCTCTGCTGGCATATGGATCTGGCGTGGCAGGGGGTTTGACAATCGCTAACTGGAAGTTGATTTTCTTGGTCAGTCTACTCTGACATGATCCACACCACGGGTGACCTCCAATATTGACACGTTCGCCATTAGATTGTCGGCGCTTTGACTTTCGCATGGGGCTTCGTCATCCTCGCGTTTCTCCCCGACGGCCCTCACGACATAAGGTTCTTCACAGAGTATGAACGCATGGTGGCGGTTTGGCGTGTCTCGAAGAATCAGATGGGCATCAAGAAGGCCGACATTAAGCCCGGTCAGATACGAGAGGCTTTCCTTGACGGGCGCTCTTGGCTCATCTTCATGACGGGAGCAACAATGGGAATCCTCAATGGCGGTGTGACAAATTTTATGTCCGCAATCATCAAAGGTTTCAACTTTGATGCGTTGAAAACATCCCTCTTGCAAGCTCCCGGAGGGGCCTTTGAGGTCGTTGGGTGCTTCGCGCTAGGATACATATCCCAGCTACCCAACATGCTCGGGTTCTCTCTGGTTCTCGGTTGCCTTCCGGGGATAGCTGGGTTGATCGGCATACTCACGATTCCCATCGAGCACCGGTACGCGTTGGTGGCCATGTGTTGGCTGCAGAACGTGCTCGGGTCGCCCATCGTTCTGAGTTGGGCCATGCCAGGTATCAATGTGGCGGGCCATACGAAGCGCACAGTGGTGCTCGGAACATACTTCCTCTTTTTCGTTGGCGGAAATATTGCCGGGCCGCACATGTTTCTCGCAAGCGAGTCTCCGAGGTATCCCACCGCTATCAAGGGTCTTTTGGGGACCTACTGCGCCGCCATATTCTTCCAGGTGCTATATTCCATTTGGTGCTGGGTCGAGAATAGGCGGCGTGAAAAGATGGGTTTGCGGGCGGAAGCTCTTGACGCAGAATGGTTGGAGGGTTTCGACGATCTAACTGATAAGGAGAACAAGCATTTCAGATACCGCTTGTAAAGGAAGCTGCTGTAATCCCAGCCATCGGCAATCTTTGCATGTACAAGACGATAGATATTGGCGGATACCAGTTCAGGATGGCATGTCCACGAGACTGATCCATCCCGACCCGTGGTTATGCTTTCAACTTAACAGCTCTATAGTACCTCGAACGATGCATTCTTGGCCCTGTTGACATGACTTCCAGCCGATTTAGTACCTAGGTAGGCATTTTCGAAATCAGCGCCGAAGATATGCCACATCCGCAATAAGTCAATTATCCTAGCTCATCGCCAAGGTTATACCAGTACTTCCCGCTGGCTCTGTCTCTACTTCTCCATAACTGTGTCATCAACGATTGCATTTTGAAGCGGAAAATACTTGTATAGCCAATCAAGAGGTGCAGGTTGTTGACGGCCGTTTGTCTTGCCACGGAATCGGTGAGCTCCATACAGGCGAAGACGTAGGCGTAGGCACACCCTCGGACGGTCCTTCCAGAGGAATCCTTTGCTTCTTGAAGCACTTGAACAATCGCCCGTGACAGTAATCTTGCCATGCTGTCGTTGCAGCCGTAAGGGTAACGAAGTCGATGAATAATCAAAAGTCCGACTAGCCGAAAGGCTTCGCATTGGGCCAAAACACAGACAGCCTCAGGAAGCACGAGCTTCGCCAGAACATCCGGGGCAAATTTCGGTTTCCAATGATCCAGTTCCTCCTGGATGCGGTCCAACGAGCCAAGTATTTCAACAAAGTCCGACTCGTCGGCGTGCCTTGATGCCACGTTGAGTTCACATAGGTCGTGTAAGAGGGGTAGCAGAGGCGTACAGAGCCCAAGGTAGCGATCCACGGTTCCAGAAGCTGGGTCAATAAATCTTAGGGTAGGGAATTCGCATCGCCACAAGCACTCGAAGATGTCGGCGCTGATGATACATGCTAGGAAAGAGATGGAGTCGGAATCTATGGTGCTAAGGCTATTGTGATAGGCAGGTTTCACCAGGCTCAATATATAGCGACATACGGTAATCGTGCTTTGACCGAAGCTAAAATGGGCGAATGTATGGATAGCAAGTCCGATAGAGAGAAGATTGGTGATGTTGGTTGAGTCCGGCTGCGGAAATGACCGAAGCAGCTGCACTGCCGATGCCGCGTACTTGTGGATCAACTCTCCGTTGAGGCCCTCGATGGTCATCGCCTGGTCCGCGGCGAAGGAGCCTGCACAAGCTAGGTATGCATCTTTTAGGAGCGGGAGCTCAATGGCGAACCGCAGCAATAGAGCTGATTTTTGAGTCTCGGCGAAGCTAGGCCCGACTATGAACAGGCCGATCAGCCGATCCGGGTCTGGATCCAAGCATAACTTGATCAAGTGTCGTTCGGTTTCTGATAGTCGACTGACTGGTCGTAGCCCTTGGAGCGATAAAGAGGCGTCTGGCGAAGATAAAGTGGACTCTTTGCACGTGCTTATCCGAGATGTACGGAGCACGGTGCGGCTAAATCTGTGTCGTGCCTGCGGTAAGAGGCGCTGGGACGGGCTGGATCCAATGCCCACGTTCCTGAGGGCTGGGCGACCGAGAGGCCGGACAGGCCGCGAGAACACGCACCCGTGGCCGAGGCGTAGACACCGCTCGCACCTCTCCTGGCCGCTCGGCCGACACTTCGCCTTGACAGCGTAGCAGCGGTCACAGGCGCGTCCGGGCTGGCGCGAACGACGGGTGGGGATTCCCAGCTGCTCTGACGCCATTGGTCGATGGTAGAGGAGGCGGAATGAAATAGAGGGACACACATCGAACACCAGGAGTCGCGCAAATATCCTGCCACGGTAGCCAGCGAGGAGGATGATTCGTCGATGCGAATAACAAAGACAAAATGACCTGGGGTCGGGCTTCTGCGTACTCCAGTGGTGATGGAGAAAGCTCCGTGTGGCGCTAATAATGCATGATAAGAGAAAGGTGGACCTTTCACTTGCAAGCATCAAGAACTCCGCCGATAAGCCAAGGCCGATCTGGTTCCGGCCTGTGAAGTAGCGGACATAAATCACATTTGCCCCTTATTTCCTTAATCCCCCCAAGACAACCCCTGTCTCAGAACTTCAGAAGTGCATATTGTGGGAAGAATCCGTACTACGCAATATTAGTGTAGGATTAAATGAGGTCCGGCGGAGAGTAACCTGGGAAGAACCGGCACCTACTTCCCATGCCTATACTGGCAACTGGCCGGAATTGAGGAGAGCTACCTGAGCAAGCCCCAATGGAGGGCACCCACCCAAAGTTCAAAACGGGCAACAATGTGCACATATTGTCCCACTCCATGCTACAGACGGCTCGTCCTGAGTGGCGAGTGCTAACTATATCTCCGACATCCGCTCGTGAGAATACGTACGACACAAAGCCACACACAGTTGAAGAGCTCCACTCCGTATGCAAAGTATCCGTCGGCATTGGTTGCCGATCATGGCTACGCCATCGGTTTTTGAGCCGGAAGTCAAGAACGCTGCTAGTGTTGGTTGCTATGAAGCTAGATATGAAAAATCAGACCGGCTCGGTACTGGCGCATAGCGATGTCAGTGCAACGGCCATACAAAGTGCTGGAGTTTTACGTTTTTCGCGTTTGCAACTTTCTTGAATACCCGCGGTTTTCTCACGACGTTGGGCAACAGATGTCTTGATATCGTACTTGTTTGACCTCGTCTAATATTTCTTCCACTTTGAACCAATTAGACTAGCAAAAATGAGCCGGTCGCTAAATTAGGCTGTTCAAATGTGGGTCTGTGATGCTTATCGCAACCCCACAACACCTAATTCCGGCTTACGAAAGTATTCGGTTCATTCAGGACTGTGCGATGGATGCCATAAGTGTTCTGCTTCCCTGACAATTGCTCCCAAGTTTTCATTGTTGATTCTCAGAGGATCAGTATTTCTCAACTTCCTATGTTTTACTGACAACAATTATCTAAGAGAAGCAAGACGCCCAAACTTTCCAATATGGGGAGTGTAGATGAAAACAACTGGCGACAAGCCGTGGCAGTTAAGCAAAGGGAGAGGCTGGCGGCCATCCCCAAGGATTGGCTACTTAGCCCTTCCCTTGTGTCTCAGTTTGACCTAAGCGAGACCTCTAACACAAACGTCATCTCTATTGATTTTGTTCGCAAATCTGGCATTCTCTCCGATCAGGAGATCGCTATTACCGAGAACTTTACTGCTCCAGAGTTGATCAGCAAGATAGCCACAGGCGAGTTCAGCTCTGAGCTGGTGACCACGGCTTATGCGAAGAGATCTGCCCTGGCTCAGCAGCTGGTATTGTGGTCCTTCTCTCACTATGTGCCAGCAACTTCTCAAAGCATTAACAGCCTCTATGTTCTCCCAGACCAATTGCCTCACCGAAATATTCTATGATCGGGCCCTCGAAAGAGCGCGGTTTCTCGATAACTACCTCAAAACCAACAAGACAACTATCGGTCCGTTGCACGGGTTGCCTGTTAGTCTCAAGGTGAGCGGTCAAGGATCCTAGTATGGTGCGATTTGGCAGGCTGATTCTTGATCGCCACATAGGACTCTTTCAATTACAAGGGCATACCATCCACCCTTGGTTTTGTCGGCTTTCTGAAGCATGCGCCACCAAAGGAGAACTCGGTTTTGACAGACATGCTATTGGATCTTGGGGCGGTCCTATATGTTAAGACGAACATTCCGCAAGCCCTCGGGGTACCGTGCTCATACTAGCATCATGTGCCGTTTGCATCAGCTAAAATGGTACTACAGAGCAGTGACTCCCATAACAATGTCTTTGGACGTACTCTCAACCCCCACAATCTCGGTCTCACTGCAGGAGGCTCAAGTGGCGGAGAGAGCGCTCTTGTCGCATACCGGGGTGCCCCTATTGGCGTAGGAACGGACCTGGGCGGGTCGATTCGCATGCCTGCGGCCAGCACCGGTGTCTACGGCTTCAAACCATCTTGCAATCGAATTCCCTACGGAAAAAAGACGCGATCTGCCCCTGGCGGCTTTCACAATGTTTCTGGCTGCGCAGGACCCCTGTGCAATAACTTCGAAGAAATCGGGTTTTTTATGAAGACCATCATTGCCGCGCAGCCCTGGCAGCGAGACTCGACATCGCTGGCTTATCCCTGGAGAGAACTTCCTGAGCTCAGCAGACCTCTTACAATTGGTGTTCTGGCGGAAGACCCAAAGTATCCCCTTCACCCCCCCGTTCGACGAGCGCTCTCTGCGGCAGCGGAAAAGTTGGGCAAGGCAGGCCATAAGATTGTGCAGCTAGGGCACACCTCCGAACACAGTATCAGCGTGTCAAACGACTTGATATTTAAGTACTATGCTGTTGACCCGGATCAGACAATCATGAAAGTCATAAGAGATGCTAGGGAGCCAGTAGTGCCGTCATTGGCGAAAATGAACACCTTCGGGAGTCTAGAAGCTATTCCGAGCGGCGACATTCGGGAACTGGCCGAAATGAACAGGCTACGAGCCGGAATTTTAGAGTATTGGAGGACCGTGTTTGTTGGGAGTGACCTCGACGTCATCCTTGCACCGCCGTCTCAATGCACTGCGGTTCAACATGACTGCTGGAACTGGATTCCCTACACAGCAAGTTTCAATCTCGTGGACGTGAGTGTAGAAAAGAGGTTCACTCAAGAGGCAAAACCGCGAATTCATTACTAACAAGTTTATAGTTTCCCGCGCTTATTATACCTTTTATGAAGGTGAGCAAAGAGTGGGATTCAGAGCCGTTCAGCCCAGGCGAAGGGCAACTTGGCCCGCAATGTACGTTTCAAACCCACAGCCAGCCTATCCAGCCAGCTTTAACACTATTCTGATCTCTTCGTATAGATGTTGCCGATCTCCTCGATGGGGCACCATGCTCGATTCAAGTAGTGGCTCGTAATTTACATGACGAGGAGTGTTTGCGGGCTGCGAAGGCTATAGACAAGGTGCTCAAGCAATAAGTTAAATAGGTTAACAAGAAGTGTAGAGTAATATTTTATTACGAGCTCTAAGTCACTCATTTTATATATTGGAATGCGGCAAACTGAGCCCCAAGTTTCAATTTGCCTCAATGCCCTCTCTGCGCTTTCTGAACCTTGATTGGAGCTATGGCCGGACCTGCAAACTCTTTTATAGAAATCAAAGAGCTATCTAGCTTATCCTCTTTCACTCCTATCAAAATCCCTACCATATCTCATTTCTGTTACCTCCTACCGTCGTCTACCACGGCCAGAGGCGAACCTAAATACCCGAATCGTCACTCCGGTTCTTTCATTTATTACACAGCTTTATCCAGCCCATCTTACTCCTACCATCGGCTAAAGGCTCTGTCTTATGTTTGGCGCTCTTTTACCTGCTACTGAACCCTACACTACCAGTTCTTTTCACGCTGTAGCTACCAGCAACGGCCTACCCGAGAGCTTATCTAGCTTGGGTAGCTAGAAAAGCTACGATTAAAGCATAAATCTCGACCGTCCCATGCTTCGAACTATCTAAGTAGATAGAATTATTTGTCCGCTACATGCCCCGAAGCCAACATATCCAGGACCATCTATACACTTTCGTCGTGCCGTAAAATGAATCACGTCCCCATCTTGCAGCCATTCTCGGCTAAGGGGCTTGTCTGTCGAGCATGTTCCAGTTAACTCACATTTTCGAGTACCATCCCAGCTGGATTCCAGAAAACATCCAAGTGACGGACGTGTTGGTCCCGATAGTGTGCCTGTAGCCAGGAGGTCGCCGGGCCGCATGGGACATCCACCAGCGGTATGGTGTGCGAGCATCTGTGCAAAAGAAAAACAAGTGTATTTGGTATTGCACTGGGCAACTTCATAACGTACGGATCCGACTACATGAGTCTTAGCGAGCGATTCGTTCTCGGCTCGGGGGTGGCTAATACCTTCTAGGTGAACATCAATGGGAATGTCATGCACAGAGTCTTTTTCTTGCTCATCAAGATAAGGAAGTAAGTTACCCTACGTGTGGTTAGCGCGATTTACGAAGATGGGGGCAAGCGAGGATGATAGATATACCGGTTTGATCGTTTTCGCCCGATAAAGCTCCAGAGCCTCCGGAGTTACAATCCAAGGTGATATGGTCGTGCAGAAGTTCTTGCCGTTGAGAGGTCCGAGTGGAGTTGCTTCTGCCTTTTGAATGTCCCGAGCCGACCAATCGTTATGCAGAACAAACCCGAAGATATGGTCCTCTGCATCCCTCACGTCAATTGGAGTACCATCCGCGTTGCCCTGTCCAACGAATGCTGCAAACTCAACCTCAAAATCCAGCTTTTGGCAAGGCCCAAATACGGCTTCGCCGTTCTGTACGAACTGGCCTCGAGGTCGCCGGATAGGTGTCCCGGACACAACGATAGAGGATGAGCGGCCCCCGTATCCGAGTGGTTGTCTAAAAAATGCAGGAGGCAAATCCTGACCGGGCCGGAAAATATCGGTGCACTATAATCCATTATGTCAGACGATCATGAAAATTGGTATTCCCAGGACGGTATCATTACGTTTCTAGCATGATAGGGACTGGTGAAGAAGTCGGTGTAGTCGCCAATGGCCATAGGAAGATGCATCTGGACTTCTTGTACGGGAATAAGTGCCTGTTCTCTGAGCACCGCATTGTCTCTGAGGACATGGCCGACCGAGGTATCATATCTTAAAATGTCCTGAAGCAATGCTCGAACTTTCCGATGAACCTTACGCCCGAGACCTGAGTATTTGTTTAGGGTCGGCTCTTCTAAGGTGCTTGTATCAAATCCCAAGGACACGAAGATGTGACTTCGCGCGAGGAGTTTTAGATCAAGGACATGACCCCCGACCGCAACTCCGATGCGCTGCTCCGTGGCACGGGTGCTAAAAACCCCATAAGGAAGATTTTGTAACGAAAAGTCTGAGTCATCGCCAATTGGCACCCAGGACAGCATAGTGTTGGCGGTGTAAATGGGGATCTTTGTCAAGGAGAATCATGCCTGCGTGCTTAGTAGATAACCGGGCAGTTTGATCCTTAAGAAGACTGCTTTGACGCCACTCCTGCTTACGACTAGCTGCTTGGCTGTTGGGGACCTCAACTCCACTAGTTTTCCGACCTCGTTGTACTGTATGTCTCAAAAGAACTAGCCTACACTGGGGCATAGCATCATATTTTCACTAGTTAACTTGTTAGTTATCTCGGCACTAATAGACCCCGCACCCACACTTTGTTCGACACAGACCTATGGTCAGTACTATTCCCAAATCCCTTATTTAACTATTCCTACATCCTCAATTAATTCGCCCCTAAACATTACCAAAATCCAGATAAGCGATCATAGGAAGAATGATACAGTATGCAACACTTCGCATTTCTATATGAGTTAGAAATAAAACCTCGAAGTTGTATTTCGTGGTCGAGTCAGGTGCGAGAGAGGTTAGGGATGCTTCTCCGCACTTCTCGAGCGTGACTAAAATCACAAGATGGGGCAGCTGCTGCGGGGAACCCCTGCACATATTTACCTCGTGCTGTGGCTCCGATGCTAGGTTTCCCCTTTCCCCTTTCCCCTTTTTCCGACGCAACTGCTCCGCCCAAGTCCAAAATGGCTACGTCTCTGACAGCTGGACGTCCTCCAACCGCCTGCCGACAATGCAAGCGGCAAAAGGTAATGTAGCTGGCCGAAACCATCCCTGAGCCAATCCTGCCGGATCGCCCATTGACTCTGAGACCCACTACTCGTAGGTGCGGTGCTCCGGCGGTTTACCAAGCTGCGAAAGATGTCTTGGGTCAAATGCATCGTGTGCGTATCCACAGGGCACTTCATCCCAGAAGAGAAGGCTTTGTACGCGGCCACAGAGCAGCCAGCGCGGCCTCTCGCCGCTGCGAAGTATCGTGCAAGGGAACCTCCCTCCACTGACGATTTCGCTGAACAACAACCCCTTGACGATCCTTCAAGGGCCCGACTACCTCGGCATCCCCGAGTCGTTGATCTCGGATCTGATTGATACATTTTTTTCTCACCATTATAATGCTCGGCTCCTCCTTCACAAATCCAAGTTCCAGGAGGAGAGGGCAAGAAGAACCATTCGCCCGCACGTCCTTCTCTCCATTTGTGCAATGGGTGCAGTGTAAAGCGCCTCCGTAAACACTCTCCACATTTGACCTTACTATGAGGTTAACCCCAAGTTAGGTTCCATCGAGATGAGAAAGACCGCCTACCCTTCAAAGATTTTGCCCAGGTGTGGGCTGAGCGGGCTGGCAAACTTGCTTTAAACGAGGTAGAGACCCCGCGTGAAGACAACATCGTCACCTTTGCGACCCTCTCTCTATTCTGGTACACCCAAGGGTCATGGAGGAGATCATATATCCATAAAGGTAGGCTTTTCACGAGTATAACGCAATCGTCGCCTTCTTCCCATGGCTGACATTTCCGCCCCTCAGGAAATGCGATGCAGACAGCCCACATACTCAAACTCGTCAACAATAAGGGCGAAGGAAGGACTTCGTTGGAAGCCGAACTGTCACGTCGTCGCTTCTGGGCGTGCTACCTGATCAACTGCCATAGTACAGACTGCATGTTCTCCATAAGCCCGCCTAAAAAGCTCGCCGCTCTCCCACTGCCATGCGAGGAAAGCGAATTCGACAGCGGTGTAATCGAAAGTCCCTTGGTCGCTTTCGGCTCAGAGTCGACCAACTGTGGAATATATAGCGAGATGGTCAAGGCTATGACACACTGGTCGGTACATCAAACTGTCTTATTCTTCTGGTGCACGAATCTGACCACGCCTAGGACCTCGGTGAATTCACTGGTGAAAACCTTTGAGCCAAACCCTCAAACCCAAGTGACTGCCATACACCAGCTCGACGCTGAAATTAGGAAGTGGTGGTCACAAGTTCCACAAGGTCTACGTTTAACCCCGATGACCTTAGCAACATTCCACCGAGTCGACTTGACGAAAGTGTTGCTCATCAACATTGTCTATCAACAATGCCTCTGCGCCCTACACTCCTCCATTGTCCCACTCTTCTCCTGGGGGCCGGAGGAGCCGACCCAGACCTTAGCGCAGCAGTTGTCCGCCCAGCTGGCATACGATAGCGCTTGCTCTACATCGCACCTGCTGAAAATGATGCTTGACTACTATCCCGATGTATCGGATTTTCCAAGCTTCATTGGCTACGCGGCTTACTGTAGCTATGCTGTCCAGATCCCATTCAAATGGTGTCTGAACTCCTCGGTAAGAGAAACGGCCGAGGCTAACACCAGGGTGAACCTCGAGGTGATTCAAAATATGAGCCAATATTGGAAGTTTATTGCTCTGTTGGTAAGACTCGCAATCCTTAAGTCATCTAACCAGCTAGGCTCTAACGCACAATATATTCAAGGCGAACTATGCTCAATACCTGACCGAAATGCACGCCCAGAATCAGCTTGCTTTAGACGATCAGCCCAAAGGCTTAAGTCCTAGCAAGCTAAGCGGGTTTCGGATCACGGCTGCCGGCGCCAGGTCTTCAATCCTCAGCATGAATGGAATTCTCTGGAAGGACGATGGCTACACAATGCAAGGAGACGAGGTCCAGGACCTGGGACTCACCGGCAGCGATAATATGCATTCGGAGTCGCCATCCTCGACCCGCGTCAATCGGCCAGTATTCGCCAACGATGGAGAAAGTGAGCCTTGCTCTCGTCCCTCTGTTATTTGGTCTTTAATTAACCTTTGCGACCAGGAATGAGCTTTACTGACAGAGAGGCATCGTCAACAACTCTGTTCGAAGGAGGTCAAGCCATGACTAGTGGCATCCCCCCTTTATACGGCGACCAACGACATCTTGACTTCTTCCAACCACTTCTGTACGCATCGGAGATGTTGGAACCTATGCCGGATAATTTCGGATTTATTGAAGTCGCCGGCGTGGATGCAGCCCCTTCTTGGCCGAGGCCAGCCTCGGGAGAGAATGCCTACGAGATATGAATACCGTGTGCCCCTTATCACACGCGAATTACTGGGCTGTACAGAATGTATTGAGTATAGTAACGTCCAAGTGTATAACATGGCGTCCTGGCCGCCCTAATATAATCCGAGCATTCGTGACAAATAGTATGCACCATCCTTTTGCTCACTAGCAACCTTGGAGCCACACCCTCGTTCGAGACTTATTGCCTCGTGGCCAGGCCTCAGCACAGGCACCTTGTTCAACCACCCACGTAACCAACAGTGAAATGGTCCACTGATTCCCCAACAGGACTAATCCCTAGCCCCTCGCTGGGCTGCTGGTGCCGGAAAAGCCGGGAATTATGTAATATGCCGAAAGCGGGGAAGTGCAATGGGAGCTCAACTTTGGAGCATCTCAGGGACCGGGCTACACACTAACTCGCCTAACCTGATGGATGCTAGGGGTTGGTGGTGGCTGATGCCACTTGCCAAACCCCGCGTGCTTCCACGGCTACAAGATCATGAGAGATCCAACGCGATATGCAAGACAAACATCCAGTTTGCCATTTAGAGTGCCGCATGATAATCTCGCATTCCTACGATATCCTGTGAACCAAGCCTTCACCACCTCGGTCTTCTGTCCATATATTTTCAGGCTCAATGGCAAATAGCTATCTCATCAAGAGCGGCACCGTCGTCTCCATCGACAACAGCATCGGCGTCCAGCCCAACTGTGACATTCTGGTGGAAAATGGAACAATCACCGCGGTGGGGAAAGACCTAACGGCACCCCCTGGAATACCCATCATCGACGCGTCTGATTGCATTGTGTCTCCCGGATTTGTTGACACCCACCGACACACCTGGCAGTCGCAACTCAAAAACATCACCTCGGATATGCTCCTGCCCGATTACTTCCTTTACATACGAAGCGTCTATGGATCATGCTACACGGCGCAGGACGTCTATCTGGGTCAGCTAATCGGCGCCTTGGAGTCCATTGACGCCGGGGTAACCTTCCTGGTTGACCACTCACACATCATGAACTCCCCAGAGCACTCCGACGCTGCTGTGAGAGGACTCAAGGATGCGCACATTCGAGGGGTCTTCTGCTACGGCTTTTTCGCCAACCAGGACTGGAGAGGCGTAGCACCGGGAACAGTGACAGCCCCGACCACCCCCGACTGGAGATTCGCCGACGCGAAGCGGGTCCGAGAGGAACACTTCAGCCCAGAAAACGGCCCCGGCGATCTTCTGCGATTTGGTATGGCTCCTGCCGAGATTGAACGCTACTCTCCTGCAAGGGCGATTGAAGAAATCGAGTATGGACGCTCGCTGGGTGCCGCCTTAATCACTGGCCACATTTCTCTCGGAAGGCTAGATCGCGGCGTCCATTTTGTCCGGAGGTTGGAAGAAAGAAATCTCCTCGGTAGCGATCTGCTCTTCAGTCACTGTGGCTCCCTGGAGGACGACGAGATGCAACTTTTAAAGAAAGCCGGTGCTTCCATCTCAGTCACACCGGAGACCGAGTTGCAGATGGCAATGGGCCCTTGTCTGTCTTTCAAGGCGGAGCAACAAGGATGCCAGCACAGCTTGGGAATCGATGTCGCCTGCAACAATCCTATCGACATGTTTCAACAGATGCGCCTTTTGCTGCAGTCGCAAAGAGGCACGGACAATGTCAACTCGCAAGACGTTCCAACCAGCGTCTCTCATAAGTGCGAGGAAGTTCTTAGGTTCGCTACTCTCGGAGGAGCTGAGTGCGTTGGCATGAAGGATATGATTGGAAGCATTTCACCGGGGAAGCGAGCGGATCTGGTTATCACGCGAACCACTTCTCCTCGGCTCACCCCTGTTCACGATCCCGTCGTGGCATTGGTGCTTTATGCTAATGTCTCCGACATAGACACGGTGCTAATTAATGGGAGAATTGTGAAGAAAGGCGGAAAGTTTACCGATTTTGACTGGCCGACGTTGAGAAAGCAAGTGCTTGAGTCTTCGAATACGATCATGGAACGCTCGAAGGTGGCACCGATGGAGGAAATCAAGGCTCATATTTTGGCAGAAGCTACCTATTGGAAGAAGCTTCGTGAAACAGCTTAAATATGGTGGTTCTCTGTTAGCTGTAGCCAGTAAGGTGTCTATTGACCCGGCCATTAAAGGTCTCTCACGAGATGTGGGGTTCCCGTACAACATCTGATGCGGTACAGATCCTTGATAGTAACTAAGGTCACCTAATACATTAATAGTTTTGATCGTCGGGGATCTTAAACTTCAAGGTTTTGTAAATATCTTCCCTACCTTATATTTTACCACTCTCGCTTTAAGTCACGCAAGCTTGGTCATGGCAAGCGGGCTATAGCAGCCACGGCGAGTGGGGTTTAGGATGTAAATGAGTGAGGGGCGTCTATCCCATGGCGTGCGAGTTATATCAGCGAGGGTGACGAAGGAATACATAGTCCAATATTCCGGACCTCCTGCTTTGTCTCTAATTATTGACGAGGAAAAGAAAGGTCGTCTTGCACTTGTATCGCAGGTTAAGAATGACCGAGTAGGCCGAACGATCGGTTCTTCGCGAAATTGGCATGGCGCTCGGCAGATAACTAACTATACCTTACCAGTAGCCTGATTGATAGGTAGATTGCGTAATATATTAAAATATACGTACCCTATTCAATCAAAGCCTCCCTTGGAAAATGAGACTCAGCACATATGTGAGGATGAAGGCTATTACGATATTTGAATATGTATGTGGATGTGAAACAGGCTTCAATAGATCCAACCGTATTAGACAGTATGTTAGAATACTCCAAGTTGGTCTGATAACCTCTTAATAAGTGAACCATAGCTCATCTAGCCATGATATTGGTAGCCCTCTCTCTTTCCACCCAAATATCGGCTTCCTGGAAGAGCCATACACCGAAATACTACCTCTTATTCACCCCAACTCTTAATACCAATTTGAGAGCACGAGGCATATTAACCCCGAAAATTGCTATAAGTTGATTCTCAAGGTACATTCTCGCGCCCGGGGATAGTGCTATTAAGTTCCCAGTCTTTGAAATTCCGACTTGGTACTTTAGCTTCGAACATGATATCCAGTTCTTCGAACGTCCTCCCCTTCGTCTCAGGCATACAAAAGAAGCAATATAGCGTCGAAAGCGCGCCCAGGCCTGCGAAGAGAAACCCGATCTTTCCTCGCCAGTTTCCACGATCCTCATTCATCGCATACGGGATCACAACGGCAAAGACGATTGATACGATGTGGCATGTAACAGTAGCAAGCCCGATGGTCATACCGCGAAGTTTTGCAGAGGAAACTTCTGCAAGAAGGACAAAGCAATAGGGTCCGATGGTAATATCGTAAACGAAGTTGCAGACAAGCATAAGGGAGCATTGAACCCAGGTTGGGGCAGTGGAGCTCTGAGGAGCGAAGTCGAGAGTAGCGATGACGAAGCAAATGACTGTCAAGATCGCGCAGCCCCAGATATACGCCGGCCGACGCCCAACATAGGACATGAGCCACCACGAGGCGCATGTTCCGACGAAACCAATCGAAGTAAGGCCGAGATTCATGCTAAACGCATCTCCGGAGCTGAGACCGGCAAGCTCGAAGAAGTACACGGCGTAATCGATAAACAAGATGTTTCCGGTGAATGCTTGGATATCGTATGCCATGACGCAGATGATGAGACGTCGAAGATTGGCGCCACGGAAGCAATCAACAATGTTTGGCCATCCATCGGCTTTGTAGCTGTCTTCCAGCCGAAGGGTCTCTTTGACATGCGCCAGCTTCAAACTCGCGTCAACGCCGGCGGCAGCCAGGCGACGGATGGAGTTTTCTGCAGCATCATACCGCTTCTTCTTGCAAAGCCAGAAAGGCGGGTCCGGGCAGAAGAAGATGAAGACAAGCATCGCCGCAGGCAAAGCCCACTGGGTCGCGATAGGGATCTTGTACGCGAGTTTCGACTCGATGGAACCTGTGCCTTTCAGGATACCAGAGGCAATGAATTGACCCACGACGAAGGCCAGGTTGGTCATAGATGCCGCGAAGCCGCGGAGGACCACGGGGCATACTTCGCCGACATAAGCGGACGCACAGATTGGGTAAAAGGCAATGATGCAACCATTCAGGAGCTGCCCGGCGAACAGCTGAGCCGGGGTCGAGCTGTAAAACTGGATGAAGATGAAGCAGACCGATAAACCTGAGCAGATCGCCATCATCGGCCTCGGCCCCAGACGATCGTAAGCAAACCCGGCGGTAAGCGCACCAACAATGGCTCCTAGTTTGTTGGCATAGTTGAAGGCACTGAGCCAGTACGCCTCAATGATGAAGTTTCCGTTGTAAAGATAGCCGTACTGCTCCTTGAAAGGGCCGATTCCGACGAGGCTGCCGACAATGCCTCCGTCCATCCCTTTCAAGACGGTGGCCAGGTTGATAAAGAGCGCCCAGAGGACAGCCGGGTAATGGTGCTTGATGGCATCTCGGAACGAGAGACTATGTTCCGTGTCTGTGTAGAGCTGGGCCTTCTCGGACTCGTCCAGTTGAAGGTCACCATCGGCAGCAGGGCTGAATTTTTCCTTCACGTCTAATGGAAGGTCGGTGGAGGCCATTGTTACCAAAATGGGGAAAAAGGCAAATCAAAATTCTGCAGTGAGTACTTCTCACGGTAGCACAAGCAAGTTGGCACGGTAGTGGCTATGAAGGGACGCGTTTCGCTTTCTCTTATAACCCATCGTCGGAGGGAAAGGACTGGCCATCATGGTGCCAACGGCGAAAGGTCTCATTCCTATCTCTCGTCCCAGCCGATATAAACTCATATCAGCATGCCGAGAGCCGATAGCAACGTAGAGCTCCGATTGGGCAGTGGCCGCTTTGCAGCCTCATTTCCGGCGCCAATTGTCTCGATATTGCCAAGCAGCGCCTAACGGCACTACATCGAACATCGTACATAATGTCGACCAGATTCTCCACAAAAGCGGAGACAAAATAAGACGAGACAAATCATCCACAGAGTTGATGGCACTGATAGTGATCTGCGCTTGACCCAATACGGTGCTGTTAACAGTCGTGCAGGAAGCGACAGCTGGCGATTGGGCCATGGGCCCCGGAGAAGCGGATCGTACCAAGCCCTAGCTAGCCAAATTGCCGCTCGATGGCATAGCCAGACCCGAGTACTCGCTAGCCTCCTGAGGCCCGCTAGTAGCGAAATTCCTCCTTACCGAATCCGGGCATATTAACAGCTGCAGATACCCCCGAGTTGGGTCGGAATGGACTGAACGCGGACTTATATCCGTGACAGCAAGCTCTACTCGTCGGGTTGCTACCTGAACGTCTTCCCAGACCCCTCCTGAGCATCAGATAAGATCCCTACCAACCTAAAGGCCCAGAATGGCGTTTGAGCTTAGCCCCGAGCCTCAAGTCACCCTCGTCGAGCTGGCCCCGGAAGAGCTGTCGACCAAGAAGATAGGGTCTCGCAACCTCCAAGCTGCCGTTGAGGCACTCCATCGGGATGGCATAGTTGTCTTGAAGAACGCTGTGGACGTGGCGCACCTCGACAAGCTCCAAGCTCGGATGGTCCCCGAAGCACACGAGCTTTATGCTCGGCCAAGCACCCATCGCAACTTTGGACAATCCACCGGGAATATCCAGCAAGAACCGGTTTTAGAAGAAGGATATATCTTTGAAGATGTTCTTGCGAACCCCTGGGCCACAGACGTCATTCAGTGCATGCTTGGTCCGCAACCTCACATGCGCTTCTACAGCGCCAACACCGCCTTCAAAGCCGACAGCCGACAGCCTCCCCATATTGACATTGACTTCGACTTTCCGAAGGTCCCATTCGGGTATTGTGTCAACGTCAACCTTGTGGACACTTCACCTGAAAATGGGGCCACAGAGGTGTGGCTAGGATCGCACGTCGATACCGACAAAGGAGTCTTGGATCCTACCGTGAAACACAAGCAGATCCGAAAAGAGCTCCAAGAAAGGCGACGCAAGATTAGCCCCCCTATCCAGCCAAGCCTCCCCAAGGGATCGCTCATCATTCGCGACTTTAGGCTGTGGCATGCCGGTATGCCCAACCAAACGGATAACCCTCGTGTAATGCTAGTGTCGGTGCAGTTCCCTCGCTGGTACCGCAGCAACCTGAATATCAAACTGCCGCGGAATTTGAAGGGTAAGATTCAGTGGGGCGGCCTTGTGCCCTGCGTGGAATGGGCGGACGAGGGATACGACTACCTACAAGGCGCCCACGACCACGATTTTCGTCTGCTAGAATAGGAGTGTAACAAAGTATATATCGAATCACACTAGAGCTGCCTCTCTGTTGCGGCTATTCCATATGACCTGAATACAATCGATGTTGTCAATACCGGTGGTGAAGCGCTGGTTGTCTTTAAGAGACCACACTTCCTCGATGTCCTTTCTGGCTCTTAGTAGAGATGGAAGATGCCGTGCTTCAAACATGGCATCGAGCCTCTCCCGTACAAACTGGCGCTCTCGGAAATTGGTGGATTCACAGCCAGCAGTCCAGAGCGGCCACAGATGCGCCGAAGCAAGTGGTGACGTGGCGGATACCTGACGAAGATGGAATATGCATTGTTCAGGAAGCCCTAGCGATGGTAATGCTTTGTATGTTGCAACAGTGTTCAAGCAAACTCGCTGGAGATATATCATGGCAGCGTACCGATACGCTTCAGTTGTATGAGTGATGTCTCCCTGGTCGCAATCGGAAGTTCGCAGGGAGGCCAGAGAGGCTTGGATACTTTGGCCGCGAATAATTAAATCCATGCCATCGCTGCCTTGCAACCTACTGGTTTTACCGACTAGCTGCAGGATCTGGCTTAACTTGTAGAGGTACGGCAGCCCTTCCAATGGGCCCGCATCTGGGAGGTCCAACGTGGGACTGGCAATTCGCGAAATAGAGGACAGGATGTCATAGTAGAAGCAGAGGCTCAATAGAAACCTCGAGCTGGAGTCTTTCCATCTAAACTGCTGATCGTTTCGCATGATAATCGCGTTTGCGCCTGCTAGGTGGTTTACTGAATTATCAGCGGTAAAGATGCGGTCTGATATCTGCATCATCACGATGGCGGCGAGCGATAGCGCCGGGCTCTCGGTCTCGATTGTCCTCCGCAAAGAGGACAACGCCTGCACCTGGTACCGACAGGCGACCGTACCGAGGGATTTATCATTACGGAGGATAGCCAAATGCCGAGCGGCCATGGAGGAAGTGACGAAGCGGAGAGAGGCCGACTCGGCTAGCATGGGTGTGAGGTAGACGAGGAATGGGTTATCGCACCCATATGCCGTTGATAGGGCCGCTGCGAGGTTCTCAGTCCAGTGATGAAGCAGGTAATGGCTCTCCTTCGTGACTGAGGTAGGGAGAAGGGACAACCCTGCCGGGGCAGGAGACCATGACCGTTTGATATGCGCTGCGGTGGCGAAGGACGACGACCCATTGTCGCCTGCAATCGGGGATTGGCAGCGCCGTGTCCCAGCTTGCCCGGTCGTACTTTGGGAGGGCGGGGGTACAAAGAAAGCTCGCCATTTCCATTTGACCCTATACCCCTGGCATGTCTTCCCAAGACGCAGACATCGTCTACAGTAAGGCTTCTGTTCGTCGCATTTGTAACCGTCTCTCCGGCAAGTTAAGCACCCATTTCTGGTCCTAGAATGTGGCATAGTGTACAGTCTGAGGTCCCAGAGGGACTATGGTAAAGAAGAGAAAATGAGCTGAGGTGACAGGAACTTGCGTAAAGCGATGCAGATGGCAGAAGATAAGGAAAACGAAGGCCCACTGGGTCCGGAGCACACTACTCAAGCGCAATCTTGGCATCATCTCCATTATTTTTCTCCACGCTCGTACTAAGCACGCTTTCCTTGATTCAGCTAGTAGCCTGTGGGAATTTACCTTCCAGCTGAGAGTTGGAGCAAGTAGCGGCAACCAAATGAAGAGCCGTTGCGTCCATTACATCCAAGGAGAAAATTCATCCAGTCGAGATCCTCCGCCGCATCTTTGAGTTTAGACTCTACTACCTCAAATTCAAGTCATCCAACTACCAGGCGCCGGGGAGAACTCGAGGTTGGCCCATTTGCATATTCGTGTCTACAGCTTCCGATGCAGAAACTCCCAAGCGTTAGCTCTCCATTGGGGACAGCACGCTGTCGGATACTCGAGACAACCCTAGGGAATAAGGGTCTCAACAGCTAATGGCCAGTTAAAACGATACCATAGTCCTTCCTCAGCTACTCACAAGCGAGCGATCCAAATGTTGGCCATTCTCAAAAAGGTTTTAAAAGAAAATACCTCTCGGCTTTCTCCTTGAGGGGTCGAACAGGATGCAGAGAGGATCACGAAGCTGACGAAAAGAAATGGATGGCCTAACAACTGAAGGGTTCTGAAGCGGAAAATCGGGTTTTAGATACAACAATATATAAAGCAAGGGTGCATTTACCTGCATGGGGCTCCATCTTCCATTACGCTGCTGGCTTTATGGCCCATTAACAAGCCGGATAAAGACAAAAATGGATCCGAAGGGCATCTTCCGTGAGATTTGTAATATATTCTAGGATAGAGTGACAGTGTTGAGGGCAGGGAAAGATCAAAGAGTTCAACATCTCGCATGGATAAGTAGGTAGTTCGTCAAGATCGAATATGCATTGGATTTGGGCCAGTTATTCCCCATTGTTACTTGGGAGAAACTCATGCTGCTCCGGCGCAAGGGATTCCTTTAAAAAGCCCTCTCCGAGTTCAAGAGGGTGGCTATCCAGAAGAACGAACAGCATTCTACCCCATTCAGTGGCACTCGCATTCTGCCACGCGTGCATTGTGCCGCGCTGGACTGCTACATCCCCTCGCTTCAACAGCACTGTCTCGCCGGAGTCAAGAACCATGTTCATTTCGCCTTCCAACACGACGCCGTAGTCAAGGCTCTTCGTCCGGTGCATCATCGGGTTATTTCCGGGTGCAAAATCACATATGCGACAAACACTGCCTCCCTTATTCACCAGGCCGGTCCCCAGCTGGGAGACTTTGGTGTGAGCCTTGATATCTTCGTCGTGGTTCAGCTGCGTAGGGAATTCGGAGGTAGTGTAGAGTAGGTTAATGCCCACTTCGTTGTTACGCATTCCTTGCCATCGGACGTGTTCAGCAGAGTGGATGATCGCCTTTCCGTCCTCGCGGTGAGTCGTAATGTACCGGGTAATGGGTCTCAAGTTGGAGACCGGTTCATCAGAGCTGGTGGAAATAGACCCCATTTCCTTGACTATTTGCCAATGAATAGCGTATCGTGCAATATGTAACCTCTGTTGAGAATATAAAAAAGAGGTAGAAAGGGGGCGAGTATGTTCAGAGCGGCTATGGAATCGCTTGGTCTGTTTCAGGGAGGTTTCTCGAAGTATGAGGCGAAATAAAGTGCCTACACAGCCATTGCAATAGTTAATAAAGAGGGGGAAAACACAGTAACGGGATGAGAAAGAGAGAGCCAGTGTCTGGGTAGCCAATGTAATACTGCGGGGCTGGTGATTAGGTGTCTGGGATTAGCTTCATTAGCTACCTAGCCCGGGCCATGACATGAACCCAGTGGCTTCTCTGCTGAATATTTCCCGCAACCGCGCCCTCCAGGTCCGCCCGGAGCTTAGGGTTCGCTCCAGGTGACCTAGTCGTATGATCTCGTCGTGCCGAACAAATTTCGCCTCAGCATGATTTACCGAAGTTCGAGATCAGAAAGGGGAAGGCTGCGAGACTTTCTTCAAGGCCCCGCACGTTTCCCGAGCCTAAACCCCCGACCCACTCGTTTTCCGAGTTGCTTTTCAGCATTTAGCGCATGGTGATTTGCCGTAGCTTCGCAATTCGCTTCTGTTCTCCGGAGAACATGCATGTTTTCCTGGGGTAACGCCTCAGCTTCGCCACTTGCTGCAAGTAGCCGACTGCCTGGGCGCCGCCTCAAGAGGTGATCTAGACTTTAATCGAAAGCTCCGTGACGCATATAACCGATCGCGGTATAAGGAATACCCATTCCACCTACGATGCCTTCAACTGATGCCCTTCTGACTTGAGACAACACGAGATAAGAATTACATTTCGCTCTCGAGGAGCTCAGCGGCCTGTTCGTCGATTAAAATACAACTGCATAAGCACGGTTAGTTCCTTGTTTTTGAATTGTCGCGCGAGGTGCTGATTCGAGTAGGCAATGGAAAATTCTACCCACTTCCAGACGGAGAAGGACTCTCATGTCGAGGAGCATGAGTCCCCCAAGAAAGTCGCAAATGAACTGGCGGCATCCGAAGAGTCTCCTCTCGACAAGAAGATTGTTCTCAAGCTCGACTGCCTCGTTATTCCTTTGGTTACAGTTGTTTACCTCCTGGCGTTCCTGGACCGCGCAAACGTTGGAAATGCTCGAGTGGTGTGTTTCATCATATTCAGTACCATGGCGGAACCATCACTGATAGATATTTTGACATAGGCCGGATTTCAAGCCGACCTAAAGTTGACTGATCTCCAATACCAAACCGGTGAGTACTCTCTGTTATTCGCGCTGACACAACCGTGAGCTGGACCTAAAAGATGTTGTGTAGCAATCACCATTACCTATGTCCCGTACATCCTCACAGAAATCCCGTCGAATTTAATCATTAAGAAGATTGGTCCTCGGATTTACATACCAGTACTCTGCTTTTCTTGGGGCATTATATCAACTTTGCAATGCTTGGTCCAAAACTATGCTGGCGTGCTTGCCTGCCGATTCTTCTTGGGCATGATGGAAGGCGGTTTATTCCCAGGGATCATCTTATATCTGAGCGAGTTTTATCGACGGCAGGAGCTTTCTCTTCGAATTGCCCTCTTTTGGTCGGCTTCCTCGCTCAGTGGAGCCTTCTCTGGCCTCCTAGCCGCAGCCATCTCCAACATGAATGGAGTCGCAGGGCTTGCAGGTTGGAGGTGGATTTTCTTGTTGGAAGGTGTCTTCACGGCCTGCTGGGCAGTTTTTACCTACTTCAGCCTGCCTAACAGCCCGCAGACGGTCAAATTCTTCAGTGCCGAGGAATCTGCTCGGTGCATGGAGCGTCTAAGACTCGATGTCGACGCTCTCGAGGACGAAAAGTTTAAGTTGGGGCGAGTGTTTTCGGTCTTCAGAGACCCCCATCTAATTCTTGTCTGGCTCTGCTCGTTCTGCTCCGGAAGCGCTATATTCGGTCTCGCCTATTTCTCTCCGTCAATTGTGCGGGACATGGGGTTCAGCCCCATTCAGACACAGCTGATGAGCGTGCCGCCATACGCGTGGGCATTTGTCTTATCGACAGTCACATCCTACTATTCGGACAAGTTCATGATGCGCGGAGTTCCTATGCTCATCACTTACTTCATCTCATTGGCGGGCTCTATCATGTTTCTCGTCGGCCGCAGCATCGGAGTTCGCTATACTGGTCTATTCTTGCTGCTCGGGGGTGTCTACGCGAACGCGCCCGCGTTGATCGCGTGGGTTCCTAACAACTGTGCTACGCACACACGACGTGCCACTTCCGTGGCGATGACTTGCATCGCTGTCAACCTTGGGGGTATTATCAGCACATGGATCTTCCCTCAATCTGACGCTCCCTACTATCCATTCGCAGCCAAGTTCTTGCTGGCTATGAATGTCATCGCTATCGTGTTGACCGGGTTGGCCATGTGGGTCTGTGATCGCGCCAACAAGAGGAAGCAGGATCCTGAGTACCGACAGAAGCTTCTTCGCGATTTGGGCGATCTTAGCTTAGCTCAGCAGCTCGAGCAGCTTGGAGACCACCACCCTGACTTTAAGTACGTTCTTTAGATGATCTTGCGATGAGTCAGATTAGAATACGGCAGCCTTGTGTCTTATTCAAACCCAGGGTATTTTAATATAGCTCAAATAAATTTATGCCGTCTATGGCAGCCTCCGCGGATGGGCAAGTCCTCTGTAATTGCATAATTTCCCACTTTGTACTGCAAATAAAGCGCGCATACTGCTCGGTAGACGCCGCGAATGCTAGTAAAATATATATATCTTTCTTCATAGAACGGCCATCTCTTGCCGATTTTGGTGGGGCAAGCGGATAGTCCAGGGAGTCGGTATACAGTGAGGCTCTTTGGCTTTCGAGTGGCCAAAAATGCAAACGATCTTCCAAGGAGATTGCTAGATACAATATTTGATATGCTTTGCTCCATATATATATATATATACAGCAAGGCGTGTATGAGCCGATATAGCTACAGCTAAAGTTAGGGGTTGCAATTTTAAATAGTTCCGGCCAAGTTACACTCTATGTGTGTGCTGGAGATCATATCGGCCATGAGCACGGTTTCCCTCGACAGGGGAATAAAAGCAACACCTTAATCATACATGAGTATACATGAGTATACACGCCCACACAGCTTATCCTGCGCTACGTCCATTTCAGTAGTTTACGGCGGCGGCGGCGGCAGCAGCTGCGCCAGCCCAACCAAGCAATTCGACACCCAAAGTCTTCATAGCCGCGCCAGTATGGGTGGATGAACTCGCGGACGACGCCGCAGTGGTGGTCCCACCTGAGGAACCTGTGCGGGAGGCACCCGTGGGAGACGTTTCTGTGCTGCTGGCGTCTGTGAGAGTAGCAGGCGATGTAGTCGCAGGAGCCGAGGTAGCATCCTCGAGGCCTTGGATGACACCGTTAATGACAGTGATGCCATTGTATACAATGGTGGCGCCCTTGTTCGAGCTGTGGCTGTTGCCATCGATGAAGTACACCGTACCATCATCACCCACGATGACGGTTATACCCGATACAACGGCAGCTTCTCCTGTGACAGTCGCGCCAGGGTCGATCGAAGTCGTCGATGAGTCAATCCCCACAGGGAGGGTCATGGTAATGCCGGGGATCGTGGCCGTAGTTGGTTGGACTCCAGCAGCCACAACGACGGAGCTAAGGAGCGCGCCGGCAAGAATTGTCGTAAGATACATGCTGTTACGTGTAAGATGTGAAATAGGAGCAGGTAGAGAGAGAACTAGGCAGAGGTGCTATGTGAGACGAATATCGAGACTAGGCAAGGAGTGACTCGTCCCTAATAAATAAATATGGTACTTGAGCCTCAACGATCTGTTGACGTCTGTCAACAATTTTGGCTACCCAATTTTAGAACTCGAACATAGATTGGTCGTTTGTTACGGGCCTAGGAGGACGTCTGCAGGGGCTGTCCCATGTTCTGTAACTCCACTTCGGCCTATGGTGGACTTGTTGTTTTCGGGCTAGATCCTAAACAGCCTAGCCACTGGGTGCGTTGCGCTTCAGATGGATGACAAACACCAGGGCAGCGATCCTTAGGTCTCCACGTAAGCCCGGCCAAGGCTTGGTGCGGGGAGTTCAAGGGCAAATAAGTGAGTAAAATCTGGATACCACAGTAAGCATTATTTTGTCAGCAAATCTTCTCTTGACCCAAAGTAGAAAACAATATTCTTCTCGTGTTTTTGGTGCAAATAACGCGCAAGGGCAAGGAACAACTTTTGTCACAGCCGCACCTACAGATCCTTTTTTGTCCAAAGAAAAGAAATCGATAAAAAGGGGGAAAAAAAAGAAACGAAGAGGGAAAAAGGTGAATGTGTCTTAGATGCAGACAGGAGCCAGCAATCTACCCTAATACGACTTACGCTTCCGGTAGAGTATCCTGCTTGCCGCTAATCGCGGGATTGTCTGCGACATAGGGCGGCCGCCCCTAAAGGAGCCGCACCCCGCCGTAATAGAATAAACCTTGGGCAGTGGCGTGGCAGTACTAGGCACCAGCGTAACCCAGACAAGCCGGCCGCGTGTCCATTTGACCAGCTAGCTCCGCAAAGTATGACAGAGTTTATGTCTGCCCGACTGAAATACCAAGCCTCTGCATTCAGCGCCTAGCCCGGGTTGACTAACTTCTACTTATATTCCTCGGCAACGGCTATTCTGTGTTGAATCTCAGTTGCCTAAGCTAGTTATCCTGGCTCTCATTTCTCAACAAGGGTCGCAAGGAGCTATGCTGGGGCAGATGAGAAATGAGATCACGGAAGCAGGGTTAGCCGCAATCTTGGCACCCTTCTCGAGTCCCAGCCCAGTTCAAGATGAACTGAGCAACTTCGCGGGTGCACCGTGTTGGAACTGTATAGTACCCTCCGAGATTAGTTAGTTCAAAAATCTTCGCGATCGTTAGGAAAGCACACGGTCGGCTTAATGTTGTTAGACAATTATGGATGTGAGCACTACACTGCATGTCCGGTTTGGCGACTTGGGAATCTTTTTAAGCAAACTTTGAGGAACGTGGGTCGTACAGGCCCCTCTTAAGGAAGGCTACTTTGTATATATATCTTCATTTTCTGCGCAGCATTTTTAGCAAGCCTAAGTGCACTAAACCAACTCGCTACTTTGCATCTGCTTTTACAGTTAACGGCTTTAGACACGCTACTGCAGGAGAAAAGTCTGCCTCCAGGGATGCGTTGGCGTCAATCAACCGCAACTAGATGGGTCATCTCATTAGCAGCTGCCCATTTCATGGATAGAATTTGATACTGTGCATTCAACTTACCTTGAACTTCATGATCAACGCGGGTACAACCTTTTTCATCTGCATCACCGCAATGTGTTGACCCAGGCAAACGCGTCGGCCGCGGCTGAATCCCATGTGGGCAGCTTCCATTCTTCTAAGCTGTTCGCGGTTCTCCGTGAGCCAACGTTCGGGACGGAAGACGTCCGCATCCTCCCCATAGACATTGACGTTCTGGTGTACTGCTGATGGAAGGCACCCCACGCTTGTACCTTCAGGGAAGAACATTCCAGCAATTGTAATGCCACCTGCAGGAACTAATCGCTCTATTGGCCACGTGGGGGTAGAAAAGGTTCGCATACTCTCTCGGATGACCGCGTTGAGGTACGGCAGCCGGGCTACCTGCTCGAACTGGGGAATCTCTGGCAGATCAGCCCGCGAGAGCTCTTCCTCTAGTTTTCTCAGAGAATCCGGGTTTCTGAGAAGGTTGTACAGCACAGCAGTCACTGTTGTTGCGGTTGTATCACCGGCTCCGGAAATGGTAGACATTAGCATACCCACCACGCCAGCATTGTCCAATATCTGCGGGGATTCTTTGCTGGATTCGAGAAATCGCTGAAGAAGGTCCGTGTTGGCGTCTTCATTCTGAGATTGACCAGCTCTAGCCGTGAGTTTCGCCACTGCTGCCGCTACCATGCTGGATGGTGCACGTTTCTGCCGCATGGCAATTGGATTGCGATACACCAGCCTCTCCATCTGCGGGATCGAAGACCACCAGCCCCAGTGGTTGAACCGGTCGCGAATGAGCTGAATAGAGCCTCCTACATCACCCTTCGCTGTAAGACATCCGAGAGGCTCACCGAAGGAGAATCGCCCAGCCGCGTCCATGGTGTACCAAAGTATCATTGACGAGAGATCGAAGGTATCACTCTTGCCCATGGCTTCGATGAGTTCTGCGATGGTAACATCGACCCACTTCTCATACTCTAACACTGCAGTGGGCGTGAACGCATTCGCGACAGCCCGGCGCAAGGCACCGTGCCGAGTTTCATCGGCAGTGCTCACCAAACTTGGCACTTCTTTGCCATTCGAAATACCGACCAGCACCTTGTATGAATCGGCCTGTGTAACTTGTGAGCAACCTCAGTCACGTTTGCTACATGGTTCGGAGGCAACAAGTACCGTGATGAAACCTGCTCGGCTCCCGTAGACAATATTGATGACCTCAGGGTCGCTGATGCTGATGCTCCGCACGCCATATCGGACAATCGGGCCATGCTGGGAGTGCAGGTCCAATATTTTCTGTCTCAGCTTTCCGGTATACTGGTAATAAGCCCTCCACCAATCGGTGGCGCCCGCGAGAACTGGTCCAGGTGCTTTCCGAAACTTTCCCCAGTTGTAAAAAAGACGCACGCACACCCATGTCAGCAGAAGAGCCGGCAAAAACGTAGGTAATGAGGCCATATTTCAACAATTCAAACTTATCCGGGCAGAACCAAGGTGGGGGAGTGTGAAAAGCTAGAAAGAAAATCGAAACGCTTCGGAAATAAGTGCTGACAAGCAGGCCCCTCTACTCACGTGCCCCGCATGGTGCGTACTGTACATGGAGTGCCCGAGACGACGAGCCGTGGTAGTTGAAGATCGTCAGCGTGGTCCGTGCGCTTGGCGGAGCGAAGCGGGCATCCCTCCATAGCGGCTTGTGACACTGCATTGTGTGCGAAGGCAACTGAGGGTATAAAGTGCCAGCGAGAGTAGTATATCTTTTACGATGAGATTACTTAATCTCTTGCCCTATGCGAGTTGAAAGTGCTTGTTGACTTGTGCCTGCCCAGCCGTAAAGCTATGGCGGCGTGTAAGTGCTTTAGTTATTCCAGGCACAGTTTGACACTATTCAGCGCTAAATAAGTCCATATGGTCAGGTGACAGATTTGACATTATGCAATCAACCTAACCACCGGTATTTCTGCTTCGCATAGTTGCTTTTAGAACTCTCCGAAAGTCACTGCCTGGTAAATACACGATCACGCCGTTGTCCATTCCAAATCTAGGCCTCGCAAATCTCTTGGACTGTGAACCAAAAGGAGTAATTGTTCTGCCGTGCTATCTAGTATATTAGAGGTGCGGTGTTTGCATAAATATATGGTTAACTTTATTTTTGTAGAAGGAGTCTCATGAAGAACCATCAATGCCTAGCTACCAATGAATTTTCTTTTATTTGGAAATATATACTCATGGAACGCAAAACTGTGCCTCTACAACATGTTGCCTCTCTAAAGATGCTTCTAGAAATGCGCAATCTAACAAGTGCTTCAACTTTGCCACCCAACTTAGCGGTACCACATTCAATTTCCGATTATGGTGAGAGTTGCTTTGATTGCCTCTGCACCTATAAAGTACAGACAGAGCTAGCCTCGTAGCTTCCTGTATGTTCAAAATTACAATAGCGGGTTGCCTTCAAGTGAATCGTAGCCCAGACCAAAGTTTCCACACATTTTCTCTTCCATAAATGGCGTCATGAATCCGTTCCATTGCAACTGGCGGACTTGGAGATTCTCAGGCGTAACTGCGGTCCAGGGATTCGATCGTGTTTGTTGAATTGTCGATGAATACCCTCTGGTCTCTAAATAATATTGGCCTGGATTGGGATCCAATGTCCGAGCAAACGAGGTCCAATAATCTAAGACCAGCTGCGAGAAGGGCGTATCAAGCCCGTCCCGATCCGGCATCCCCTTCCGCGCCATGTTACCGAATATCAACACCACCTCGCCGGCATGGCAACGGTAGTAGCTCTGATCCGGGTCTCCGTAGGGTCGTGTATCACTTATGGGCGCGGAACAGTATTTGTTTGTGCCCCCCGGCACGTTATAGGTCCGGTTAAAGCTGTAGTTGTAGACTTTTGCCAAGGACCCATGCTTACTTGCGGAGTAAGCCTTGGCCTGTGTTAGGCAAGTAAATATCCCATTTGTCAAGATATGCACGGTGATGTTGAAGATCTGGTCTTGCGTGGCGTTGGCCGGGAGGTCCAGTCCGCTCTGTTGCGCTATGGGGAATAAATCCACCGGAACCCCCAACCAAGCCAAGGCAAAAGCAGAGGTCATCCACGTTTCCAAGGTCATATTTTCTGGCGGGATAGGTGCCAGGATACCGTCTTCATCCCTTGTCACCCCGAACATAGCCGTGACGTCCGAGCTGAGGGCATCCGGATCCGTGAAATTGTACTCGGAGACATTGAGGTATACACCATCTTGAACTGGAAATCTGGAAACGCCACGTCAATGAGAATCTTGATACCCTGATTCCTAAAATATACGTACGCGTAGTTCACCGTGAGATTGGTTACCAGAGTAAGAGGATCGATTTCTCTAAGGCATGCGATCTGGTCGGCTACATCCTGACATGACGCCTTCTCTAACACAACAGAAGTGGATTTTTGATAAGCTGAACTAGGGGTGAGGTATCTGTCATAGTTTAAAAAGTCGATATTACTGTCTTGTCAGTTAGTTTACCGCTTCGCAGTGCTGGTGGATATTGGACGACCTGTTTCAGATGCGGTTCACTGCTCCGAACAAGATCTTCAAGGTGTCTAGCAGCAGCTCCATGACACCTTTCCAAATGAGATGAATGTATTTGGGAGGAGAAGACTTACAAACCGTAGGTGTCGGACATAGCCACCGCCCCTCGAAATAGGCCTTTTGCAGGTGGTGAAGTCATTAATGTATGCACGGCTGATCCGCCAGCCGACTGGCCCATAATTGTTACATTGTTCGCATCGCCACCGAACGTAGCAATATTCTTGGCCACCCACTTTCTCAGTTTCTCCAAGTCAGTGTTGGTTCATCTTAGTTGGGAATAGCATTCGCGCTGGGTCTCAACATGCCTCAAGTGCTGTAATCATGTCGCCGACGGCATAGTTGCCGTTGTGAACGGTGTCGTTGAAAGGAAGAAATCCCAAGTTGCCCAACCGGTACGAAATAGCTACAACTACCACATCGCCACGGGAAGCCATGTTCGCACCATCTGTAGTTGCGTCTGAAGATGTGCCGGTCACAAAGGCGCCTCCGTGGATCCAAACCACGACGGGCTTCAGCTTTGTTAGACTGCTGCAGACAGATGCTGAGCCAGGAAGATATGGTGTCCAGATGTTCGCAAACAGGCAGTCTTCACTCATCGACGCGAGCTGCCCACCGGGTCCCGGCTGATAGCAGTCATTCCCCCACGATAGAGCGGTGGCATTTCCCACATTCTCGTACACAGTTGAATATTCGAACCGGACCGGCTGCTCTGCGAAGCGTACGCCGAGGAATCTCCAGGAATAGTGGTCGCGATATCCAGTCACTTGGCCCCTGCCTAGAGGCTGGGTGATTTGATATGGAGGCCCAGTGTTATAGAAGGTGGCGTTAGAGACTGAGGCACTCTGAGTGCACAGCACTGGCAAGTGGTCCGTACAATCGTGCATCAGAATTTTGCCAGTCGCATCCACCGCTCGGCAGGCTCCGCAAGGTGTCGCGGATATCCAAAATAATTGATCTTCGTTATAGTGTCCCAGGTAAACCTGATACTTCAACGAGGCTTTAAGGGCATCCCCTACAGTTGCCGGCGATACTAGGTCTTCTTGTATGCCATGACAAATTTTCAGAGCTGAAGAGTACGTGACTGGCCAATCGGAGAGGATCGCGCTAGAGTCTGGAGCTGGGAAGTCTGGGAAGAGTAAGCACAACTTCAATAGTTATTTTTTCCCTTTCATTTAATGAAGCTCACTTGAGAGATCATTTGGTGCTAAGATGGTCAACCCCCCTTCCAGTGATTCATTATCTGTGAAGGAAGCACCGACAACGACCCCAAGGCAGATGACCCCCGAAACAATCCTCAAAGCCATTGGCAGAGCTGGGCCCTTAGCGTCTAAAGGCGAAAGAGTTGGTCAATGGCGGAGATGTAGGAGACAACATTAGCTTCCCATTTCTTCATGAACGCTCCAAGGCCGCATATATATGATAAGCGCCACCAGCTTGTGGCAGACGTGGTGCAAAATGGGATCGGGTCAGTTTGCCGCTAGTCCGGCGACCAACATTCGCATCGCCGTAGCTTTCCCATAATTCCTGGGGTTCGCGCAACGGTACCTCCCGCATTGAGGAATCCCCAGGAGACTAGTTCCCAGGATCTGGGGGCTAGGGCGGTGGACATTCGCTGTCAGCTAGCTGTACAGGCGAATCCGAGTGCTTGCTGTACGGCCAAGACGAGAGTACGGCTTAAACGAATGTACGATCTAAACGAGGCTACGACCTAAGCGAGGCTACGACCTAAGCGAGGTCTATTTTGTGGCCATCGACTTTTCGGGCCGCCCTCGAACCCGTGCCACCCCCGCCGGGAAACCGGGTCTGAGGGCCGCCATGCAGGGATCTACAGAAGCAAGGTGGAGCTCAAATAGGCCGTCTGCATGATTTTAGTCGTACCCGTGAATGTCGCGTCCATTCGGCCCCGACCACTGCCTAGCTGTTGACTGCAACACGCTATAAAGGAGGTGCAGCTACCGTGACTATTTACGATGTAGACATAGTGTCGCTCACCAATCTCAACGCACTGCTTTCTAGCTGTGCCATTTCTGCCTTTTCACGTCGCCGAACCCCCCCCCCGCCTCCCTCTTTTCCCTAACAAATGCCCATCGGAAAAAGATATACGACATTTGACTTGATGGGGCATGAATAGGGGTAGGCTTAGAGATTGACACCCGAGGCTCAGGATAGAGTAGTTTAAAGCTTGAGGAAGTTTCTAGATTCTGCAAAACACCCCTTCAAGCAGTTTCAACCACTCCGAATGATGCTCATACTTCTCGTACGAGACCAGTCTGTACATCCATATACAGCCCGATAGCGCCCTCGACTATATCCTTTCGTATATAACGACATGCCCTGAGCATCTTAAGGTCTTCCTTCAACCCGCTGTCATTATCTTCGCGTGCCGGACAGAATTTTCTGACCTCCTCCAGGTCCTGGGGGGTCGCGTCCGGACACTTGGACTTGAGATCGTGCAACTCGTGCTCCAAAGTCCAGTGGGTAGCGCCGCAGTTGTTGTGATGGAGGATGATGATCTGGTTAATATGAAAGAAAGCGTCGAGGGCAGCAATGTGGGGCAAGACGGGAGCAATCCGACCAGAAACATTACGGAACACAATGCACTCTAGCGGCTTCAAGCCCAGAACCTCATACGGGTTGGCCCGCGAGTCCAGACATGACACTAGAGAGTGAGTCAGTAAGTGAGTGGCTAATATGCTAACTTTGATAATGGAGCCTACAAATAACGACGTGCGGTCCATTAGTCTTCATGTCGTTCCCGACCAATTGGAGAAGCGGAGGGACTGCCTTGTGTACCGAGGCTGCGTACTCCCTAACCATGTATTAGACGAGCCTGATATGTTCCCATATATTAGTGTTACCCACTTGTTATTTGCGAGGAGTCGCTCGACTGTGATCCTGGCCGGACTTTTCGATGCCATTTTGTCCAGGTTTGAGAAGCGGATTGGCAGATTTCGATTCACACGAATAATCACTTGGATTTCCTCGAATTTATGCTTTTTGAATTAGGATTCTATTTTGATATATTTGTCCGATTAGTGAACGCACTGCGCTCAACTATGTAAACTGTTGAGGTTGAGAGCTGAAAGGAAGCATTCATTATCGATTACTCAACGTCATCTCCGCATCGATCCTTCCCAAAGTGTGTGAGTGCCTTGGTGTCTCAATCCAATACTGTAGATCTAATTCCCAGGAATTGGTACGGTCAGCGAGATAGGATCTTTCGTGTGTTTAGCGAGATTAGGCACATCTTCAGCCCCTTGGTCACATTTCCCTATTCCACCGTTGCAGTCCGCCTCCTGAAGTGGGTTGCTCGATCCATCCTCGCCACGCCAGCCTAAAGCGGGCTATCTTTCTCTCTAACGCACATTGTAGCTTTTATGGTGTCTCACAAATCAACTGAGCTGGGTCAACGAGACATTGGGTGCCACAAGGTCTTTGTATCCCATGGCGTGAAGAGAAAATAACATCTTCGCCGAGCACCATAGACTAGGGGTTCGTACCGGCCGACTAATAGATGAATCGCTTTCAACAAAAACCTGGAAGTATTACTATTTGAATGTGAAAAAGCGGGGAAGGAAGAGAATAGTGCCACTATTGGACCTCCAACAAGAAGGCGGAGCGTCTCAGTTTGTCGGCGGAATCCTACAGCTTACACACGTCGTTATGGGACACGAGTCACTGCCTATAGAACTAAAAGATCATAGACATGCTCGTCTAAAGTTAGGGAGAATTTCTCAGGATGCAGAATCTATGCGTATGGTGAAGTAGATATAGAGTCTTGAGAGGCAAGAGTTGCCCATAGGTGTGCAGCATTCCTAGAAAGTAGAGACACAGCGAAGGATTGAGACAAGACATAGAGGAGAGATTTCGCGGGGTCGGCAGCAATAGTAGAATAATATTTAGGAGAAGTGTAATGTAATGTGGAAAGCATGTTCTATTCCAAGCGGCCAAATGACGCATGCCCTCAAACTAATCCTCCTAGCTGACTATGCCCTGGTTATGTGCGGCATTTACTCAAACCATCAGCTTACAATGTCTCGCCTGAAGATATTGCGACGTTTTTCATGTTGAGAACTGCGATGGGCTATGTTCCATCTAGTTTCCGTCCCACACAGCCGGTCCGGGCATTGTGTATGGAAGTGGTTTGCTCGCCCACTTGTCATAGTGTATCGACGGCTCCGTCTGAGTGTAGATGCCGGGAATCTTGACCAGTGGTGCGGGGGTGCCACCACCAGGCCCGGTGATCTTGAGCTGCGCGCACTCGAGGAAGAATTGGGTCCGATTCTTGAAGGCCTCGTGCAAACCGATATGCTCGAAACGGACGAGGTACTCCCCAGGTGGGATCTTCTCGGGAATGGTGAAATTGAGACGGTCCTTGTACCACGAACACCAGTCAGCGTCATTGCCTGGATTCTTTCCGCATAGCCCTGTCTGGTACACCTTGAACCAGTCGCCTGAACCGTCGTATTTCGAGACCGAATCTGGAGCTTTAGACATATAAACAAAGCCGGGGCCGGGATGCGCGATGTTTTGGCTGTTGAAGACCTTAGCCCCAATGAGGTCGCCGGCTTTGACCTCATATGTTTTGGTGCTGGCTCCAGGTTTGGCTCCCCTATTGCAACGGTGGTCCGGCGAGTCAACGATATCATTGAAGGCGGGGTTGTATGAGTTGCTATTGCGGCGGAAGTAATCGAACTCGCCGCCAATCTTCTTCCCGTTGACAATTAGGATGTTGAAAATGTAGTGGGCGTCCGCCAAGGCGGCCCCTAGAGCAAAAATAGCCAGCACTTTCATGACGGTTGGTTGAAAAGATATCTTTTAGACGTGTAGATTCTCGGAGGCATTAAGAGGAAGCAGCCAAGACGCGGCAAGTGGCAGCGAATATAACAGTGCCAAGCCACTCTGGCATTTTCAGGCGCCTCAACTGCCGCTGCTAGATAAAATCTGAACTTTTAATCCGGGTTCTCACTCTTGAATTCGATATGCTTTGAGCCCTCCGGCAAGAGTTTGCAGCATTTTAGCATCTAGGCTCGCCAATTGTGGTCCAAATCGATATTGGCAATATAGAGACGCCTTAGCTGAGGGCAGCTGTGGGTATCTACCGAGATGAGGGGCATTGGCCGTGACGGCCGGATAATTATCCTTCCTGCACCCCAGATTTAGAGCTGAAACACCCGGAGTCTAAAAGGCTGCCTGTAAATTGTGTGAGACGGGTTATCTCTTTGACTTACATTATATAATTAGACCGCTTGCGAACGTTGCGTAGCACATCACCTGTTCCCCAGGTTCAGATGGCTGGTGTGGACGTGCCGCTAACTAACCTGACAACGCCTCAGCGAAATCGTCGCCGTATATAGATAGGTGCTAGAAAGAGGTTGAAGATGCCGGCAACCAATAAATGGCGAAAGTGACAAGGAATTCGCATTTCTCCGTGGGTTTGATAACGCTGCAGCTCATGCTGAAGCTAAATTCATCGTAGATGACCATGACAAGGGTTATCGCAGCTACACCAAGGTCAGTTGTACTCTCAGTTAGAAAAGCGAAACTGGCCTCCGTGGTGCCAAATAACCACTCATACTACCTTTTGATGACGAAGACCCTGAGGACAGTTAGGTTAGTTGCCCACGTACTAAGTAGTTGAGAGGAACTTCACCGAAGGCGGCATCATGCCATTAGCAACCCATAGCATTACAGAACCATTACCTTGCTTGTTAGCATTGCCTAAGCGCAATCGAAAGTTTGCTAGGTTCACTTTTTCTTCTCTTGTCTAGAGTTTTACACATAGTCAACAAGGCAAAGAAAACATTGAGCAGGTAGCGGTTCAATGGATATAAGTGCATATTCTCTTAGATACCCTGCTATTTGGATGTTCCTGGACGCAGAGTTACTGCCCCTGTCCAAGTTTGACAGCTTTCACAAGCATGGCAGTCATGACACCCTCAGCAACACGATATTTAGGGGCTTCAACCACGTCTAGGAGTGCTGATATGGCGTACGAATGTGTGACGAGTGCGATAATCGCCCCCTCGTCGTGGGCGAAGATATCCTCCAGCAGTTGCTGTTTCCGTGCCGCGTGCTCCTCGGCGCTCTCATAGCGGTCTTTCTGCCACAGCTCGTCGTTTTCGGTCATGCTAGCTTCAATTACATAGGTCGGGTACTTCTCCTCAATCCAGGATCGCGAACTTCGCTTGTCGCATGTGTGATCTGTGAGCCGCTCTCTCAAAAGCTCCTTGACCATCGGTCGGAAGCCGCCTATCGAGGTGGATATTCCTTCGTATACCACTCGAGTCGTCTCAAGACATCGTGCTAATGGGCTACAGTAGATAGTTGAAGGCAGTGGCATGCCGCGATTTTGGACCTCCTCGCCCAGAAAGCGGCCGACCTCCTTAGCCTGCTTGACGCCTTCGTCCACGAGTTTGGCATCCAGCCACATGACTTGGCCATCTCCATCAAGATGAGACCAGTGACTCTAAACCACAGTCAGCCGAGGATTCCGATTTGAGTCGAATCCGGAGATTCCGCTGCGTACTTTCCATGCTTCGTGACCTAACCTAGCCATGGCTACATTGTGAACCCCAAGGCCGTGGCGCATGACAAAGAGCAACTTGTAGCTTTCCCCTGGCAGGGAGTCATGGTTGAGATGCTCAATGTACTTTTGGAAGCGCAACCACTGGGGTTGTACCGACGTTGCGTCGCTGTCTGAGCTGTAGGGGCGCTCTACGAGACCCAGGCTCGGTAGCGTCCTGACCAACCCATCCGGCTGGCTCTTAGCGACAGCCACATAGTCTTGGAAAACTCCTGGTATGGACGAGAAGTGATACGTGCACGACATAGAGGACTTTTCAGGGGCCGCCGAGACCAGAAACGGTGCCGAGAGGATAAACAAGAAGCGCATGCAGATGGGAGGGCGTGGGAATCATGCCAAGCTGAAATGCACATAATAGTAACGTGGCGCAGCCGCCACACCGACGATAAAATGTATCGGCCTGAGGTTTGGAGTGGCGAGAAACACTACTTGACTTCTAGACGGCTGCCCAAGCTTGCAGATAAGCAGTCTGCACATTCCCACGTGATTACCCCTCTCAAAGTCAAGCATCATTGGCTCTTGATACGGCGCTAAAATGCATTCAGGGTTTACATTAGGTACCTACACAGTTCGCGAGTGGGACATTCACTGCTGTATCCTGCATATATGAAATGAGGAGAAACAACGGCTGTTGACTGAATTATACGCCCTGTCCGCCGTTGCTTCTTTTGGAATTGTTGCTATGTCGGCCGAGCTGTACCGGCAACTGGCTGTTGCTGGCAGTCAAGTTCGCCTACTAACACTACTCCAGTCGGAAACTCCCGACGACGGAGTGGGCATCAAATGCAAGCTCGACGTAGTTGATGTCTACGACACCAGAGTAGACTCAGCCCCTGAATACTGCGCCCTCTCCTATACCTGGGGCCCTCCGGCCGAGTACGGCAAATTCAAGAGAATGACCTCTCAACGGGACCATTCTATAACCTGCAACGGCTTTGAGCTGTTAATCACTCAAAATTTGGCATCGTTCTTGCAGGAGGCTTGCCATAACGGTAAACTGGCATCCAAACGATTCTGGATTGATGCCATTTGCGTGAACCAAGATGATTTGGAGGAGCGCAGCAGGCAAATCAAGCTGATGGCCAGGATCTACAGCTCGGCTATGGAAGTCATCAGCTGGCTTGGGGATGCCGATGACGATACAGCGGTGGGCTTCGAAGCAGCTCGTGTACTCGCGTCTAAGAGCACTGGGCGCTGGGGTATCCGCAAAATAAACTGGGACACTGAGGGCGGTAGTCGTGATGGCAAGGATGGCGCTAGCAGCTGGGCAGGTCTGGATACTCGCGCCCAGCATGCCGTTCATAAACTATTCCAGCGGAACTACTTCACACGGGCGTGGGTGACCCAGGAAGTGACACTGGCGCAAAAGGTTAGAGTTCAGTGCGGAAGCTACGATATCGACTGGGAAGTCCTGGCGGAGGCGTCGCACCACATCTCAACTACGTCGCTCAGGCATGTGTTGGCCGAGACACGGGTAGGGAATAACGACAACGAACCCCCGATAGATGCAACCTCAGCTCACTTCGGTGTTCCAACTACGCTTTCTGCTATCAAGGAAGATTACCTCGTTGAACCGTGGACCAAGACCCTCCTGCGGGCACTCATCCGAGCACGTCCCTTCAAGGCAGCTGAGGCTCGCGACAAGGTCTACTCCTTACTAGGGCTTGTAAGAGAGGCTCTAGACGAGAAACCGCGGTTAAACCCTACGTATGAGAACGCATCCCCCGCAGCTACGTTTATCGACGCCGCCATTCAGATCCTCCAAGACAGCACAGACCTGCTGCTGCTGTCCTCGGTCGAAGGTGACGAGTTCCAGAGCAAGGCTGTAGGACCACTGCCGTCTTGGGTACCTGACTGGACAGATCCACGACCGACCGGACTCCGTGGGACTGGATACTTGCGGTTTTGGGCCTGTGGCAGCTTGCACCAGCGTGCTCACATCGACACCACGCGCCTATTGCTGAAATTGGTTGGTATCCGCGTCGATCGCCTCAGCATGGTTGGCGAAGCCAAACATGAAGTTCTACGGAATCCCAGGTTCCCTCAGTGGCTGGAAATCATCCGCTCGTTACCGCCACAATACGAATACTGTAGCGCTTCGAGTGGCGGTGAGCACCAGTGCAGGCTTGAGGCATTCTGGCGGACCATAACTACGAACACATGTACTAGCTCGACTGGCATCTCGCCGCCCGACTCGCCGCTCCGGGTGTCGTTCGCTAAGTGGTTCCTGCAGGTGGTGAGTCCTGAGCAGCTCCACGCGATGTCGGACGACGACCAGGCCTGGTTGAATGCTACAGTTGGATTACCAGATATGTGTACGTCTGAAGATTTTGTCAGTGTCTTTTCACATGCGAAGCATGTTCGGATGTTCCGGTCCGTTTCGGGCCATCTGGGTCTAGGATCCGAATGCGCTCGTATCGGTGACGAAGTCTGGATTTTACCAGGATCTCGGGTACCACTCATCTTGCGGCCACTCGGCGCGAGCAAGCTGTATTCGTTAGTGGGAGGCACATACTTGCATGGATTCATGCACGGAGAGATCCTAGAGCAAACCGGGTTGAGAGTTTCGGAGGTCATGATGCTTGAAGAGGTTGTTATGAGATGAGCAGCGAAAGGCGAGTAAGCACTGCTAGAACATAACCAGTACGGTACACCGAAATAATATATTCCCACAATGCTATCGCGTTTCTTAGTAAGAGAAGAGAATGGTCTTTAAATCTAGCCATTTAGGGAACTTTATTTTCACTTGAGATTAAACCTGCGAGCACTGCGGGTCTTCGAACACAAGTGGATAAAGTTGGCGGGTAGTTCTTTGCGAATGACTCTATATACATTATTATTCAAGGACACCAACAACGAACAACCTCAGTTCTTGGAATCTCCGAAGATAGAGGCATATGATTGGCAGCGGCAAAAAATACTAAGTAGCTCGGCGTACCAATAACAGCAGACTTCTAAGAATTTCTTCGCGTGATAGTTCTATACACCTTCGCTCATCTTCATGATTGTCTCAGGAAGACCATCCATATTCTCCAAGAATGCGTCAAACTCTGTCATGACCTTGTTCATATCCTCGTCCGTGTCATCTGTCCATCGGTGAATGTATATAGTCTTCATCCCACACTTCTGTGCCCCTCGTAAATCATATGCATGCGCTGCAACCATGACCACTTCGTCCGAATCAAGTTTGACCAGCTCTAATGCCTTTTTGTAAGATCTCGGATCAGGTTTGTAAAATCCCAGTAATAGGCTTGAAAACAACATGCTGAAACTCAGCTCCGAAGAACGACAGAGATCCATTTGCAGCCGTGGAGTGCCGTTGCCGTGCACAAGAACGTCAAGGCCGTGATCTTCACGGAGACGTCGTACTGCCTTTTGAACGTCTGGCCATGCAACCTGGGAGTGCCATTTCTCAACCATGTTTTTCTTGACTTTGTCATCAAAATAAGTCTTGTGTTCCGGATTGCGATCAAGGACAGCGCTGAGGGCGCGCGCAAGTGTGATGTCAATATCTTCGGGCGGCAGTCCCTTAGCGGAGAGCTGACTGTTCTCATAAAAATATTGCTGGTGCCATTCAATTGCGATTTTAGATGCGTCGCTTTGGGAGACCGATGGTGGAATCGCCTGAACCGCAGAGCTATGCCAATCGACACAGGTGCCCATGAAATCAAAGAAAACTGCCTTTATCTTCCCTTGTGGTGCCATGATGAAGTTTGGTGTTTATTCAGCGTAAAACTGCTGCTCAAGTGGCGTGCAGAAGGCTAATGTCATATGGACAATAACTAAGTACTTATCTATGCCTTGGCTTCGTCTTCATCGGCATCTCGTCGAATGACACGTTCGAGTCCTAATGATTAATCCACCTATCAAAGTGCTGAGAGACCCAGTCCATATTTGGAAGTTTTATAGAAGGCGCCGCCAAATAAGGTGTGCAGGTGCGACAATCGTGCACCTGTCGGATGAGAAGGCTATCACTTCAGTTGCATCTCTGCATAGGCTGCATTTACTGAACAAGGTGCACGAGTCCGGACCACGGCTTCCAGGCCTATCGGCCTTTTTGCCCGCAGGTAGGGAGCTGTTTGATCCCCTGCTCCCCCACCACGCTCAAGCCATACACGCTTACCATCTAGGATCAGCGATTACGCAAATATACCCTCACCAACACAGATACAAGAAGGAACCTATCCGAATAGAGTGCACGGGTGCGACAACCACGTGGAAAGGTCGTTGGGAGATCTAGGCCTATATTTAGAACAATTGCATAAGCATTCTTTACTGAATGGGGTGTACAAATCCGGTTCATCTACTCCGGCTCTAACGACTCTTCAGCCGTCTGCTGGGATGCTGATCAAGATACCCCGCGTTAAGTTTATACACACTAATTGTCCAAGATCGGCAATTTATGCGACAGTGAAAATCATGGTCAGAAAGGAGGCCATCGGAAGCAGGATAGGGAAAGGCGGTCGCCTCGCCGAAAGGATATCACTGCTGCACATGTAGTAGATTTGAGACTATAAAAGCAGAAGGGAATCGCTATTTACCACTTCTGATAGCGAGATACGCTTCTCGGACAAGCCTTCATGTTGCCCGCCCGGTATTTCGTCTCGTTTTTATCGAAAATGGTTGCTTTAAATACCAATTATAAGACCAGCGGGGATGCCAAGCCCGCTGACAAGAAATGCGAAGAGCCTACCAATGAGATATACGGAGAAGAAGCGAAGCCTACTCACGATGGTGATGTCGCTCGTGAATGGGCTGCAAAATTTGATAACCTAGACCGTGTTATTCGAAGGAAGATGTCCAGAAAGCTCTTGGCCAAGATCGACATGCATCTGCTCCCGTTTCTGATCATCATGTACATGCTCAACTACCTAGACCGGACCAACCTCGCGCAAGCTCGCCAAGGCACTCTTGAGAAAGACCTCGGCATGAAAGGAGACGATTATAACATCGCAACCTCAATTCTCTTCGTCGGCTACTTCCTCATGCAAGTGCCATCCAATCTTCTCATAACACGCGTGAGGCCGTCACTGTACCTCGGTATGGTTATGGCAATATGGGGAGCGGTTTCGACTTGCAACTCGTTTGTCCACAGCTTCTCTTCACTCGTTGTTGTTCGCTTTCTTCTTGGATTTGTGGAGGCTCCATTCTTCCCTGGAGCTGTATTTCTCATGAGCTCCTGGTATACGCGCGCGGAGCTGACCCGTCGGATATCTTGGCTGTATGCGGGCAACGCATTGGCTCAAATGTTCGGTGGCCTAATTAGCGCCGCTATTCTCGGAAACCTAAATGGCAGCAGGGGTACCACGGGCTGGAGGTGGCTATTTATCATTGTGGGATTCACAGTACTGAAATTTTTGTCTGCAGCGCTGACACGTTGCCAGGAGGGATCCGTAACCATCTTCGTTGCCATCGTCGCAGCTTCTGTGTTACCAAACTACCCGCATACCACTCGCTGGCTGAACGAAGAAGAAAAAGCTTTCGCGGCATGGAGGCTGATGCAAGACATTAGAGAGGAAGACACGAGGCACGCGAGATCTGTCTGGGTTGGTGTCAAACTTGCGGTCCAAGACTATCGGCTACCAATCTTTGTCGTTTGTCAGCACCTGAGTCTTCTTGGCCTAACGTTTCAGTACTTCTTTCCTGCAATTGTGAACACGCTTGGATTTGGTCCCATTACAACCCTGTTGCTCACTGTGCCCCCTTGGGTGAGTAAAAATGCCACCAGAGATGTTTGGTGTTCATGCCACGAATTGCTGAAAGCTCTAGGTTGCCACGCTCCTGACATCATTACTCGTGACTTGGACTTCGGCTAAATTTCAAGACCGATCCATTCACATTATAGTTTTAATGATCGTCTCTGCACTCGGCAACGCCATCGCTACTGGAACCACCAATACTGGGGCGCGGTTCTTCGCCCTGTTCCTCATCCCAATGGGTTCTATCTCTGCCTGTAAGTTCGCGCACCGATGGAGTCACATTAAATATCGTGTTTGATAACTCTTATCCTGTATAGATACGGTTCTTGTGTCCTGGACAGCCAACTCATTCCCTCGTCCCCTTGTGAAACGAGCTGCGTGCATTGCTATTGCCAATATGTTCGGCAACGCTGGCAATATTTACGGCCCTTACATGTATCCTGCTTCGGACAGCCCACGATTCATCCCTGGTGGAACTGCCAACACAATAATCTGTCTGCTTACAGCAGTCGTAGCAGGGCTTCTACGATGGATCCACATACGTGAGAACAAGAAGTTGGAGCAAGCCGAGGTAGTGGCTGCTGCGACTGGGTATCTAGGTGCGGTAGAGGACCAAGTCCAGGAAACAAGAGCACCTGGCTTCAGGTACATCCTGTAGGACGCTGACAGAGGTAGACAACAAAAGTCCCCTAACATGTTTTCTACTAGTATGAGTCAGTTCATCTCAGGATTTAGTGTGATGGCTTTCTTCGCCTTTGCTTCGAGGACAATACCAGGGTCTTCCACCAAAGCATGTCAATTGAGATCCTGGAGCTTGCTGATGCACTACATCGAAGATTTTCTCTTTCTCCAAGATCCTTGCTCCAAGTGAACAATAGCGTCACTCGGCATTCGTCGGACCCCGATCTCACGAGGTCCCATAATTCGACCGGACCGGTCGTTTAATATTTGACCGCCTGGTGGAACTTACTTAAGGCCAATATAGGGGAGAAAGGAGGGGACGGGGGGGTCTGATCGCCGCCTTTCATGACTTTGGGTTGCTTCTCTCCAAATCTCTAGTACATTAGATTCTAATTGAAGTTCTCTTGATTTAGCTGTAGAATAGAAGGCAGGATAGTATGGTAGAAGAAGACTAAACAAGTATTAAATAATTCACTGTTTGGCTGCAACAATTTCTTGCATGGCCATAGCCAACAGCCACGGATCGCCACGTATAAGATATTTTGAGATTGTTCCCTCCTCATACTATTGTTCATCCTGACGTTGTTGGGCTCGGATGACTACGATGATCCATGGTGTCTTGTGCTCTTAATGCAATGCCATTTTAGCAATTACAACATGATGGCGGAGCTCGCTGAAGCATTCCATATCTCGCAGATACCCTCCAAATCGATCCCCCCTCTCCTATCGTTCTATATACGGCAGAGATGTTGGTTCATAATGCATGATTGTGCTGAGCACAAGTCCTAGTATAATGTAATGTCCCGTCAAAGCAAGTCAATCGAGACGATAGAGCTATTTGGGGAATTCTATAGTCAGAGAATATATCCTCTATTTCTATTACTAAATACTCTTAAATACACGATAGCGATGAATGCAAGGTCCAAAGGAGTAATATCACATTGGCAAATGCAATTAGATGGAGTGCAGCAGTTTCAGTACCATAGGCAGGGATGAAGGCCTAGCTCTTTGCCTCTTACTTGTCTCCTCTCGGCTTCTTCTTTCTTCTCTGTTCCCCTTATTTTCTTGCCTCTTCGGTTCCTGGTCCCTAAATATGCTTTTGTTTAGGCCCCTGTTTACAATATTAATTTTTGTTCTAGGATAATCCTAACGTTGTTGTACCACGCTTCTATCCCATTATGTCTCGCTGTCTATGGCAATCTTTATGCCTAGAGTGTTTGATGCTATATGAGCCTTCCTAATGGTTATCGCATTGCCCCGAACGCTAATTTTCCTTCACTATGAACGGTCCGTAGACCCCCTACGGTGCCCGTGTACCCTTGTTAGGCATAGTAAAAGCGTCCACGCCTAGTTACCTCAAGTCTTGGATCACTAACGCACGTCCTAGCAGGAAAACGCTACTCCGTCGAGCCCTGCGACCATAGATCCTATTTACTGTATACCTTGTGTAGATTGCTCTACATAACATATATTACCTGATACTCCAAAGGTTTTCTTAATGCCACTGCAGGCTCTAATTGTATTATGTAGATGGTATCGTCCCCCCGGGAATCTCATATGCTATTGGCCCCATAGACGACGTTCCAGATAGCTCTTGGCGCACTGCTGTATCAGCTAACTCGCCCGTTCCACAAGATATATCCTGCTGCTGTGCGGTAGGTGAATTCCCGGGAGGCTCCCAACCTCGCATTTCAGCAACAGATGGATACTGTGCCTGCTGCAAGTCCGTGTGTTGAAGTTCTGCATGCTGTAGCTGTGTCGTTGGGTCGATAGGTGGGCCACGGATAGGCGAAGCCACTACGCTAGGAAGTTGAGAAGTTGCCAGCATGCTCGACGGGGTCGGTACAGAATATGCCGTCGTCTCGCTTGAAAGCTCTGGTTTTCTCGTAGGATTGAAGTGTTCCGTTAGATACCCTTCTTGTGGTTGAGCCGCCGGCGGCGTGGCAGTAGTCTTACGATTCTGTATACAGTACTTGTAGACAAGGAAGAAGATCGTGCAAAGAATGATAGCACCACCAGCAGAGCCGACTGCGATGCCAGCAATGGCGCCATTGGTCAATCCCGACTGCCCGCTGCCGTCTTTGCTACTATCATTGGCGCTGCTGCCGCTGCCGTTACTGCCGGAACTGGTGCTGCTAGGATTACTGGAGCTGCTGCTGAAACTGATGCTGGAACTGCTTTTGGGGGCGTTGAGGGCCGTACTAAGTGCAGATCCTCCACTATCCGTTGTGACTACGGCTGAAACTGTTACTGTGGACTCCATTGACAAACGGCCCTCTTCGTACTTCAGGCAGAGCTCAGACGCAGCAACAACAGCACCTTTAAAAACCAATTAGAATGATTCCTATCTTAGTCATAAGGGCTACAGCTAGCCACTTTTGGTCGTGATGGAGGAGACAACATACTAGCCGAAAGCGACCCGCAAGCCGACTCAAGACAACCGGCCCCGTTGAAATTTATGACAAGGACGTTGGCCGCCTGGCATGTGCACCCTAGATCGTCCGGTGTGCAAGTGGTCCACTCGCTGATGGCAGAGGAGCGGCATGATGATGCACAGGGATACACGGTAACGGCGCGAGCAACCACCGTGTCACGCACGCGGAGCTCAGGCACCTCCAGTGACGGCCCAGGCGTGATTTGCGCAGCCACTATTGGGCTGGCAACTGGCCGTTTGACGTTTAGAGCAGCGACGGCATTCGCAAGGGCTGTAGCTGCAAGCCACCTCGCCTTTGCACGTGGCACCATGGGTGGTGAATAGTGATCAGTTGCTGCCTGCGAGATATAGATTAAAAACTTGGCGAAGAAAGAGATGCCAAGACGGTATAACGCTGCCAAAGCTTTCGGCCGTACTTAAGGTGGCTCTCGTTTCTATCCCTAGGGATCAGCTACCGCAATAGTTCATCTGCCTGGGTCCGAAATTGGAGGTTTCAGGCGTATTGTGGCGTGCGGCTGAACATGATAACCTGGCGCTAATTTGGCAAACCAGGACATCTGGTTGGGGCTGGATGGAGAAGTCGGCAGGTGTTCCTGGTGCCCTCGTGTGAAATAATGGTTAGCGTCTGTGCCCGCCTGATCTACGCTTCTCCTGTTTGGCCGAAACACTCAGATGCTAGGCTCGCTAGTCCTCAGTCTTTGCCCCCACATAATCCGCCATGAACCCCGGACTTTTAACATTAATATGTAGGAGTGCTGAACATTATGCTTTTATGGAACTTACTCCCGTTAACCTCGTCCATCACTAAAGTGTACTGCAGATCGGCGACAATGTCTAAACCACCAGCCCTATGACCCCACGTATATATAGAGAGAGAGTTGTTGGGGGCCGGCACGGGAATGACTACCTGCTGCATAGGAGGCGTAGACACCCCCGACCCCATAACCCGCTGCTGTCATCCCCGATTCCCCTTCCGAGTTCTGACCCCAGTCCTCGTAAAGTGGAATTTGGTCGGGACTACTTGGTTCGATGTCTGGAAGGCGCTCGCGAAGACTAGCCTCTCCCTCGAACGGTCGAGTCCCTGCATCTTCCCGTCGAGCTTCGTTCCCTGGTGGATGAGGTGGGTCTCTGCAAAGATTCGAGCACTTGTTACAGCGTTTGACTCCCTCGGAGGAATTCGCGGATAAGATCGGCGGTAGTCAGGAGTCCGAGCACCACGAATACTATCCCTGCGCTGTGCTAGGACAAAGGGTTGTTGACAAACGGCTGTTGTCGCGCGTTTGATACTACTCGGAATATCAGTCCTAATTAATAAATTTCGGAAAGCCAGGTAACCAAACTACTCACAGCGTGCATATGCAGTGTCTTGGAGAGCCGGCTAGGTATCTCTCAAGGGGCGGGGCCCAGCCACGACAACCCGGCCAATAAGGTCGACCACAGTGGGGGGACAAATTCTCGAGCGGGTAGATTTGACCCCTCCCGCCTCCTGACACCGTTTCTTTACTTGGCGTAAGGAGGTATATTGACGCCCATAAAACGCAATTTGCTCAAGAATTTCGCCGTCTCCCACCGCAGATACCTATTTTTATGGGAGTACCGAACTGGTGCTGTGGTGAATGTTAGCCGTAGACAGCACGGGCCAGTCAGGCCGGCATGACTCAATCGGCATAACTGTATGTAATCTAAAATAAAATACCTAACCCTTTTGGAGACACCAAGAGGCGACTGATTGGTTCCCAAAGCCTGGGCGTGTTGATATCTTACTGCCTGAGGCAACTATATTAACCCCTCACATTCACACATGAGAACATTCCACGAGCCTTCCGAATTGATGTCCTGGTAAACATCCTATATGATTTAAAATTGTCATTTACCACAAACTTCCTATCAGCGATACAGCTTAGAGCACGACTTTCAACCCGGAATGTGCCCAATCCCAGATGCACGCGCTAGGGAGGATGCCCCGTCTACTGAGTCTCAAAGTACCACCAGCACCTGCTTTACCTGCACTCGGCTAAATGCGTCTACGTTTCTTATCATCGAGGATGATAAATGGTACGAAGAGCCTTACATATACGTAAAGGTCTACGCGTCTTTCTTAGTTCTGATCGATACTGGCTGCGGCGGGGCTGCGAAAAACGTGGCTGCGGAGCTCACTTCCCTAAGGGAATACATCGAAACGTTTCCAGTCCCAGACAATAACAACCAGCCCCTAAACCCAGGGTCGAAGCAGCCATATGTCGTAGTCTGCACTCACTGTCATTTTGATCATATTGGTAGCAATCCAGGTGCCCTCTAAGCGCTGCGCTCCGCTAATGATGTTCTTAAATCCAGGTGCAACAGAACAGTTTAACGACGACAAGTCCACAATTTGGGCCGGGTCGTACGACAAGTCCTTCCTAGACAAAGGGAGATTATCAACTACTTCATTGTGTCGATTCATGGATATGAAAACGCCTGAGTATACTATTAGCCACTGGGCCGACGACGGCCAAAAGATGACTTTGGACGGCAAGGATCTGAACCTGGTTATATACCATACCCCAGGACACACCCCGGATCAAATTGCAATCTGGGACAGCGAAGAGCGGGTCATATTTGTAGGCGATACTATGTACGAGCGCGTCCCTATTGTTTTCCCAGTAGAGGGCAATATACGTCTGTACAGCGAAACTCTCGAGAAGCTAAAGACTTACGTCCGTGGCTGGAATGCGACCACCTATACAAATGGAGGTAAGTGCTGCAATGGCTAAGTACAGAGCTTCTCTTTCCTTTTATTTTTCCTGTGCGAAATTTGTCGCTAACAGTCTATCATTCGTTGAAACATAGATTCCGGAGCGGCCGAGAAGATGACAAGAGTCAAAATGGCCTGTGGCCATAGCACATGCGCAGCAGATGCGGAGGAGCTTATAGATGATGTGGACTCAATGCTGTACCGTGTGATGGAAAATCTGGTTCCAGAGAATGACTGGGGAGAATGGCGAGGAGAGCCACTGATTCAGTACAAAAGGGAGGATGGGAAAATCAACTTTGCTGGCCCTCGAGGACGCTTTGAAGAGTTTCGCAGCGACGAGAAAGCGATGGAGCGCCTCCGAGAGCGACATTCCCAAATGTAGCGAGTAGTGACATACCTCCCAATAGTTCTTTGACCGAAGAAGCGAGACATTTCATATTTCGCGCAATATTTCCCGATTGCTTTCAACCAGTTTAGCATACCTATTAGCGATGTGTCAGGGCTAGAGCTAAAATTACCTACACTAAGGTATAAATAAGTTGTAAATACCAAGTTGTTGATATGAACGTCGATGCCAAGTGAATACGATCAAACCAGGCTGGTGCTATTTGAAAAGGTCGCTTACTACTTCCAGCCAGTTGCCTCGATCATGTATATAGTGATGGACTCATAGGTAAATGTAGTCCAGTAGAGGGTGCTTGAGATTTGAAGTAATGGGATAACAGTCTAGTCTCGGATTCCCGACTTAACAACGCGAGGCGCGTAAGGCTCTACAGACTACACTTTGGAAGAGAGGACCAGCCGCTACAAATATCTAATTCCGAGAATTTACCCGCAGCTCACTCCTGGAACCAGAAGTCGGCTTGGAAAGTATCCGATACTACCCCGGCCATCTCTACCCCCAAAAATATACCTTGCGTTCTCCTTGTAGGCAACCAAACTGGACTCAGTTCTCAAACTGCTCCGGTCCAAGAGTTGCATTAAACTGCATCGTTAGAAGATTCTTGCTCTTGATCTCTTCCGCTCTAGCGACCAATTCGTCAACATCCCATTCAACACTGATCATCCTTCCATTCAAGAACATGCTCCTCGCCGGGTTCGCTACCAGCCACACCAAGTTACCGCCTGTCAGCGAAAAGTCGTTCCAGTCGAGGCCAGCCGCCCTCAGACCCGCGGGGATGATTTCGGTGTCATTCATGCCCGGGTTGATGGCAATAATGAGCACGGTACCTGGATAGGAGGCGGCAACAGTTGTAGTATATTGCATCATAGCCAACTTGCTGCCGGTATACCCAGCCAAGTCCGGCCAAGTGCCCCAGGCGCTCCCACTAGATATGTTTATTATGATAGCGGGAGCATTAGCGGTAGCCCATGGGATTGCGGCCTTGAGATATTGCTGCGTCATCGAGTGGGTGCCTTTAACATTGACTTCCTGAGAGCGGTAGGCTGGTGTTAGCACAAGAGCTATTCGCATACCCGGAATACAATCAGGGTATATGTTTGATAACAGGTGTGGAAATTGTTGCTGGTTTCTTACATAGTTTTTGAAGAATACATCTGTGTCTTGTTCATGGGTCTTGTTGCTGTCCGTGGACTCGATGCCGGCATTGTTAATAAGTATGTCAACCGTTTTGTATTTGACATTAATCTCGGACCATGCTTTATTGACTTGGTCTGTAGACGCGATATCTACAGCCAAACAAAGCACCTCGACCTCTGGATTGATGGCCTTCAGGTGCTCCTTGACAATCGTCAATTTTGTAAGATTTTTGGCAATGAGCACTATAGCTTTCACACCGGCCTTGACGAAGGCTGGTGCAATAGAATGCGCCCCAATTCCTCTGCTAGCGCCAGTCAAGACCACTGTCTTGCCCTTGAGCGAATTTCCCTCACTGGTTGGATCGATGGCGGGATAAACGGCGGTATAGACGTTCCTGGTAAACTGCACAGCCCTAACAGCCCAGTCTTTGGGAAGGGCCCCTAGAGCGTGGTATTCATTGAGAGAAGCCATTAGAAGAAATATCTGCGACTAAACAACGCGGTCTTCTGGGAGATTTGGGATATTGTAGAACGTTGAGAAGCTGTGGGAAGTTGGCGAAGTTGCTCGGTATCTATTAGGAGGGATTAGGAGACTCTAATAGTAAATTTATGCACTATCCATTCACCCATATTGGATTTGGAAGTTTCTTGATTTGACGAAACCATTTACGAAAGATTGGTCCTTATTTGTTGGACCACAAGAGAACATCCACAAATATGGTTGTGAGTCTTCGGTGGTTAGTGCAGCTAGCAATGAGCTTCATGATTGGATGATATAACTTACGGCGGACCCGGTTTGATTGGTGGAGACATTTTTGGACCCAGTACTTGAGATAAACCGTCGCTCAAGGCTTCGGGAGCACAGACTTCCCCGACTCTCCGAATCCAGCAACCCGACGCCCCGAACCTAGCGGTCTGACGTTGGGAAGCTGCTTACACAGGCTTCCTCAGTACAATAGAATCTCCCAAACTGCATATGCCATTTGTCGCTAGGCCATCGAAAAGCATTATTAACACACGGCGCATGAGCGACTAAATAACCTACCTATCTGCGGAGTTGGATCGATGCCCTCGGCTATCAAGGATGTCGCAAGAGAAAAAAGCGCTGGCGATCGCTCCGAGGCCCCCCGGGATCACCGCCCTACCGCCACGTGCCACACAACCCAAGAAGACGCGGGCAAGCAGGCCAAAAGTTCGAAGTGGATGTATATCTTGCAAGATTCGCCGAATTAAATGCGATGAAGGGAAGCCCACATGCCAGAGATGTAAGTGATTCCATGTACTTAAGCATGGACATTCCACAGGCTTGGTAGCTCTTGGCAAGTGACAGCCGTGCCATGGTCGTTCTTTTATAGCCACAGAGTATTTACCCAGTGCGTGACACCTCTTGACATTGAATCTGTAGGTAAAAATGACGGCTTCGACTGCGGGAGTGATAGAAACCAAGGGACGTCAACCGTGCCCAGCCACACTCCCACACTCGAGTTGCGGGGCCTGCCTCTACTCGCCCGCAAGAATCCTCAGTCGCCGATCCTTAACCAACAAGATGCCATGTACTTTGATTTGTTCCAGTCGCGGCTAGTCTACGAGCTATCAGGTTATACGCACTCAGACTTCTGGTTTCGTATCGTGCTTTGCGAGAGTGTGTTAGACGATTGCGCCATGGAATCAGTACTCGCAATTAGTGCCCTTTCAGCTGCCATTAGACTTATCCCTCGGCTCCGCAACCAATATTCGCCGTCTAAATTGCCATCAGTACTACATCCCTGGTCGATTTCGGCCATAGCCGACGGCGATCACAAAGCCGCCGTGTGCCACTATGTCAAAGCTCTTTCTATATTCAGGCGCCGACTGGAAGCAGGCGTGATCGCGGCATCTCCCAGATCTGCTTTCATCTTATCTATACTCTTCATTACATTTGAAATGATACAGGGTGACATGAACACGGTTGATCGCCTCATTACTAATAGCATTAATCTTCTCAAGAACACTCTTAAGTTGTATCGCCGCGATATATGTCTACGTCGAGGCACCCAGCTCACCCAGCTTCCCACAGAGGATGACATGGAAGATATGGAACACCTCCTCCCTCATGTCTCCATAATGAGCGGATATACTCCGTTTCTTCACGCTCAGTCATCCAATATCCACCTATGGGATCCTTCCAATGGCACAGATCTCCCTTGCTTCGGTCAGCCTACCATCAGGAGGCTCCAAATCCAGTGGGAAAAATTTAGCACGCGCGCAACGGCCTTCATAGGAAGGTCTATGGGCTTTCAGATGCTGCCCTCGAAAACCCGAGAAACCATACAAGAGCAACGACAAGTCCTCATTACCCAGCTCAAAGTATGGGAAGCAGAACTGGACTCACGGTTACCCAAGAACGAGGTACCTGTTCAGCAACCAATTCACCGGAGAACACTACAAATGATGCAGATTCAACACAGAATGCTCCTGATATGCATTTGCTCGTGTCTCGACATCACAGATTTGGCATATGACGCCCACGAAGCGGACTTTTACATGCTCGTAATGGATTGTGCGATATATTTCCATGAATGGCGTCCTTCATATCTATTCACGCTTTCTACATCAATCCTCAGTGCGTTGATTGTGGTTGTGACTAGGTGCCGGGTGCACAACATCCGTATGATGGCAGCAGGGTTGTTGCGCCAGCTGACATGGCGCGAAGGAGCGTGGGATCCGGCGCTGATGTTACACGGCAAACTGGGTGGCGTCTTGATGGAGGAACGCGAAAGAGATGAGAGTGGGTTTATTGCACCAGAGTTTCGTTGGTTTTGGGCGGGGGCGGATTGGGATGCGGAACGAAAGTTTATTGTTGCGAAATACACGAGGGCGGTGCCTGATGAAAGAAATGAGCCTGTTATTAAGACGCTTTTACTGGAGCCAGAGGTGTGTCCTGATGTGTGTTCTGCTATTGGCTGTTTCGAGGATCATGATTTGGAGCGCGAGGGGTTATTACCGCGGTATAGATGCTAGAGAAAATCCGGAAAGAGCGTCGGGAGCTCGATGTTTGTTACAGTCGAGGGAATCACGCGATCCTTCCACTAAAGACTGCCTAACCTATTCCGAAAGTGTAGTATCTAGCAAGTTATCTCGCTCATTTAATGTAAACCTCTCGTTGCTTTATACTGAAATCAGCTGCAACATGCCAATCTTTTCCTACGATGCCTTTCATCTCGAATTCTGTCTCACTTTCTCGCTAGGCATCACAGTTCGGAGGCTTCCAGTTCTCTCTTAGACCACAGCTTTGGTAGGAACCATATTCTTGGTTTCCAACCTGAACTCCTGCAATACGCCCTGGCACGGTGGGCCTTTGCACACCGTAATCTTCCTTTGCGATAGGTTGTATATAACAAAAGCAACCGTCATGTTGACCTTGGTGGTGTATCCGGTCAACACAGAGCTAGGTGCGTCCTTATTGTCTCGGTTCGGATGATTGCAGAGGCTCTCTGGGTAGGCTAGGTGGTCCGAAAAAGCAGTCTTGACAATATCCGGAGTAATTGTGCCCTCTCGGGATTGCTTCCTCACGCCTCTCTGAGCCTGCCAGAAACGGTACCAGCTACTGCCACCTGGGTAACGGTCGGCGACATCGTCTCGAGAAAGGAACTCTGGGCTCAAGAAGTGATTGCTATGTATAACGTAGTTGTCGTCAATGCTGCCGTAGAATTTGTACAGACGCTCCGGCGCGCACTCCAGAGCCATGCAGAAGCCCTCTGCCGTCGATACGTGCAAGTTGCCCGAGACGTGCCTCGGAAAGGCGTTGATGGCAGCCAGCCCCCCAGCGTAGTTTGCATGCTCAAGAAAGACGCGACGGGCAAGCGAGAGAGGAAGGACTGGTTTAGGCTCAACGTCGTGGTAGACGCCATCTTGGTCAATGTATGGAACAGGTACGTAGTCTGTTGTGCAAAGCAGCGAGTTCGCTGTGACAGACATTCCCGCTGAGTTCATGCCGCTTCGTATCATTTGGCCGGCTTCTGTGAGGACGAACATCGACGGGCAATTTTCAGACGGATCTGGGTGGATCTCGAGGTAGATGATGAGATCTTGGTCGTAGAGATGGCTGGACATGTCCCAGTTATGGACCGCTAGAGTCTCGCTGGAGGCCGTTCCGTCGGGCGAGAAAAATCCACTGGTGCATTCGTCCGCGAAATCTAGGCTTGCCACAGGAGAACGAGCTCCATCTTGCGGGCTTCTACCGCCGTCTCTCAGTCTGTACATGCATCTCCCCAAGTCGTACCTAGCATTGAGCATCACGACTTCTTCGACCGGAACTCCAGCGCCGTCGGCGATACCCCGCATCTCTTCAAGGCCAGTTGGGTAATATTTCTGGAGACCGGGAATGTAGATCGTGTTTATGATACGAGAAGTTATGGACCTGGGGTGCGCGCGGGACTAGGTCAGGCTACTTTCCTGGATAACCATGGCAATGTGGAAATGCATAGAACCTACCAGTCAGGGAGCTTCCCCGGAAGCTTGTAGTAAGCGATATTAGCCTGGACCTTGTCCCTAACCTGGGTGCCGTGAGAAAGGCCTCGGTCGTAGGGCAGACCCTCGACAACAATGTGCGCATAGCACGCAGGCCGAGGTTCCATTGATTCGAGAGACGGCATATCGGGCGTTGTTGCACTTGTCCCAATGACTCTTGACAAGTTTCTTGTGTGCTGCGTATGAGTTCGAGGGAAACGGCATCTGTTGAGAAGCTAATATGTAGGATCGGGCCTCTTGCGTGCCAGCGAAAACACTCCACTGGGTACCTTTCCCCTTTAGGATGGGCGCGCGAGTGCTGCACCTAACCCCAATGTGTGTGGTGGTGTTGGGACTCTGAGCCTCGGAGGGAGGCGCCACCAAAGTGGGCCCGCTAGCCGATACAGCCCGATTCGGCGAGGGCGGCGAGGCGATCAAATGATAAACTCATCGCCCATGTCTTCGGCGATAGCACGAAGGTCCGCCCGGCACTTGTGCTGCTGCTCGCTGGACTGGACTTTTTCGACAAACGCGCACGAGTTAAGATAGTGTTTCCCCGCGCGGGCGTACTCTCGTATCTTTTGTGTCGCCCAGCCCCGATAAATTGAATCTCTAGCCTCGATAGCGGCCATGACCAAGGGCAGTGGCCAGATCTTGGTCGGGGGCGGTTCCGAATGAGGCCGCTTCAAAAGTTGGTAGAATCTATCGGTGGTTGTGATAATGATGACTGCATGGTCATTTTCCGAGAAGAGTGGATCGGACGGCAGGAAGGCCCGAGAGTAGTATATCTCGGCCGCGTGGTATAGGGCTGTTGTTGTGAGGTAAATAGACAAGACGTTTTCTTTTGTGGCCTCGCCTTCGGTCTTGCTCGAGAGCATCTGAATGCCAGTTTTGCCAGTCAGTATATGGGATAGAGATCTCGTAGAAGCCCCTCGGCGGACCCACCCTGTGTAGCTCGCCTAGCGAGTCCCGGATCTCTAATCTGGCCGCGGAATCATAGACGCCACGGTAGGCTCTCGAGATCCTCCCAAGAATGGCTATGAGTCGGCAGGTCGCGATGTAGAGGGGTAGGTGGGCCTGGTCCCGCCGCTCTTCTTCCTGAGGATATAGGAGACTGTACTCCTTCTGCAGGAAATCTTGGGAGGTTTGCAACACCCGAAGCAGGCCAGCCTCGTTGCCCATGGCCTGTATTATCCGGTCACTGGCGAGTCCAAATGCAGAAGTGCGGGCATCAAGAAAACAGAACCAAGTGGCGATCTTGAGGAACACGGAGTCTAGGCCGTCGGAGTCCTTCCATTGTAGCACGTCGGCCTCTAGCGCTAAGAGATTCTGAAGCTCCGCCGGGCGAGATAGCGTCAAATCAGTAGAAGCTAAGAAGAAGAATGCAACAGCAATGGCGTCAAAGTCGTGGGCCCCGATGCCCGAGTCCATCCAGTCCAGAGAATGGCCCGAGCTTACGTCGACGGATATCTCAATCCCAAAGGCTTGCTTGAGACCCAAAAGACACTTCTCGTAGTGAACCAGGGCGTTTGACGGAGATGTGAGACTTCCAGAGCAGAAAAGATGCGCAGATGTCCACGCGTAAAGGGCTGAGAGGACAAACGGGTGGCTCGAGTTGAAGCGGTTGAAGAAGTAGGTATGGTAGTTCCACCCTTGGTTCTTGGAGCTATACCGCGAGGTCAGGTTTCGTGTGTAATGCTGTGCCAGGACGTGGTCCGATACTGCAGATGTGGAGCCCGGCGATGGCTGGTGGATATCAGCTGCCGACATCTGGTCCTCTCCCGTTGCAGGTAAGGTGGAAGTCTGGTGGCCCGACCGGTTCTGACTCTGGGCTGGAAATGCAGACAGGCCGTTCACAGTGGACGGCTCAAAGTGGCTGATGACCGAATTATGGAGCGATAGCTCCCAAGGCTGGTCTAGGTAGCTGTCAAACATGGTCTCGATCCAAGGCATGACGGCGCTGTCTAGGAGAGGGAGCGAAGCATCTAGAGGCGAATCCGAGGCCATCTCGAGAGGCACTTGAGCATGGTCGTCGGCCGACCCGGCCGTCTGATCGACCGACCTCGAGCTGCCGCCTGTATGGTGCTGTAGAGCTCTGCGTTTTGTGCCCCGTGACGATTGCGCTTTGACTTGCTCCGTCTCGTCGAGGAAGTCAAAGGTTGGCGGGGAAGGGTCGTACACGCACTTGACGTGGGATCGCCTGCACGGCGAGCATCGTGGTTTGAGAGCATCGCAGCCCAGCTTTCTCCGGACGCACGTCACGCAAGAAGGCATCGTATCGTGTCCAGTCCAATATTTAGGGCAGAATGAACCTGAGTCGGGAAGGCACGGTAGGCAAGGTACCTACCTTAGCCATCCAGCCCACGGCTGGTCACGAGACCGCCATGACAGCTAGGGCCACTTTGGCTTATCTGGCTGCGCCCCGCGCCAGCGCACCACTCAGAGCCTCGGTAAACAGCCCTAGCACGATTGCTAGCTCCACTCCCCCCCCCAATGGTCCCCTATACCTAGAAATTAGGGCTCTAGCACCCTGCCAAACGACAGGCGTGAGTCGTGGATGGGGCAGGGGTTGTGGCAACCACCTATACACTCGGCAGAGCGCGCACGTGCACCCGTGTATTGGAACCAATTTTACGAAATAGTCTACCGTACTCATTCGGCGTCGGAATATTTTATGTGTGAGACTTTGTAAGACTTTAGGAGAAGACATATGAGCTACACCAACTAGCCATGGCTAAATCGACTAGAGAAGATTCAACCCTCATCCCAGAGAAGAAGAAAAAGGTACGCAAAGTGCCCGTTATCATGCTGCACCCCGGAGTTGTGAGCAAATATGACTACCGGAAGAGCTTTTACCAAACATATCGGAAATCAGATTGCTCCCAGTCCGTCAGATCGGAGTCCTGGGTCTCAGACCGCGCTGCCCGATTCGCACTTTTGTCCCGTTTAAAGTTCTGGAATCGGAGGTAGATGCTACATGGCCATCCTGGTTAGAATTCGAGCCATCCGTGAGTCTTATTTTTAACTTACATGAGCGCAATCTCAATGACTATCATGAGCGAGACAGCAGTATAAAACGTCTTGAAGGCGCTAGGATAGTTCGGGGACTCGGTCGAGATGAAAACTAGCGGTCCCACAAACTGACCGACGCAGTAACCGATGAACATCATGACCTGCCGCAGAATTAGTCTAGCTAACTTGTCTACAGGTGATAGTTTAGCCATACGCTGGCGGTGGCTTTCTTCGTGAACCCGCCGATGTTGGACGACAGCATGCTCATACCGAGGCCAAATGGGACCGTGTTGACGTAGATGACTGCAGTAAGTTTAAGCAATCGCTCAAAGCACGCGCATAGGAGAGAAACGTACTATAAAATGCCCCAAGTCGCCCATTCGCATTCGACTCGGGGAGATCTGTATTCATTCGCAGCCATTCCACAGTCTAAGGGCTGATAACTTACTGCCGACCAGAACGGCGCCAATGACGACAATAACATTGGTGAGAATCATTGTGTAACACCGAGTGTTATGGAACCGGCTACAGAACCAACCCCTATAGAATCGTCAGCTTCGTCCACTTCCGCTCGATAAGCGAGGCTCATACGCTACAACGACAGAGACAAAGTGGATCGTGGTAGCCGGCATGCTCATCAAAGTGGCCTGGCGACTTGAGAATCCAAGTGTCTCGGTAAGGACGATCTTCGAAAACTGCACAATCCGCCTTAGTTCTCCATTTTCATATGTGGGATCTCAACTCTTACTGAAGTGAGCCCGCCGCCTTCGATGCACTGTAGAAACGCGTGAATGGCTAGCATCCATGCCTGTGGATCCATTAGACATTCTTTCACCTGATACACTTTGTATTCTTTATTTCGCACGCTAGTGCGTGACTCTAGAACCTGGCCCGGTACTGTCAGCATATCTCAGCTCGCATTCATGGTGAAGAAACCTCACCCTTGCTGTTGCAACTTTTCTCTCTCTTTCGTTCAAGAACCACGCTGTCATCGGAGACGTAGGCACAGCGAAGAATATTAAAATGCCCCAGCAGACTGTAAGAGGCCCGACGATGAGATAGACAATCTTCCTCGTGTTAGCCGCGGCAAGGGAGACAAAAGAAGAGGGCTCACTTGCCTGCCAGATAGTCAATGCTCCTCCAGGCTTCCCCGAGACCGCATACGTCACGGCATCGGATATGTATCCTCCGACGGCAGATCCAGACCACCAGATTGAGGTGCGAAGTGGCTGTTCGTCCCGCGTCCAGTAAGTAGCGATGAGGATGGTGAGAATCGGGGACATGCAGGTTTCAAAGACCCCAAGGAAGACTCTGTTGACGCAGAGTGTCGTGAAATTCTTGGCTACAGCGGTCAAAGTAGCTGTTATACCCCATAGAAAGATCATGACCCCGAAGTAGCGCCCGCTATCCGAGCATGAGAAGATGCCTCCAAGAAAGGGGATTGAGCACCACGCACATAGGAAACTTTTGCATCAAAATTGCACTCGGGTACTGCCACACGAGGTATCCAAGGTAGAAGATGGAAGACGACCAGCTGTACTGCTGGCCAACAAGGTTCTATCCCTCGAGGTTAGCTTAGATCACTCCAATCTGTCGAACACACGGCTAGAGTCTGACCAAGTCTTTCGCAATGCCAAAGATAGAGGCTTCGGAAAGAGCTGCTTTGTCCATATAATTCAGGACGTATGAGCCTAGCATCTGCGAGCGAGCTGGTTAGTCTATGGTGCCATCTTGTCGCTCCGGGGGCTGCTGAGGTTTACCAGAGGCAAAAGGATCAAGTCTAGTTTCCATCGGACTCGTCTTGCCTCTTGGGAACTGTACACGAAATCATCGGGATGGCAGCCTAGAAAATCCAGGGCTTCGTCGGCCGTGGCTTCGATACCCATTTCCTTGCCGTTCGCAACGATCTCTTCTGTCTCACCGACGGTGTTGGTAGTGTTGGTGGCCACTGGCGCCATGTTGGACGCCTTTTTCTCCATATTGGACAGACTTCAAATCTTAAGCACGGCGTTGTAGCCCGGACGGAGTTGCTGGTATTCAGCTTCGCCTAGGCGAGTGCGCTCTCATTATAGGCCCGCGGGTCGTTTGCGTCTCGTGATTGCGTTGTCGGGTAGTTCATGAGTAGTGCGTTGTGCCGCCGGATCGCGGATTGGGCCCATTTCGTCCTAGTGCCCCCCTCGTCCCGCCATCCCGTTTGGGACGATCGCGCGACTCGGAGCCCCGGGCTAGCGCCTCCCAAGGCAAGTGCCAGTAGCGAAGATCTTGAGGTGCTCTCGTGCACTAGGTGAAATGTCCGTTACTACTCAGCTGTTTGCTCCTGGACGAATACTGCAATGTCTTCTGCGCTTCGATCTGTCGGATATAGTATATATATGCTAGGCTGTGATGAGGAGCAGCTCCAAATTGGCTAGCTCAGCCGAATAACGATAAGTTGTCGGCGTCGTTGCAACGAAGCAGCCATTTTACGTTGCTAAGTCTCCAGGTAGCATACTAGCGCTGTGTTTAATACACAATCCATCATAGCAAGCTAATACTTAGTCGACCCATATAGTATTTCTTAAAGAGTTGACATCTCGCCAGGTCTTTGAGGGTGCACGGACAGTCTACAAGGGGGAACGCGAAGGTAGTTGCGTATCTGGAATGTATATGTATGAGTTCTATCCTGGAAGAAGCAGCGTCGCTCTGACTGGCTCGTTGCCCAAGGGAGATTTAACTTGTGTACACAAGGTACGATACGACTTTTAAGGACCTGGCGGTGGAATTGCTGCTTGATTTGTACTTTAAGTTGGAGATGTACTGTACCCCGCAGTAGGATCAATCTCTAGGCCAGGGATTACCTTGTCCACTCGTTTGCATTGGTATCCGATTGACTCGTAAAAAACGCCGGAGAGCCTTGACGTCAGCTTACTCGCATACTCGTTTGTCATGTTATCCGATTGGCCTACAAAAGATCCTAAAAGCAAAAGTTCGAGTCCAATTTGAAACTCCTCGGCCTGATAAAATGGTACAGGGTATTGGCGTTGTATATATCTTCCTTGGTATCTTGGATAACTGTGAAACCCGAGGCGGCTTTTTCCTCCTTCACAAAGAACAATACTCTCTGAGCCCCAAGGCTACCCAATCTTGTGTAACGTCGTATACTCTACTCGCCCATTATGACCACAACGGATTCCCAAAAGCCGTTTATCTTATACTGTGCTCCCTTCCCCGAAGGACACACCACTCCCGCTTTGCAAATCTGCTCTCACCTCGTCGAGCGCGGATTCGATGTTACAATAACCGGCTTGGACGTCATGCGGCCGATGATTGAGGGCATCGGCGCGCATCTGGAGCCATTGGATGGGCTTTCTGGGTCTCTGCATGCTTTTGGGCCGCTCATACAAGAGTGGGCTAACGATGTGGACTCCAACAAGCTTGTCGAACTTGCATTTGTTGACAGCCTGCCAAGCGCATTGAACACGCTGCGATTTGCGCTGAGCAAGCTAAACGAGCGAGACCCGGAGAGAAAGATTGTTATCCTCTCCGATACCACATATCCAGGCACCCTGGGATACAAGATGCTGGGGGAAAGAGGTATTCCTCCTGGCTTCAAGGGACCAGTACCGAAGACAATCGGCATCAGCGTGGTACCTGCTATGTTCACATCTGTGGACTCCGGCCCTATGGGTGCGGCTCTGGGCTTCGACCAAAGCGATGCGGGACGGGCGAGAAATAAGCTCGTCGCTCGCCTCTTCTACCGATTCGGAAAGGGGCCGGAAACAATGCGGCAGCGCCTCAAGGATGTCCTATTGCAGTACGGGATTACCAAGAGTGTGGACGAGCTCTTTGCAGGTCACTCGGAGCTTATTGACCACTATGTTGGGGACGCAGTATATGTTTGTCACGACACCACGCTACAAATGTGCATTCCAAGTCTCGAGTTTCCATACTCGGACTTGCCAAGCCATATCAAATTCGCCGGGACGCTACCCGTCAAGCCGATATCGCCAGATCTGGTGTATCCTGATTGGTTTAAAGAGATTACAGAGAACGGAACGAAGGCGACCGGGAAGAGGACGAAGAAAGTTGTCATGGTCGCGCAGGGAACCATGGAACTCGATTACGATCTCCTTGTCGTTCCCACAATGTTGGCCTTGGCCGAGAGGGAGGACATTGTGGTTGTTGTAGTGCTGTGTGCACGAGGAGCGACGCTAGAGTCGAAGCTCGAGCAGTTCCCAAGGAGGGCCATTCCCGCCAATGTCCGCGTCGTGGATTACTTTCCATACGATGCCATTCTGGAGCATGCCGATGTGTTTGTCACGCAGAGCGGTTATGGGTACGTACATTCGGGCTTCGTAGGCGGGTAGCCTATGGCTAACATTGTGTGCTTTCAGTGGGTTTTCGCACGCGATTGTAAACGGTGTGCCGATGATACAGTCCGGAGTAAAAATCGACAAGCCTGAGATTGGATTGCGCGCGGAGCGGGCCGGGCTCGGAGTTTACCTATGGAACGCACCGCCTCGGCCTGAGCAAGTATCTGAGGCTGTGGATAAGGTCTTTTCAGGGAACTATAGACAGAGGGCACTTGAGTTGAGGGCAGAGGCTGCCAAATATGACCCTCTAGGTTGTGTGGAAAGCGAGGTACTAGCCCTGGCGAACAGCTATACCAGTTGAGTGGGTCTATTTAGTGGTGGGGAGACAGCCTCCAGGGCACGGACAATTGAAATGAGAGGAAGAATATTATTTGGGTACTGGGAACAGAGAGGAATAAGATAGTATCGGCCACCGGATGCCACTATACAAAGGAAGACAAAGGGAATATGCCGACTGATGAGAGCAAACTTGTCCTAGGAATGAGTTTTGGTGACTAGTACAAGATTGAACAGGAAATCCGAGCTAACGGGCAGCAGATTCTTGACCGGTAATGTCATTAGAAGCGGACTAGCAAGTTTCCCTCAATGCCAATGGTTAACAGAGACTTAGGTGCCCGAGTCGGCGCAAGTAGCGGTCAGCACAGCCGCAGCGAGCCCGACTTGATATCACGACTTTATGTCACTGGACGAGTTGTGCCTGATACTTCCCCCTTAACCCCCTTCATCTAGTAATTCCCTTTTGTTGAGGTAGAAGTCTACATGCTACTTTAGAGAGGTAAGAACGGTAGTCGGCTAGAGCTCTTGCTCGTTTCTTAGGATAGGCAAGCTCATCTCAGATCGCTACCAAGCCACTAGCCCTGTACTATCGTATATCCAGCGTCTGGGCGAGGTTCTAATCGTACCACACGATGTTTACTCTGTCATGGTATCGCTGCTCGATTTATTTGGGATGTGGGGTCACTCGTGGAACTATAATTGGATAGGCCGCCACAACCTGTCAACGTGAAACAGGGGGATGGTCAGGGATGAAACCTCTAGTCGGGTCTCCCGAGTTACCTCAACTTCGAAATTTCTACCTTGCAAACAACATTTATGACGCAACCCCGCGGCGGTCATTTCGACAACATGGCACCTCACGAAGGAATAGATCACCCAAAGGAGTACGACATCAAAGAAAGCAATGTGGAGCTGATAAGGAGCAAAATTGGCCCTCAAATCAAATTCAGGTCGGCTGCCTCTGAGCCGGCATGGAACAACGGCAAAATTGGCCTAGAACCTGGCCTCTTCGTTTGGCGTATTGAAGACTTCCAGGTAGTGGCTATGCCCAAGAATAAGTACGGCCAGTTCTACGACAACGATAGCTATATCGTCCTCTATAGCCACAACCTCGGTTCTAAGCTTGGGCATGACATCTTCTTCTGGCTTGGCTCTAAAACGTCTGAAGATGAGGCAGGCACGGCTGCCTACAAGGCTGTCGAACTAGACGAGTTTCTTGGTGGAAAGGCAACACAACACCGAGAGATTCAAGCTAGCCCAAGCAATGACTTTATGGCATTATTTCCACGCCTAACAATACGCCAAGGAGGGATCGCCTCGGGTCTCCGCCGCATTGAGGACATACCCAAGAAGGAGACACTAACTCTCTTCCGTGTTTTCAAGCACCCTGGAGTAGCCAATGGAAAAGACAGGGTTGTGGTCTACGAGGTGGAGCCTACATTCGAGAGCTTGGATGAAGATGACGTATTTATTCTAGATAAGGGGGATAAGATATGGGTGTGGCAGGGCAAGGAGTGCAGTCCTATGGAGAAGGCCAAGGCTGCTCAGGTCGTACATGACATGGCCTTGGCCAAGCATGTTGGCGTCGAAGTTTTCTCACAAACTGAGTCCCGATCAAGGCTAGTCGTGAGGGAGCTTGGCGGTGGTGACGATGTGACAAGCTTCCGCACTGGCAAGCCTTTGGGGGTCTTGGATTCCTCCAGCAGCGCCATGGGTCGACGCAGATTGTTCCGACTCAGTGACTCCTCCGGAGAGCTGATATTAGATGTGGTGAAGGAGGGCTCGTCGATCTCGCAGTCGGATCTCGATGGTTCCGACGTCTTCCTTCTAGACGACGGCGGTAAGAAACTCTGGGTTTGGGAAGGAAACGGTGCTAGCCACAACGAGAAGACTTCGTGGCTCAGGGTTGCTCAGTTCTACGTTCAACATACGCAGACCGACGATACGAGCAACGAAGCATACTTGACGCCCATTGCCAAGGTCCAAGAAGGGAACGAAAGCCCTGCATTTATCAGGGCTATTAAAGGTGTATAGACAGCGGGCTTTTCCAAAATATTGCCTAATCATAAAGCATGGTCTATCGAGTATAGCTTTTAGGCATTTTCTCCTCGTCTTCTATGTCTATCCCTAACTGCTATTAAGACAATCAATGAACACTTCCCGATCGATATTACCGCCTGAAACAACGGCAACCACTGGCCCGTTCTTGATCTGACCAGCCAGAACGGCCGCTAGAGGGAGTGCCCCAGCCCCCTCGCTAATGACCCGCGTCTTCTCCGCCATTGTTCGAACAGCAACGCGGACTTGATCAAGGGCGACAACTGATGTAGCGTCGACGACAGGTTTCATCCGCGTCCACATTCTAGGGAAGACGCTTTTACCGCCAGCGCCATCGACAAATGAACTGGTCCAGGAAGGGAAGACCTGAGGTGACCCCGACTCAAAGGAGAGCTTGGCCGGGGCTGCCGTTTCCGGCTCTACACCCAAGACGCGCACATCCGGACGGAGTAGCTTCATGGTGCTGCCTACAGCGGTGATAAGACCGCCTCCACCAATCGCCATTACCACGGCCGCTACGTCCGGCAAATCTTCCAGTATTTCCAGGCCCATGGTCGCATGGCCGACAATGAAATTGTGTTCGTCGAAAGGATGGATGAAGGTCCCTTCGGCGCCTGGATATTGACGGGCTTCCATCGCAACCCATGCTGCATCATACGAAACAGGAATCAAATGGGCGCCAAGAGCCTTCATACGCTCCATCTTAGCTGCGGGGGCAGTCTCAATCACGACTACCGTGCAGGGGATACCGGCGGCGCGGGCGGCATACGCCACACCCTGCCCAGCGTTGCCAGCACTGATAGTCCAGACCCCTTTGCGGCGCTCCTCTTCGGAAAGCATTGCGACAGCATTAACTGCGCCTCGCAACTTGTACGAGTTTGTTGGCTGCAGGTTCTCGAGCTTCAGGTAGACCTTTGGATATCCTTCGCCGAGGTCCAGAGGGACGAGAGGGGTCCTCAGTACTGTGCCGGCGATACGGGCACGTGCGCTTTCGATCTCGGACAGCGCGAGTGGGCGGATGGCTTCCAAATGGTTAGACATTGCCTCTTCCCCTTCTCTTGTTGCTTGGCTTGACTGCGCGGACGGCATGGCCGAGGCTCTCTCTTCGCACTACTATCGGAGGGTTGGAGTAAAGAAGTCTCCTAGTTAGAGCAGACAATGAAACAGCCAAGAAAGCAAGTGTTAGGTACTGTGAGTATTTAATTTTTTTTTTTTTAAAAAAGGCTTAAAAGGGAAAAGGAACACCTCGAGAGGCGTAAGTCGGGCTAAGGTGGCCTTTTAGGCAGCTCAGTTTTAGCTACGAAACCGGGGTCCTCCAGAGGCACTAGACTCCCCTGGCCGGATTTTATTCTACTTCTGTGGATCGACCTAGTAATCTGACTAAGCATACTATGTTATAACAGGAAGGTCTTCTGTAGTAGCAGCCGCGTAAGCTGGAGCAACCCACTTCGCGGCGGCCGCGACGATGCCGACGGTAACCACAAGCTCAAGAGTGAAACTATCAACAGTAGATCGATTCTAACGCATGACTCTAGGTAGGTACTGGATGAGCAGGTATGTACCTGGCGATATTTGATCGGAGTATGGCCACGAGGAAGCATGCCAATCTAAAATGACAGCAGTTGGACAGATTCTCACTGGGAGACCCTGCGATGGCACTCGATCAGACAAGGCTTACCCAGGTGCTTACCCAGGTGCTGATCTTCTCTGACGACAGGTAATGGCTGCTGGCAGTTTATGCGTGTATCTCATGCTTTAGCAGCAAAATGGCCTTATCTGTCTTATAATACAAGACACATCCTAAGTACCCCAAGGGTTTCCTTGAAAACCTTTCACCTGTCTAGATGCCAGTCCAAACCGGATTATTTAAGAGTGATGGCAATGGTATCCCCATTTACGTCCCAGGACCCTGCCTGATCGTTCAGGTCTATGGCAGTAAACTTGACTTGGGTCGCACCGTTTGGTTTTATACTGAACGTAATCATGCCTTAAGACCAGCAATTGCTATATCAGCCCGATATAAAAGATGATTCTCGTCACTGAGAGTTCCTATTTCGTGGGTCTCCGGTGTCTTGTCACAGTCAAACCCCTCCACCCACCGCATGGAGCAAGACCGCTTCGTGACCGAGAATATTATGTCGCGATACCGATTCACCAAGCTCTATGGGCATTGGAGAGGCAACTTCGGCAAACAGAGCAGTGTCTCGAAAAATGGAACGGTGGGGTCAAGAAGCTGAGTATGATGCTAGGCATCCTTGACGTGAATATCAAGGACGATAAATCCGAAGCAGGATCACCTCGCAAGCGAGTTTGTGAAAGGCAATATTCGGTTAACGACCTTGGTACTGTAGAACAACAGGTAAACTATTCTCCTACTTTCTTCCCGGTCACAAGTCCTAGCCTACCTGCTTTATCTTTGCTTTCGGATTGGCCGTCGCTCTTGCAAATCTCCCTAACATCATGTCAGCCGTACCCTCCCGTCTCTGGATCCGGAGAGCTAGCTAACGCTTGCCCCTTTGCCTCAGATTTTAGCTCTGAAATCCTATTGTCAACGAGTGGTGCAGGAACTGGCATGGAGTGCGCCGCGCCACCCGAATGCTGAGAGTATCGGTGATTGGCATCCAACTTGAAAGGCACATGCCTTAGTCCTTAGGTTCCCTAGAGTGGCGCATATGCGACCTGCGGAATACGCGTATCGTGCAGGGTGGCGCAAAGCAAACTGAATTCATTGGTCAGCTGAACAACGATACCAAGTGTTCCGGATTATCTACCGGGCGAAAACTTGCTCCGGCCACTCGTTGTTCTCCGGCTCTAGCCTCGTGACTAACATAACTGCTCAGTGCTCCGAGATGGCCTGGAAATTAGTCGACCTGGACAGCCTCACGGCTACACTGCGCTTGCAATAGGCTATTGAATCTACCGCGCTCTGTAGGCTATTAAATTTGATGTTCTTGCCAGGTTTCCCTAAGAGATTTACTGTGTTCGGCAGTACACCCTCGGAGGAATGGTAACTGCACCCAAATTTAGCTAGCCGCTGTTAGTCTAGCTCATGGGAGAGTGGATGGCGCCAATCCCGGGGACACAATAGTGTCTCACACGCGCTACCCCAGATCCGAGAAGGAGTGCCATCTGCGCACATGGTCCCCGTGGGGTTCTCTAGCCTCGCCAAACTCCGAAAACCTGGCAGTATTTAAAATCACACCTCCCGCTGCTCCCGTAATGCATCTCGGATCTCTTGTTAGCTTCAACCGTTGATCTGCGAGGCAAGCGAAAACTACTTGGCGGTCTTCTGACTACTGTGAAGATGAGAGGAACGGCTATGGAATCGACGGCGAATCCCGTCGAGACCGAGGTTCAACGCCTCATCCGGCTCGACACCACGCCTTGGTACAAGAAGCCGAATCTTCGTACCCTATATTTCTTGCTCATCCCAGTCTGTCTCGGTGTTGAAATGACAACGGGCTATGACGGCTCTGTCCTCAATGGACTGCAGGCCGTCAGCTCCTGGCAAACTTGTGAATACTTCCCTTCTCATCATGGCAATAGAATAATCTAACTTGACTCTGCCGCACCAGACTTTGGTAACCCGTCTGGTCTTACCCTCGGCATCTTGAGCGCCTCCTACAATCTCGGAGGCCTCATCACTCTTCCCATCATTCCAACATTCAACGATCGATTCGGGCGAAAGCACAGTATCACTCTTGGTTCCGCCATCCTAGCTACTGGAGTCGCCTTGCAAGCTGCCGCGATCAACTGTGAGTTTCAATCGCGTGGTTGTTACCTTTGGTCGCGGGATGCCGGGCTTGACGGACCTCTATCGCGCACAACGACTGACTTGTGGCAGATGGTATGTTTCTCGCGGCACGACTCATCGCCGGCATGGGCATTGCCTTTGCTGTTTCCGGCGCCTCTCAGCTGCTTGCCGAGCTCACCCACCCCCGTGAGCGTGCCGTCATCACCGGTCTCTTCAACGCTTCCTGGTCGGTTGGATCTATCCTCGCTGCCGGCATAACACTGGGAACTTACAACATGGGAAACGACTGGGCGTGGCGCATTCCTACCATCCTACAGATAGCTCCCTCCGCTCTACAGCTCACGTTCGTATGGTTCGTGCCTGACTCGCCCAGGTGGTTGATATCTAGAGATCTAACCGAGGAGGCATTCGAGATCCTGGTCAAGTATCACGCCGAAGGCGATCGTGACAGCCCCTTTGTTCACGCTGAGTTTCAGGAAATCTCCAACCAGATTCGCCTAGAGGTTGAGAACTCGCGGAGGCACTGGATCGAGCTGCTCCAGACCCCTGGTAACAGGAAGAGAACGCTCATCGCCACTTGTGTCGGCATCTTCACCCAGTGGTCTGGAAATGGTCTCATCTCGTGCGGTCCTTCCTGTCCAGAATTCTCTGGGTTTGTAGGACATCAATGATTTCGCTAACATAACTTAGATACTACCTTTCGCGTGTCCTAAACACCATCGGTATCACTGACAAGAGAACCCAAAACGTCCTCAACCTTTCTCTCTCGGTATGCTTAACTTGCTGGTGCTCACTATCCTCGTCACCGCGTCTTTCTAACCGGTGATGATACAGTGCTTCCAATTATGCGTTGGTGTCAGCGCCTCGTTCCTCACTCGCATCCTTAAGCGTCGCACGCAGTACCTCACGGCCTTCTGTGGCATGATTCTCACATTCTCCATCTGGACAGGGTGCAGCGCCTACTATTCAACAAGCTCCAACCACGATGCTGCTACCGCTGTGGTCGCCTTCATCTTCATTTACTACATGTCGTATCACATCATGCAGCCGCTTACCTACATCTACGTAACGGAGGTCTTCCCCTTCATCTACCGCGCGAAAGGTGTTGCCCTCCTGCAGTTTTTCACTCGTGGGACCACGGCCTTCAACTCATTCGTCAACCCCATTGGTATGGACAGCCTCGGTTGGAAGTTTCTCCTCGTCTACCTCGTAAGTCCTGGCTCATAGTTTCGGTTGGACTCGCAGTGGCACCTTCGCACCTTCATGACCGCAGTGCGGAGAGCTTTCATCTATTTGCCCTAACATAAAGCGATAGGTCTGGCTCTGTGTCGAAACCACCATCATCTACTTCCTGTATCCTGAAACCCAGGGACGGACTTTGGAAGAGCTCGCGCAGCGTAAGTACCGCATCCCTCCACCCTCAGTTCCTACGAACCGTGGCTAAACTACTTTGGCAGTCTTTGATGATGATGTTCTTACCGCCGAACCAAAGCTTGCTGGCGAGGATGAAGAGGGGCAACCAGGCTCGGTCACCAGGAAGGCATGGCCAATTTGATAAATATCGTACCATCTCCACGCAGAGGGAATTGAGGGCAAAGATTGAACGAAACAACCGTGACGAATGCACTTAGCACTATACTGAGCAGTGAGGGCCGTGGTCTGAGGCTTGTGGCCACCTGCATCATCCTGTTAGCAAGCTCTGCGTTGGGTAGGGAGTCAATCAAATGCTGATAGCTACTAAGGGCTAAGGGATTGCAGGGATAGGTGTTGTAGGCCACACAGATACAAAACAGCGGATGAATCAATTTCATATTAATAGCGTACAGCTTGCTAGCTGCAGCCGGTCGAACCTCTGAGCAAGGCCCTAAGAGCCTATTTCTGGAAGGCTGCCAGTCCTTCCACCTTGTTTTGATCCACATTGCCTAGTGTTGAAGTGAACCCCTTCTCCTTGACCACATCTAAAACGTCTACTGTTGCACTATTCTCGGAGAGAGCACTCTCTCGTCCCGTAGCGATCTTGAGGACCTGCTCAACGTCAACACTTACGTTTCCATTGATCGGAGCGCGCCATGAGACATGGTCATCCGGGCGGATCAGTACAGCCTCACGGCCCCAGATGTCCCGGACGTGCTTCTCCTCAGGGAGATGCACCTGAAGCAGCGGAATATTTAGCCGCGCCGCGGCCTCGCTGAATTTGGTAGCCCATTTGCCCACTTCAGAGAAGTCGACTATCGTGTAATCCGGCCCAAGCAGATCAAAGATGCTTGTCTCACTGCCCTCGAGAAACACATGCGGCACGCGAGACCCGGGCCAGGTACTCGGGATGTAGTTCCGGGGGTTCCATTCCGGCTCTTGAACCTCACCATCTGGGACCACCACGGGAGAGCCGTTGTATCGATAGCCCATCTCGATGCCGTGGTCTTGGTTCTCCCCGTCGTGAGACTCGAAATGTTCGGCTATCCGGGCCCGGAGTTTCTTGCCTTCTTCAGAATCAGAGAGGACCGCGCCAGGCCTTTCTCTGACCCATGACTGGTAGTCTCCGTGCACCTTCCAGTGGACGCCGGAGCGCTCAATGTTCCGCACGGCAACGGGCTTGCGCTCCGCCTCGTATGAGTCCAGCAGATACTTTCCACCATAGCCGTGTAGAATGGCAGCCAGTTTCCAGCCAATATCGAAGCAGTCGCCCACCGCGGTGTTCATGCCGTAGCCTCCGGTCGGGATATTCTGATGCGCCGCGTCGCCGCAGATGAAAATTCGGCGGCTCGATGAAGCGAACCGCTCGGCGACATAGATATTCGGTCGCCAGGTGCTCTTCACCAAGATCTGGTCGATCTTAATAGGATAGGGGCTGCTGGAACCGCCGAGGGCGTCGTATATGACCTTCTCCGGGCTGAGTGTCTCCCAATCTGTTCCCAGCGGCATAGGCCAATGTACGGTCCACGTATCGACCTCATCTTGGGCGATAATTCCGGAACCGGCTGTAAGAAAAATATGCCAAAATTGACCGTATTTTTGAAGGGCGGTGAGGTCGCGAGACTTGAAGTGCACAAGGAAAATCGAGGTTGGTCTGTCCGGCATTCTGTCAACGATCGATCCCGGAACGACGCTGTGGGGGAGCATAACACATTTGATAAGCGCTTACATAGGCCCGCCGATCAACTCAGATCCCATTGCCATTCGCACGCGACTACCGGCACCATCACATCCCAGCACGTACTGACTGTGGACAATGTGCTTCTCGCCGGTGCTAACGTCCACCAGCGTGGATTCGACCCCATCCTCTCTCTCAGTGAGGGACTCGAACTTGAGGCCGAAATGGGAATCTATGTGCGATTCCGCCTGGATTCGAGGCTTGAGCCAGGCTTCAAAGATCGCTTGGGAGCAGCGTTGGTACGGCTCTCTAGGCATCGAGCCATCGTTTTGTCCTTTAATTCGCTCTCTCCAGGCATTGGGAGAGGCGAGTTTCTTGAGATTATAGTTAGCGGTGGACGCGGAATACAGAGGAGTCCTTTGTTATGCCTCACCCATTTGCCTATGCATCGCCCGCCGTCAGAGAGACCTGAGCTGACCAAGGTGTCGAAGGAAAGTTCTTGGCTGACACCTGCAGAAGCAGAAAGCGATTATCAGTGGTGGTGTTACCATCCAAGGTCAGTGAGTCCGACTAACCAACTTCTCTCAGCCCCCGAGAAATCCCGAGCCTATTGAACAGTTCCATGCTTCTGGAATTGGTAACATCCATCTTGGGCCATTTTGTCGTATCCAAGTTGCGTTCGACGAGCATACAACGGATGCCATGTCGAGCGAGTTGAAGGGATGAAATCAGCCCGGAAGGGCCACCGCCCACGACGAGAATGGGCGTTCGATGCTCTATAGCCTATTCTAAAGTAAAAGAAAACATGGCCAAAGATCGGTATAAGTTAGGTATGCCATACCATTGTCCAGATTTTTTGTAGAAAGTAGATGGGTGTGTCTTTGTGAGTGTCTGTGTGCGTGTATGTGGATCACCCGCCTAGCCGCTGAGACGATGAAAAGACTAGTGATGTCCCGTTCTAAGAAGACCACATCACCCCACCCCAAAAATACGGTTATAAATGTATTCATGCTCAAGCTTGTTCGAGGACGGCATTCCGTCCAACAACCGACATCCGTCCCCACAATTACGCATTGCCGCTCCGTGCATCCTTTAGTTTGGCAAAGCTCAGATGACAAACCACGACTAAGCTGCCACCAAAGGGTATACGTGCAATGTGTAAGCAAAAAGAAAACACCGGAGCTCGGCATTTTGGTGGACACTACCTCATCTAGCGCCTCCTCGATCCCTCTTTTCCAGGCACCCTTCCGTCCTTCCTCTCAAGAAATACAGTCTCTGCAACCAACGACAGTTCTCATCCGCAGTACTGTGACATTGAAACGGCATTTTACTCCATCCGGGAGAAAGAGCTAGATTTCCCATCCTGACCCGGGCGACCCCGGTACGCCGCGACCTTCCGGGGTCCCGGTCAACGAACCCGATCAAGCTCCCAGGACATGGGCGGCTGAGGTCTAAGACGGAGCAAACAGGCCACCCACTCCCGAGCGACGTATCCGAACCCCGAGGGACGATGGCTGAGAGCGGGCCGTCGGTTCAAAGTAGAGGCTACAGAGCCTGCTTACAGTGCAGACGGTAAAGGCGCCGAGTCTCAAGATGAAAGTGATTGCGTGACGGAGATGAGCCACTAACTTCTCTCCTACCATAGCAAAAAGACAAAATGTGAGTGGCCGCGGTAGAGGAATCAATCCAGAGCTCCGTTGACAAAGAGTCAAGGTGATATGTTACTACCGATCTGCGGCCTCTGTCAGCGGACCGGGGGGGACTGCACTTTCCCCAAGAAGAGAAAGGCTCCCGAACACCGCAATCCAATAAATAAAGAGAGCCAAAAGGCACAAAAAGACAGACTAGGTAAGCCTGCTAATTAGCGACCCGAGGACGACAATAGCGCTGACATGTCATTTACTTAGATCGCCTAGTCAGTCTCTTGGAGGCCAGGCTGGACGGAGGCAGAAGCGTTGGGGATCTGCTCTCCCCTACTGATCGCCCGACATGGATGGCTAGCGCCTCACTTGACGTCAACTCCACCCCTCCAGCGGAGCATCTAAGAGCTGGCCACTCCGACGACTTGATCTCGGCTGCTTCTTACAACGACCTAAACGAGAGCGTGGCGGTCGACAGCCGGCAGGCTGAGTGCCAGCGTCAATTCTCGGAAGACGCATTAGATATTCCAGGAGAGGTCGCTGGAGAGCTAGTCGGCCTGTTTTTTGACAAAATTCAACCGTGGCTACCAATTTTCCATCGGCCCCGATTCTGGGCTCGCTATATGGATGATACCCTTGATGGCCACACATCTTGTCGGCAAGTATTGCCCGAGGAAGCTTTCATGCTCAACGGGATCTTCGCCCTCTCAGCACGTTACTCATCAAGTCCGTATTTCGGCACCATTTCCCAAAGAAACCGAGGAAATCGCTTCGCCGAACGAGCCATGGCCCTCTATAGATCCTCTCTAGGCGCCGAATCTTCCAACTTGGTTTATCTCCAAGGCTGCATCCTCTTGGCTTTCTACTGTTATACCTCCGGGCCCTGTCGTTTCGGCTGGATGTTAACAGGTCTATGTGTTCGACTGGCGTATGATCTAGGGCTCGATAACATGGACGAATGCGACGACAGCTTGGTTGACACGAGTCGCTGGGTTCGAAAAGAAGAGCTGCGTAGGGCGTGGTGGCTTGTCTGGGAGCTTGATGCCTTCGGCTCCACTATGTTAAGACGGCCTTATGCCATAGACCGTCACAGGATGACGGTTCGACTACCTGTGAGCGACGAAGCCTGGTTTGCCGGAACACCACTACAGTCTGCCCCGCTTCGTACGAAACCGGTAGACTCATGGAAAAGTCTCCATCATTGCGAGAACCAGGACGCCAGGGCGCTGTTCCTAGTAGCCAACTATATGATGACGTTAGCCCACGACATGACGCAGGCACAAGGAGGGTCCAAGGAGGAAGCGCAAGAGCTCGCAGACTCCATAAGCTGCTTTGCGTTATCGCTGCCTCAGGACTGCCGCCTGGGAATCTGCTCCTTAACCGCCTCTGCCTTGGATGTCGAAAACGTTTCCACCAGTAATTGGATCATTTGCCTTCATCTGATGCTGGAAACTGCTCGATCCACAGTCGATGCGCTGGATGCTATTGCAGAAGGTAAGGTGCAGCCGCGATGCTGGGGCTACGCAGTTCGGGGACGAGAGATGTCCCGTATCGTCGCTCGCTGGAGTGCGGAACACATCTCTGTGTCTCATCCTTTTATTGCATGTATAATGCTCCTCCCATCGTCACCCTCTTTTGCAATCTCGTTGGTCGATCTAGGACGTCGTGGAAATCCCGACTTGTTCAAACTGGTGCTCGATCAGTACGCTGCAGTATGGAACCTCGGCTCAATTCTTCTCAGTAAGCCGGCAAAGCTGTGCAGTGCCTTGAGATATTGCTAATGATCATCAAGGGATAAGAAATCTGGTCGAAAGCGGCGGTGACCCTTCTCCAGAAGAGGAGAGCTTAGCAAAACTCTTCGCAATGTTTTCACCCTACTCGATTAATAGAATCAAGGCCCTAGGTGTGGATTCTGGGCCCGTTACCAGATCTGTATCGTCCGTTCTTCCACAATGTCAGCCAGCGGCGGTGCAAGCGTGCCACAATCCTAGTTTTTTCAGCCGGCGGCAGCCTTCACCTAACCTACTTCCTCCCCCTTACTCTATGGTACAACACAATGCTGGGGCCGAATATGACCTAGCGATGGAGTCACCAGACTTTTGGAGCTCCTTAGAAGGCAACATAACTGTATTGGAAGGCCAGGCCAATCTTGAAGCCTTTGACCTGTAGGATTACCTGCGATGTCGGCACTGCCCTTGATTGCTTTTGAAATTAAACCATATCGCAACGGCTGTGCATGTGAGGACGGACTTTTAACGGGCTGCTTAGCGCTCTGGACTTATATTGCCTCGTCGACCCCTCGTGGCATTGTACATGTATTAGTCCTGCCTGTTTTGCAATATTCTGTTAAAAGAAGTGGCCTGCTGGGTGCGCTAGATAAATGACCAGGAAATTGAGTAACCTGTAAGGATTCAAATTCTGGGCTTCCGCCACTGACGGAGGCGAAGGGTGTGCAAGATGACAGGTAGCGATAGTTGATTGAGTAACTTTGATTCCAAGAAGCCACATGGGAATTTTCCAGTAGATAAATTTAAGCTTGGTCCCACGACGAAAGACGGTGGTCTGGGTTTGCATCGCAAATTTGCACATGGATACCACGGCGCGGTATTACCGGCTTTCACCGGCCATCTGCCACCGCCGACAGTATAACAGTCCGAGCCAAGGCTGCATTGTTTACGCTCGCTGCAATGCTCTCATTTCCAACAAGACTTGAGTTGGCATGTTGCATTCGTGGCTCGTTCTTGACAATTAAAGTTTGATTTACGTTATACCAAGCAGATTTCATGGAGAAATCCGCAGCTAAGCTATGGGGTGTTTGGAAACTCGTCTCTTTCACCCTGACCACAAACGATGAGGACCATACGACTACTCTTGAGCCAATGGGCGCGCACCCCACTGGTAGAATCTTGTTTACGCCCGATGGGTATATGAGCGTTATCACCCAATCTGAGAAAATTGGATCTAGGAGTCCGTCCACATGGCCTCTATGCGGGATCGAAGAGATTGCAAACATTGCTCGGCATACAACCACTTACTGTGGCCAATACAGGGTCTGGAAGGAGGGTCAAGCGCAGATCCTTGCCACTAGTGTCGAAATGGCACTAGACTATAGCTGGGTTGGTAAGGACCAAGTCCGAATTTGGGATTTTGAGGAAAGCACTGGAAAGGAAATATTGGTTTTGAGACCTAAGCAGAACATTACGGTGTCGGTGGGTCTTTCAAGCTCCACCAGAGGCTGCGGGATATATGCTAATTTGGGCATGTGATCCAGGATGGGAAAACGGGCTCCGGTGCATTTCGTTGGGAAAGAGTTCTCTCGTTCTCTAGCGGGAACAGATAGACTGTAATGGAATAAAATATTGCCACTACCAGATCCTATGCCACTAAAGCTTCAATTTTTATTTTACAAGGCCAATCTCGAGGACACGTACGTCTTCGAAATATCCGGGAATGTGACGAAAAATGATAGGGGCAAATCTGCTGGTTCTTCCGACGCGTTCTCAAAAAGTGTAGGCAGTTTAAGGTCAAATGACCGTGATTAATATTGATTACTAGTATCGGAACACTTCTCTTGGTGCCGGCCATGGTTTTGATATCTCCGTCTCATCTATACCGGCAGAATGTAATTCAGAAGCACTGATCCATCCGACCTAGGGTACGATCGACTCAGGGCTCGCCATTGTGCAGTATTCTGGGATGTTAATTGCTTCCCGAGAAGGATTGGCGGCCATTTCACTCTTATTGAGCCTCAATCAAGTGCCAAACATGGGAAAGCTAGCTTAAAGGGGGATGGCTATAAGGGGCGTCTCCTTCACAATTTATTAATCCTGTATCTGCATCCTGACGGTTTCATTCTACTTCTCGAACACAATCTTGTTCGAAATCATGCCGAGACTATCCAGTTCCACCACAACGACATGGCCATCTTTGAGGTACTTTCCTTGGATGGCACCAACACCGGAAGGAGTTCCAGTCATGATGACAGTGCCCCGTCTGAGCGTTGTGCCCTTCGTCAAATGCTCGATGATTTGTTGAACTGTCCAGATCATGTCGCTTGTCTCCGTCTCTTGTCTTAGCTCACCATTGACTATGGTTCTGTACTTTAGCTTCTGTGGGTCCGGGACCAGCTCTCGAGAGTAAATAGCAGGGCCGATGGGCGCGAAGGTGTCGAAGGCCTTGGCGTAAGTGAACTGACCCCCTGACACCCCCGGAGCTTGGAAATTCCGTGCCGAGATATCATTACCGATTGTATAACCGAGCACATAGTCCAAGGCTTCTGAAGCTGAGATATTCTTCGCGTCACGGCCCATGACAACGCAAAGCTCGCCTTCGTAATCAAGCCTCTCCTGTGCAACTGGGTGTACGATAACGTCCTGGGTCGGGCCGGCCAGCGCATCAGCTGGCTTTGCGAAGATGACAGGGTATTTCGGAACCGTGAGCTGCAATTAAGTCCATTAGCAAGAGTAGTTCGATTAGCCTTGTGGCGAGGAGCGCCGCCTCAGTCCGCTTCAGGGTTATGAGATGGCCACGCACTTTGGCCTCCTCAGCATGCTTCCGGTAGTTCAACCCTACACACATAATAATTGGGGTTCGTTCCACAGGACAGAGGAGCTTGGGTTCTAGGAGTCAGCAGTAAGCTTCGAATAATAGATTATCCTGCGGCCACCCACCGCTTGTGCGGTAAAAGTCTCCGACGTTGCAGTGAAGCCGTCTTCAAGATTTCCTCGAAGTTTTTTGATCAAGTGACCACGCTCATCGCTGTTTACGAGGTCGCCATAACAGGCCTCACCACCTTCCTCGTAGCGGACCAACTTTTGGAATGCCATTTTGTGACGAACTAGGTAGTTGCCGACCCTTGGACGCATGCAATTGATCCAAGCACTGAATTTGGGGGGAGCGCCGGGACAAATAATAACAAGTATGATGGGTAGTTACCCGATAGTCAAATCCAAATTATTAGTCGCTGACACAATCAAGCGCGCACCCCGGGAAAACCGTTGTTCGTCGAGTGGGGAGGCCCTGCCGATGCATCCATGGCAGAGCGCACCACGGCAGAACGCGGCCTTGGTCGGACCAGCCGGCGAAACCGCGCCCGACCGTGGCCGGTATTGCATTAGCCTGTACCAGCCTGTGCCAGCCTGGATCTAGCCGTCGCGAATAGTATAAGCTGCCAGTTCCAGATCCTATTCTGAAATATGCCCTGCACATACCTCATTGTTCTGAAGATTTTTTTTGCCCCGTCATCGAATCCATCCAAGCCGCCATGGGCACGAAGAAGATCAATGTTCTACGGCTCTCGGCCGTGCACTACCAACACCCTGACCTTGAGCGAGCCGAAAAGTTCTTCGCTGAATTTGGCTTGGTCATGGTGGCAAAGGATGAGCGCCGCATCTTCTTTTCCGGTTTCGGTATTGATCCCTACATATACTTGGCCGAGAAGTCACCCGACTCTCAGCGCCGGTTCATAGGTGGAACATGGGCCGTTGAATCTGAATCGGACCTGAAGACGGCTGCCTCATATTCTCCGGGCGCGAGGATCGTGGAAAATAACGGGCCCGGCGGTGGCCGCAAGATCACCCTCACCGACCCCAATGGCTTCCAGGTTACTTTCGTGCATGGCCAAAAACTGCGCACCAAGGTTGAGGGCAAGGCTATCACCTTGGCCGACAAGCTCAACGATGACGGATTTGTACAAAACATGGCCCACAACAAGCCTCGTGTGGGCGAGTTTAGAAGGTTTGATCTAGGCCCAAGCCCGGTTCACAAACTGGGCCATTACGGGTTTTCGGTTCCCGCCAGCAAGTTCGAGGAGACTCGGGATTGGTACATAAGCGTTGTGGGTGTAACGCCAACTGACTCATTGTATGACCCGGAGACCGGTCAAGACAAATTGTCCTTCCTGCACATCGATCGGGGTTTGGAATATGTTGATCACCATGTAAGTTGGGAAGCGCGGAAAGGGAAGTCAATGACCGGAGATGCTAATCGCACTGGCTTTTAGAGCTTTTTTCTCGGCGCTACAGCTGAAAACCTACCAGCAGTTATCCAGCACTGCAGCTTCGAGGTCAACGACTTCGACACCCAATGTGTGGGCCACGATTTCCTGAAGAACCAAGGCTGGACGAACTGCTGGGGCATCGGGCGCCATGTCCTTGGGAGCCAGATCTTCGACTACTGGTAAGCAGACACATCTGTCTTAGTGAGGGGGAATATGCTAACTCAGGCCTCGTCAGGTTTGATTCTTCGGAAAATATCGTGGAGCACTATGCGGATGGTGACCTAGTTAATTCGCAGACGGTAGTCACGAGAGCACCGGAGAGCCCTAATTCACATCACATCTGGGGGCCTCAGAACTCGCTGGGTTTCGTGACGGCGAGGATTGAAGATTTGGGCAAACCAATCCCAGGGTATTGAGATCCAAGAAATGGTGAGAAGGTGTGTATCGGACTGAAATGGTCGGTTTAGTATATGCTATCAAGTAATTTGCTTTCCTCGAAATGGTAGTCGCATGACAATCCCGCTTCCGATCTTCAGGATCTGTGGGTGCTGCCACCACTAGTGCATTCTGTCTCCCCCAGATAGTAGTACAACACTGTAGGTTGGTAAATCAGAACGCAGGCGGAAACTGAGACATACAGGTATTTTTCGCTGACTTATATGTAATTAAGCCAGTAAAATCAGAATCTAAAGGGCCGCTGAATCCAGCAAATTTGTACTCAAACAAGATATCAACTGCTACATCCTTTCTTGATCAGTGCACTACATCACTCTTCCATCCATTTGCTCTCTCGAACCCGTTCTCTCCCATCTGGTAATCCAGAACTGCCTTGGTTATTCCTTCTCTGCTGGTACTCACGAACGGCCCCATCCTATGCACCTCTTGCCCCTCGAGAGGATCTCCCGCGATCAACAAAACCCTTGCTGCCTCACCGCTCTGATTCTCGATCTTGATACCCTCACCATCCCGCTTCATAAAAAACGTCTCGTGCGGTCGGCCTCGGGATCCGGCGACACTGGGCTTACCCTCAAGGACGTGCACAAAGGCGCCCCAATTTTCTGGTACGGGGTGCGTGACCGGACTAGCCTTCGCCGAAAGCGTGATATCAAAGTACCATACGGGTGCTCTTGTCCAGATGGGCATCGAAGCGCCAAAGGACTCCCCTGCAATCACCTTTACCTTGACACCAGACGCCGGCGTCGAGACAGGACACTCAGCAGAAGATATGTCTTTATATGCTGCGGGGTCGTTTAGGTTGGCCTCAGGCAATGCGACCCAGAGTTGAATACCCTTCGTGCGATTGGTTTTTGGGTCGGTAACGGGGGTTTCGTTGTGCATGATGCCCGAGCCGGCACGCATAGCTTGCATATCGCCGACATGCAAAGTCCCTTTGTTTCCATTGCTGTCCTGGTGAACAAGGGATCCTTCCAAAACATATGTCATGGTCTCCTGGCCCCGATGAGGATGAGAGCCAAATCCAGAGTTTTGGCCTTCTGATTCGAGATCATCAAGAAGGAGAACTTAGAATGTGTGTCAGCCCCATCCAGGATAATACCATGTAAGTCTTACATGGCATAAACTCTGAAAACTCGCCGGAGCCAATGGGTTGATGTATCTTCACGCCCGCCTGGCCGTGAGCAGGCTTGAGCAGCTGCCTGAGAATGGTTCTCGGCCTGATAGCTGAGAGGGTTGTCATGGTAGCGATGAGGGTTGTCTTTGGGCTAGCGGCGAATAGTAGAGCAAGTTCTGAAAACGCAAATCCGTGGCAGGTCAAATCGGAAATTCATCCAGATGATTATACAAATTAGATAAATTTTTGGGTTCTGTGAAAGGGATTATGATTGGAGCTTTACTCAAGCAACTAGCGAGGCGAAGCCAAACTCTAAATTTGCAAAGGGTGAGTAAAGATTAGGTCACTATTAGCAATCACCTGGTAAGCCGGACGCCGGCCGGACGGGGGCCGGACGGGTAGCCCAGATGCGCGGTCGTATCTGAAAGCATGAATTAGAACTTCCCTCGACGTCTTATGGCCCCTGCAGAGCCTAAGTGGATTTCTGTTCCGTTTCTTCTGGCCTCAGCTTAATTTTTAGGATGGTACGAAAGCATCTCTTGGGACGCTTGATTACGCTACAAGGGGACAGTAGAAATGGAGATTATATAGCGTTGTCTATTTAGTCACGCTAGAAGGGGGCTTGTTCCAAAAAAAAAAAAAAATCCCAGTTACAATAAGGTCGACCCAGGAATGAGTAGCGACCAAAGGCAGTGACTGAGAAAGTGGCTCAAGGGAGCGATTGAGAGTAATGATTCGGCAGTGATGATATTTTACGTGGGTTGGTCGCATTAAGCCTCAAATTATAGTAGCTTACGCCTCTTTACAGCCAGTTGGCTGGCGATCATGAATATCTACCCATTGCTAAAAGAGAAAAAGAAGAAAAGGAGTAGCGAGATAAATTCTGTTCATGGACCATCCTCATAGACTTAATTCGATACAATTATCAAAGTCCTAATTTGGAGATTTGCAACGACAGACCCTTGAGTTTTGCGTGGTCATCCACGATGTGACCGTAGATACTAATATGAAAGCTGAGTGAAAATACCGTTCAGTTGCCAGACCTACCTTCGATTGATCCCTTCCCCATCTTTGGTCGTATTCCTTCGCTCGGTCGTGTTCTTACAGTGCCCAGTCGAAGCAGCCGCAGTCTCTGCATCCAGCGGAAGAACAGGTGGAATTAAGCCCGTTGACACAATGCTCTATTAAATTGAATTATTCAACAGGTTACGCTCTGCAAAAAGAACACAGTATGAACTTGCAAGAGGATTAATAGGTTTATGGCTCCCCGTGTAAAGAATTTTGATCAGTTTACGCGCGGCGAGGATATAAAAAGTGGACCGTTGAAGCCAATAACCTGCCCAGGAACTGTCACTACCTCGCCCATAGCTGCTTAAAACCAGGATTTCTAATTACTCGCGTTGACTCAACAGTCTCAGCTCCATTGTGAAATCAAACGGGCCCGTGACAGCTCGATGATGGTCGAATGGCGGCGGTCCGCAGGACCCAGAACCCAAGCCATGTTGGAGATAATCCAAATGTAAAGATACCTCGTCCGATGCACGGAGGTCATGTGGATGTTCCGCCCGATCCAGCTCTTGCGGGATATATTTCCGCGCCGTGAAGGCCAACGACCCGCCAACCATACGCGCCTCAAGGGTCGGAGAACCAACCGCTCCTCCCGTCGCCTCTAGTTTCACCCACCGCACGTCGCACCGGCTTCCGTTTTCCTGCGGAACCTCGTACGGTACAAATAAATCATCGATCCTCGCTGCGTAGAGGCCCACACGTGCTGCCTCCTTCTTGTCTCGATAACTCTCACCTGGTCCTCGGCCGAACCAGCGCACGTGGTTGTAGGATTTGGGCATGGAAAGGTCGAGCCCGATCCGTGGGAGGACGCTCGGCCAGGGGGAGGTGGTCTCTTGGCGTTCGATGTCGCCAGTGACGTGGACGGAGATGGTCGCCAGCGAAGGGGATACGATGTACTCTAGTTTCGCACGTACAGCCCAGCTGAGGGCGGGAGGACCGATCCGCACATAGCTAGTTACACGGATGCCGCGACTGGCCCTCGTGTCGATGCCCTGGTCCCAAGTGGTCTTGATGACAAATGTGCGCACCCGGTTGAGCATGCAGCGCTGCCACTCAGCACCATCACCACCAAAACCCAGGTCATTCTGCGTCATTGCGCGATAGATGCTCAGTTCCGGGCCGCGGGCCACGACAACGCCAGAGTCGGCCACCCATTCGAGGCCACCACGGACTAGGTCAAATTTAATCTTGGTTCGATTGTCCCGTGTAGATAGGATCAGCCGTCCAGGCTCTTGGACAACTGTAGGGATTTTTGGGTCATTCTCTTGACTAGAGTGCAGCGTAGCAATGACAGGCCTGCTGGTCATGATTTCCGTCAGTGATGCTGGGTGAGAGACTTGGGCCCAAGCAACTTCGTGGCCAGCGGCAGCCCAGGGGCTATCACATTTGAGCTGAAAGGAGAGATTCAGCCATTTATCCAGCGACGGCTCTTCATGGAGCAGGCGAACGCACTCGGCAGGCAGCTCTACTGATTCCGTAGAGCCTGGGGCGACGTATGGGAGAACCAAGATGCTGGATTGCGTGGGCACCTCATCTGCGACTGTGATACTCCACCAACAATTGAGATGGGAGAGGCAGGAAAAGAAAAAATGGTTGTGCAGGGATACCTTCCCTGCGGCGTAGTCGAGGCCTTCCACCGTCACGGGCTCTATGACCTTCTTATACTCGACTAGAGCGGGACCTGGGGTGTGGTCAGACCACATCATGCCGTCAAGGAAAAAGGATCCGTCATTGAGAGTGTCCCCGAAGTCGCCTCCGTGTGCGAAGTATGGTCTCCCATCTTTCGTGCTGTTTAGAAAGCCGTGGTTCGCCCACTGCCAGATGAAGCCGCCCTGCAGCGACTTCTCGCGGCGGAAGACGTCGATGTAATCCTTCAAACCGCCAGGCCCGTTGCCCATGGCATGTGCGTACTCGCATAGAATCAAGGGCTTATCCTGCTTCTCGGCGGCGAGGTCTCGGAGCTCTTCGAGGGTGCAATACATCCGACTATATATGTCCGTTATGGTCGCCTCGAGGTCGGCCTCGTAATGAACCAGCCTCGTCGGGTCTCGCACCTTAACCCAACGAGCCATCGCAGCCAGATTCTCGCCCCAAAACGCTTCGTTTCCCATTGACCAGATGATCGTGCATGTCGAGTTCTTGAATCGTTCCACGAGCTGAATAGCGCGATCCAAATACGCCGCCTCCCAAGCCGGGTTGCCGGATGTCCACTTCCCAGCCTCTATATATGTTCTTTCCCGCATCTCGATTCTTGGAATTCTTAGTCCTTGGGCGTCTAGCTTGGCACGCTCGGGCTTATAGAAGCCGTGGCACTCGAGGTCTGCCTCGTTGATAACGTAGAAGCCAAGCTCGTCAGCAAGTTCGTACATACGCGGATCGTTGGGCTGGTGCGACGTGCGGATGGCATTGATATTGTAGCGCTTCATATTAATCAGATCGCGCCGCATGAACTCATACGGCACAGCTCGGCCCAGGGTTGGGTGGTGCTCGTGACGGTTGACGCCATAAAACATGATGGGGCGATCGTTTAGAAGGATGTTGCCGTCACGCATCTCAACACGGCGGATGCCGATGCGCTGCGGAATGACTTGAAATCCGCATATGAGTAGGACTGTGTATAGAAATGGTTGCTCCGCGGACCATAGTGTAAGATTGGGAGTACTAATTCGTAGAGTGGCCGTTTCCTCGGCCTCCTCCTGACCTAGAGTCCTTCCATCGGGTGATAGTAGCTTCAACTGAAACTTCGCCGCGTCACCACACTTTGTCGCTATGATCTTGGCGTTGGAAAAGGCATCGTCTAGGGTTGTGGTGATGGTGAAGTCGTTAATTCCAGATCGAGGAAATGCGATGAGGTAGACGTCCCTAAAGATGCCCGACAGCCACCACTGGTCTTGGTCCTCGATATAAGATCCGTCGCAGAACTTATATACACGAACGGCCAGGTTGTTAATAGAGCCATTTACACGTTTTAGATGTTTTGTAATGTCAAACTCGGCAGCGTTCCGGCTCCCTTGGCTGTATCCGACCTCCTCGCCGTTGATCCAGACATGATAGGAGCTGTCCACGCCCTCGAACCGTAAGCGGATGGACTGCGTCTGCACGTCCCAGTTTTCAGGCACAATAAAGTCCCTGAAGTAGGAGCCTGACTCGTTCTCATAGGGCACATTGGGCGGATCTACTGGGAACGGATAGTTGACATTGGTATAGTGTGGATGACCATATCCTTGGAGTTGCCACATCCCGGGAACGATGATGTCGTCCCACGAGTTAGGGTCAGCGTCTTTCCAATCGGGCGCCTCGAAAGGGGACAGATGGTGACAGAACTTCCATCTGCCATTGAGACTGTGATAGAAGAGGCTCTCCCTGGGATTGAAAGTGAGGGCTGTCTCTTCGCTGTCGTAGTTATAGAAGTGCGCTCGGGCGGGTAGTCGATTGCGTTGGAGTACTTCAAGGTTGTTCCAGTCAGGTCTGCTATCGGGAAAGGCCATGATGTCGGTTGCCCCAGCGTTACGAGGTATCTGTGTTTACAATCCTGCATGCTACGCATCTGACGGGTAAGAGTGAGAATGGGGAGGCCTACTACATACTGTGACATAAATTTACGCCCCTTTAAACGTGTTTAGTCTAAACCATTCACCTTATCTGATGTCAGCTTGAATCAAGACAGTTAGTTCTTCGGGATAAGTTGGATTACCGACCCCTGCTTCTTCACGGAAACCGGACGGATATCCTTCCGGCATATCGTCCGAAACGGGATGGATATCCTTCCGGCCTATTGTCCGGAACCGACAAGACCAATCAAGGCGATACAGCATCGACCAGTTGGCGGGGTAGCAACCCACTCCTTCACCCCACGGGGAAACGTGACCTGGGTGCCCCATGGCACGACTTGATTGTGCATGCACTAGTGGCCACTAACCCACGTTCTCGGGTGGTGGTAACTCGCCTCGACGAGATTGAAGGAAGCGATGTACGCGTAATGCAACCATAAAAGACAGTGGGCAGTAGTCCCACATCAAGTATTTCTTTATTCGTCACAGAGCGTCCTTGCACCTCTACCTCCCAGGACCTCTACACCACAGACTCCCTATCGTACACTAGTCAACCTCCGCCATGGCTACTAACAAGGAGATCAAGATAACTGTCGATAATGCCGTCGACTCAACACCACAGTACCTTGAGAATGTTGCCAAACAGGACCTCGAGAAACCCAATGATGTTGTTCTGGATGCCTTTGACAGGGGCCAGGCTACTACTGGGTTTGAAAACTGGACTCTCTTGGAGACTTGGACCAGATTCAAGAAAGCGGTCCTTATCTGCTTTGCCTGTGCCTTGATCGGCGCTAATGATGGATACCAAGTCGGGTGAGTAACGGGGATACATAGTACTTATTTTTAATCTGCTGCCTGTTACTAGTTCCTTATTCCCTCCTGGGTAATAGCTGATAGTTAGTAGCATCAATGCCAGTATCATTGCCAACAAGGGCTTTGTACAGCAATTTGCAACCGCGCTCGATGGGAAGGGTAATCCTTACCTGGAATCACCTATCCTTAGTGCTTGGGGTGCCATCTTATCCGTGGGCCAGGTAGTCGGCACCTTGACCATACCATTTTTGTCGACTCACTTCGGGAGAAAGGCTGCCTTCTACTGGATTCTCCTTCTTGCCGCCGTGAGTGTCATGGCTGAGTCACTCTCTCGAACTTGGCAAGTGTGGCTGGTGGCCAAGTTGATCTGTGGCATCGGCATCGGAAGTATGCAGTCAACTGTTCCTCCATACATCGCCGAGATTGCCCCAACTCGTATTCGAGGTGCACTGTTGATGGCGTATAGCTTCTGGTGGACTACTGGTTCATTCTTTGCTCAGATTGCCCTGAGCACTCTGAATGACAAGAATCCTTATCAGTGGTTGACTCCCATCTACACACAGTGGTCTCAAGTGGGAGTGATGCTTATCATCTTTACCCTTATCCCCGAGTCGCCGGTATGGTGTGCCTCTCAAGGGAAGGTGACCCAGGCAAAGAAGCTCCTAAAACAGATCAACGGCGATATAGAGGGGTACGACGTGGACTACCAATACAGCCTCGTGGAGATGTTGATCCAGCACGAACGAAAGGTTGCAGCCGAACAGCGCAGAGAGAAATGGTACGCTATCTTCCAGGGCACCAATGCCCGTCGAACCATCATCGCTTTGTGGCCAGCGACAACGCAGCAATTTATCGGGCTGAAGCTCTTCACCACATACGGAACGTACTTTTTCCAGCAAGCTGGTCTCCCAGACCCATTTCTAATCAAGGTTATCACTTCGTCAATCAAGATAGCTGCAGTCATTGGGAATATATTGATTGCAGACACAATAGGACGACGCATGCTGGCTGCGTGGGCAGCAACCATTGCTTGCCTATGTTGCATAGTCGTTGGAATCCTCGGCGTTATCTCCTCAAATCAGGCCACGAACTATGTTTTTGTCGTCGTTGCATGCCTATGGAGTAAGTGGTCGCTTCCTCAGGGGGCCTCGGTTGTTTATACATAGGTTTCGAAACTAACTGGCTATATTAGACGTGGGTATGGTCACCATCGGGTCATCGAGCGCTGCAGTGATTGGTGAAATCTCTTCTCAGAGGCTCCGCCCCTACACAGCGGGCTTTGCGCAAGGTGTCTCGTGCGTTATTGGTATTATAATGGACGTTCTAGTGCCATATATGGTCAACACGAACCAGTGGAATTGGAGCTTCAAGACTGGGTGGTTTTACGTCGGCCTTGGATCCATTGCAACTGCTGGCATGTGGTTTCTTCTCCCAGAGACCAAGGGGTATGTCTTACCATTTCACTCTGATGATCAGGTCTGGGAACTAATTCATTTGCCAGCCTGTCTGCCGCGGAATTGGATGAGCTCTTCGAGAAGAAAGTCGCAGCGTGGAGATTTGCTAAGACTGAGACTGCTACGCAGCGCCTGGTTAAGGCCGCAAATTGATATTCATGAAGATTCCAAACTACCTGGACCTAGGCTCCAGAAGTTCAAGTGGGTGTGTTGGTGGCATCTTTAATGTGCATTTCTCGAAAGTTGATTCAGGATCAAAGTGCAAGGTGTGTTGGGGGTATTGGGTGTTTGATTCTAGTACACCAGCTCGGCCAGTGCAAGGTAGGGTTATATTTATTATGTGCTTTAACTAGGCATTTTAGTAATGTTGGTAATGAGCCTCGCTAAACGTTCCTATCCTACCATGGGTCTAAGAAAAATAATTTCCCCAATCCTCTAAGGAAAGATCCGCGTAGAAAAGTAACAATCATCGAAGATTCTCGAAGATTCTCGAAGCTCGCTTGCCGATTTATAACAAACTGGCTCCTAACCTTTAAACGCGCTATTTTAGTACACAAATCTTTAATCATGCGAACATCTCAATAGTTCACTCTCAGCGAGTGTCTCGGTGTGCCTCCTGTGAGCTTTGTTCGACTAAAACAGTGCTCGTAGTTACAAACCGTTGAAGTACTGTGGAACAATCTAATGCCATCTTGACCAAAAAAGGATATCATCGGCGCTTAGAAGGCAATAATTTTGGTAGCGCCCGGAATTCTCTTTCGGGGAGGAAGGTGGTAAGAACTTTTGTATAGTTGGTTGGCCCAATGTCTCACTGAGATTCACCACCGCGGATTGTACCCATCAAATCATGATGTCGACATAATTGACAAGTCGAGACAAAACCCGCGGTAGTAAAATGAAGCTACGATACTAAAACAAAAAATATTAAAGTAGAAATAGCTATTGAAGAGTGCCATTGGACTTCAACGATGTGTGTGCGAACATCAAGCATGCACAGAGAGAACAAGGCCGTAAACGCATCAAGAGCGTCTTTTTAGAAACAGTATGCAAGAAAGCGCGCACAATTCTTAGTTCTCTATGGTGCCAGTATTGCTTCATCTGTTATAGTAGTTACAAAGAGTTCTGTAGTCTGACGTATCCTAGCTGCAGCAGGCGATTGCCAAACTCGATAAGATAATAGTCGGCGTATATGAGCCCGTGCTCTGCGCTGCGGGCAAGATTATGCTCATTCCAGGCGACTGTCGAATCCCTCAGGATACTATCAAATGTCTTCAACTCTGGGTTGGCGCTCTCCACAGACACACCGCCGTTGGGTACAGAATGAAGGCGCGCTTGCTCCCGAGAGAGAGACAAGCTCAACGTGTCTTGGACAATGTTCAAAGCGCCGTCTCGATATCGATTTGCCCGCGTGTGGAGCCCCCGCGCCATCAGTGCCTGTGCCAAAATGAGCATGCCGTTTGCCGCTGCCACGCCGGCCGAGACGTCGCGTCGGGGGGCCTTCATGTCTTCTATTGGAGCATCGAAGTCCCATAGCGGAACGTACCGCCCCGCTCTTGTGAAGCCATCACTATCCGTGCCAATAATCTCAACGCAACCCGGCGCGTCCTCTAATCTGAGCATGAAGTATTCTGCCAGGCCGCAGGCCGCATCGAGGAAGATCTGCTCTCCGGTCCAGGCAAACGTCTGAGCATAACCCATGATGGCCCAGGCCTGACCTCGCGACCATGTCGAGGACGGCGCGTATCCTTGTGCCGTGCGGATCTCCTTGATCTCTCCGGTGGTAGGCAAGAAGTTGACAACGTGGCAGGTGCTATAAAGCAGACCGTCATACCCGTCCCGCCTACGCTCGGGCTCCGGTCGCAGATGGGTCCTCAACAGGGTTCTTGCGTGGGTATCAGCTGCTTCAGCAAGGTGACTGTAGCCTGTGTGCGCGGCTGCGTAGAAGAGCAGATCTAGATTGCACAATGAGTCGATGATGACAAGGAAGTTCTCCATTTTGCTCTGGATGTTGACGTTTTTCTGCCAGGTGAGAGAATCCCATGACCGAATGGCGCCTACCCGGGCATCGAATCGCGAGTACAGACTTGACGCTGCAGTACAAATGCTCTGTAGCGCTCCTCGGTCATGGAGCAGCTCCCAGCGCGGCCGCATGTGAGGCATGATCATGAAGCCCAGATCGTGTGTGTCCGTCCTGTGTGCAGCGCGGTGCAGAGGCTCTGACCACGTCTTGGCGAGGACTTCGAGCTTGTCACGCACATCGGCCGACAGCAGCTGTGAGTCGCCGTGACGCATGCTTCCGGGGTACTTAATCGTTCGTTCAAGGAGCAGGTAGATGCTGCCAGGGAAGAAACCACACGTCCAGAAGTCTCTTGCTCGAAGGTTGTACTGGCCCTCGGTCAACCCTGACTGTGGAACGAGCTCCGGATAGAGACTGGGAGGGTTCTCGTAGTCTGTCAGCTGATTGCTCAGGCACATTGTGAGAGAAAGGCACTAGCTCTGACTGACATTATTCTGAAGGCAACTTTCTGCCAGTCGTAAGATCTTGGCCGTCACATTTTCTGAGTACAGCTTGCTGAAAAGGGTTGTCCTCGGTTGCTGATTCCGAGCAGCAGAAGCGTCCTCCTGCGGTACCCCTTTGGTTTCAAGGTGGCCGCTGGTGGCCCGATCGCCAGCGTGGCTTAAGCCGTTGGTGACGGTTGCTGTCATGGCCAATCACGAGAGAGTGGTTTCTGACGCAGAGTGCCTTAGTCTGGAGTCTCCTTATGCCTGATTGCGGCTGCTTCCACTTTAAAAACATTGGCCACATTGCACAGTAAATGTCGGGCTTCGGTGAAAGTGGGGGGTACGTACAATCGTTCGTTTTCCGATGCACCCACCCATTAGTGTTAATCTCGGAGGAAGGGTGTGGCGCTAGGAAGGGGCGATCGTCCGGTTTCCGATGCAACTCGCGAGCCCTTCCGATGCAACTCGCGAGCCCAGCTAATGAGGCACACGATGAATGCAGGCCGAATTTCCCAGGCCCAGTCCTTAATCCAACAACATAGTCCGTATCAAGTTCGAACTGGGATGAAAGGATCGAACGCGCACCGAAATGCCAGGACTTTTAGGTTTCTCTGACAACCCGCTCGTGACGCGCAACGATGTAGTGCGAGCAAGCAAAGCGTTGATTGCGCCGCTCCTGCCGCACTTCTCGCCGGCACGCGCGCGGGTGCGCGTTCCCGTCAGCATCGGCACGCATTTCGACGAGACAGCCGCTCAGCTAGAAGGTTTCGCCCGGCCACTCTTCGTGGTTGGGGCGTTGCTCCATGCTGGTGAGCCTATCAATGACCTCCTGCGGCCTTGGGTTGACGGCTTTTCGGCTGGCACCGACCCTGATCACCCGGAATACTGGGGCGACATCCAAGACAAGGACCAGAGGATGGTGGAGGCCGAGATGGTAGCTTTTGGCCTGCTCGCAGCGCCCCGCGAGGTTTTGTGGGACCAATTTGACGAGAGGACCAAGTTCAACGTCGCACAATGGTTGCGACGCCTTCGGGGGCGGGACATACACACCTCCAACTGGCTCTGGTTCCGGGTCATGTCGAGCATCGCCTTAATCAAGGTTTGCGGTGTGGACCACGAGGAACTCCGAGCTCAGATGGATACGGACTTGAAACAGCTTGATGCTATGTATCTACAGGATGGTTGGTCAAGCGATGGCATCTGGCCAGATGGGGATGCCGTCTTTGCAACGGAAGTGGCTCTATTCGAGGAAACTGGGAAGAGAAACCAGAGGTTTTGGTCGCGTCAGGCTGATTACTACTCTGGTAGCTTCGCCATTCAGTTTAGCCAGCTCCTGTACGTCAAGTTTGCATCGGATCTTGACCCCGCAAGAGCTGCAAAATACCGCCAACAGGCCAGAGACTTTGGAAGCCAATTCTGGAGGTATTTCGATTACGAAGGTCCGTCCATCCACTTCTTTCTACCTCCCCTCTCTCTCTCTTTCCCATCTTGAGTTCTGACCCGACTGAAGGCGCCGCAATTCCCTACGGCCGGTCTTTGACCTACAGGTTTGCATGCGCCGGCTTCTTCGCGGCGCTGGCCCTCGCGGAGGTAGATGGTCTGCCCGCCCCGCTGTCCGCGCCTGGTGCTCTCAAAGGCCATCTCCTGAGGCATCTTCGCTGGTGGGCGCAGCGTTCAAGCGACATTTTTCGTCCGGACGGCACAATAAACATAGGGTGGCGCTATCCGTAAGTCTACTACCTTCCTAATCTCCGTGGGTTTCACGAGGATGAGGACGAGGACACTCTGTCTAAATTTTACACGGTACATAGAAATATGTTCCTAAGCGAAGATTACAACTCGCCGCAGTCGGTGTATTGGGCTCTGAAGTCATTTGTCGTTGTGGCTCTGGCCGCGGACAAGGGATTCTGGACGGAACGGGAGACTCCATACCCGGAGATGTCCCCCGGCGTTTGCTATCTTCCGGCGCCGCGTCAAATGCTCTGCAACCATCCGGACGGGAACCACCACTTTCTGCTGAACCCGTCGCAGTACTTGACCAGGCCGTTCAAGAATGCAACTGCAAAGTACTGCAAGTTCGCCTACTCGTCAGCCTTCACCTTCTCCCTCGCCGTGGGCAACATCGTTGTTAGCCAGATCGCTCCAGACAACTCCCTCCTCCTCAGCCGAGACGGAACTGAGACTTGGGCCACGAAAACAATCTGCACAGACGCGCAGATCGGCATTGCGACCGTCGTAGGGTCGGCCACCGAGGAGCTACCGTTGGTCTCGGCGCGTTGGTTCCCCTGGGCGAATCGCCAAGTCTCCATCACGACAACTTTGATACCTCCCTCGAATCGGTGGCCGGATTGGCATCTGAGAGTGCACCGAATCTTGGTGCACGAGGAACTAAAGACTCTGCACACCGTGGAAGGGGGGTTTGCGATCCATGGTCATCACCGGTTAGACACCCGGCCGCTCAACGCGGTTGCGGCGGATGAGTTGAGTCATGACCGGCAAGTAGGAGCCGCCGAAGGGGTATATCAACAGGGCAATGGCGTCGTCATCTTTTCGTCTGCTGGAGCTTCGGGGATCTCAGCAGAACCGCTGGTTCGAGACGGGGCATCCACAACTATCTCGGCTATTAAGATGGAGGCTAACACCAACTTGATGGCGCCCCGCACACTCGCGCCCGTCATCGAACATTCATTCTCACACCTAGCTGCTGGCAAAGAAATCGTCTTGGTGACCAAGGTCTTTGCCATATCGAGCCAGGCCAACGGCGCTCGACGAATTTCTGGAAAGACTGCGCTAAAGCGATGGTTGGACCAACCGCAGGCCAAATATGCCGTTTCTTCCGACTCGAGCCCTGAAGTGCGAGGAGACCATATACAAGTTACGTCTTGAAGGGACGCGATAGCTTCCCGAGGTCAATCAAGGAAGGAAATGGGTAGATTACAGTACAAATTGCGAGAACACGCCGAGCGTTCCCTGGCGCTAGAAGGCGTTATTGACCTAAGCATTTTAGTAGAAATGCTTCATAGCCCAGACCTTTCAGTGTCGAAATTATCGGTGAAGAACATGAAATCATCAAGGTGAATGATACGGTTCATCTCTAAGAAACTTTGGTCCATCAAACACTCAGAGATGGCAGAAAGATCGTCTGTTGCCAGATCAGGGGCGAGCAAGCCTGGCGACCCGACCGGCGCGAAGCGTACTTCTTCCGGTTGGAGCTGGTCCGCTATGAATGAACGAGGCGGGGACGACGGATTCCCGTAGCCGTCACTTGTCTTGCCAGCAAGATTGCCACTAGCCGCTTCAGTTGATGTCAGCCCCGCCCCATCTTGGCATAAAGCCTCTCCTGGGGAAGGACCTGTTTGCCCTTGGTCAACTGCCAGCTGCTGGTTGATAATGGGAGTCACCTCAGACAGGATGTCCATCGCTTGCGTCCTATTCATGCCTCGCTGACCGCCTCGGATTAATACACTGAGAGCGTGCGCTGAATCTCTCTGGCACAGCTCATGCAGACCGTGAAGCTGGGCTGCCAAGGAACCAGCCAAAGGAAGGAGCCCGTTGTCTGCTTGCACAAGACGGCCTTTCCACGTTCGGCTCATCGTTTCGAGGCTCTTAACCAGTGTCCAGAATTCCGGAGCCAGTGGTACGTAGTAGTACAGCGAATGCACTAGGCCAAGATGTGCGTGAGCAGGACGAACTATTCTTCCGGGAAGGGTCCACCAACCTAGCAGTGTCTTTGCACTGACAAACACGCAAACCACAAAATGAGGTGCTATAACCCGCCGCACTAGCGCGTGCTCCAAATAGTTGACGGTAATATTTGCTGTCTCCAAAGCAGCGACAAGGCAAGTTTCCGCACTGCAAGTATTCGGGAGCCTCAGTTGCCTCAACTCTCCCCGTGGGTATCCTATTTGCTGGTGTAGCAAGATCAAGGATGTGTTGTGCGTGATGTGAGCCAATGTCATGTTGGGGTCCATCGCGACGGTAGGGTTCGGCGCACGGTTCGGATCTTTCCACTTCTGCGGGAGAAACAATTTCCAGCTAATAAATCAGAACGGGTATCAGTCTTTATCTCTCATTATGCGGTCACATAGGGAAAGAAATTAGTCCAGGGGAAGGGTCATATACTGGACCAGTCGGAGATCCAACTCCTTGAATCGAGTTAACCAGTTAGATACCTCTTGCCTGTTGGCAAAGTCGATCTTCTGCTGCAGAAAATAGGCGTTTATGCGGCTCAGCGACTCGACCGATTCGATATAGTAGGCGAAAGCGCCAATATTGGGCATTGCTGCGGGGGCGAGGCCGTCGGTGTGAGGGGAGTTCGAATTCGCCGTGGCATCGCCGCCAGGAGCGCCGGATCCAGTGGCCCGCCCAGCATTTTCGTACTTAGACCGCAAAAAAGTTATGGTATTCCCAATCTTCGCAGCAGAGTGATCCCATAAACCAAGATATGGAGTCACTGCCGGCAGGGACCTACGCCACAGGCCTCCATCCACAGGCAGCCTTCGACAAACATCGTCTGCGGTGAGGCTGACATTCCAGCTTTTGTACCAAGTCAGTGTACCTCGACCTCAATAGATATTTTTGTACCGAGCGGCAAAGGGGTTGATTACCCGGTCATAATGGAACAGAACCTTCAAAACTGTAAGCCGCAAAAGCCGCGAGATAGACATCACAAGGAAAAAGAATAACTAGATAGGATTCAATACCTGTCAAGAAGAAATATATTCCAAAACACTCTTCTCCGCTCTTCTTCTTCGATCCAGCTCTGCGGTGCGGCTAGTGACGGCAGGTTGGGCAACAATGTTGCACGATCGTCGAGCCCAGGCTCCTCGATGCTCAGGTGGAGGTATTGGACCGTTCTAGTCAGGGAACCGATAGTCGACCAAGCCTTCGAAGTCTCCCCTTGGCTAATCTGCACCATCCACGTTAGCAGGAGAGTCGGCTCTGGCCTAACGAAGGGCTACTTAGAAGGGGCTCGGGGGCTGCTTCTTCGACAACTACTCCCCATCCTTCGCCGACGGTGCACTCACGTCAGTAAAGGTAATGATGATGAGGGCCTGAAGGTTCTGCAAGGTCAGGTCATCCATGGCATTTAATACAACAGTATCCCGAGATCCTCGGACCACATCGACGATTTGCTCCACCGGAACGAAAGCGCTCTCCCCTTCGACAAGTCGCAAGGCGGCCACGATGATGGCATGTAGAATTATAGAGTTCCGATTGCGGCCGTGCTCGTCGAGAATGTTCTTTCGAAATTGAGCTTCATGTAGGATTGGAATCCACGGGTGAATATGTTCAAAATAGGAGTCCAGCAGCTCCTCCACCATATCGGGAGATGACAGAACCATGTGCGGAGCGGTCAGAAACCTGGAGTGCTCCACTGGCAAGTCATAATGCACATTTCTTTCGAGGCGGGCGCGTTTCCGGGGGATGTTTGGGCTGGATCCGATCCCGTTGGGCTGGATCGAATTGTATCTGATAGATGATGACGCAACTCCGGGAGAGGACGGATTGTTCAGGCTAGCAAGGTTTGAGCTCAGACTCTGCAATACTTGCGCCAATTCCGAGACAATTCCAAGAGCATTCAGGTCGCTCGACGGAGTATGAGAGACGTGTGATCCGGCGGTCGGAGCTGGTGGTGGCGTACATCTAGTCACTTCATCGTGAAAGACGGCAGTCTCCAGAGCCTCTGAAATGTGGAAACCTCAGCATTGGTGCTCCGATCCAGCACATGAGGCAGTGACGAACAGACGCTTACCAATACGCCGACTGAGGGCATCGACGATTCCACTTTTAAGTCCAGGTTTCTTCCTTTGGTAGTCGTACCTGCATTCTGAGTCTTTACCGCGTTAATCCATGTTTATCTAGGAAAGGGAAAGACATTGCACCAGGGAACCGTCCTACCCAGCCGTCTGCAGTGCGAACACGTCGGCCACTCCTTTGAGCATCGCAATTTACGCTTGCGGCATCCGTCGCACTGCGTCTGCTCTTCAGCACAAGTTCTCCAAGGAAAGATACCAAGAGACGCAGAACTTACCGAAGTCGACCCTGCTTCTACTGTGCCTCCTGCCCTGGAAGCTTCCACGGAACTCTCCATTATCGGCGTCGCGGCCGGATCTCAGAGACAATAGGTTACATACGCTCTACATTAGAACAAGTCGATGCCAGCAAATGGCGACGAACTGGGACTGCACAGGAAGCGTCTGGAAACGCTTAGACCTCCTCGGAGCTTGCCGCCTTCCAAGAACAACATGTGGAGCGATTGCATGGAGAAGTTACAGTATGTATGTGGAGAAATGCGGGGCAGCCAATTAGATTGGAAGCTAAATGTCTAGGCCCGGAAGAATCACTGGGGCGATACTTCGTCCACGGTCTCCTCCCCTTACCAGCACACACCTTTTTGAGTGGGCTGGCCAGCGGCAATCTTGTGATCGGAAGCCACTGTTGAATCGACAGCATACGAAATTAGCGCGGTGCTTATATGAACTCTGACCAGCGAGCGATGGAGGCCAGCGGGGTGAGCACCACGATGTTCTAGCGCACGTTAAAATCCGGGTTCTTATCTACGAGAATATCGTGGTCTGAGGATATGTCCCATCCCATACTGCTAACCCTATCGCATGTGACTTGTACGCATCGAGAGGTGCCCGGGAGTAACGAGTCACACACCAGCCTGGGTAGCATCCTCAGCCACAGCTCTGGATTTTATACGCGTAAAGCATCCTAGTAGGGCCTCCGGGAGCTAGTCTCCTTAAAGTAAGGTGCACAAGGCTCGTCGTATACAGGTGACTCGCCCTGACAGGGATACCCCGGGAGAAACATCTTCGATTCGGCTGGCGACATCTATGGTACATCGACAGCTCGTCGTGTCGGGTAGGACAGAGCTCATAATTAGCCATACACTTATGCGCATGCATTAATTCAGTATATTCGTTTCCGATAGGTACCATGTACAGTACTCTCCCGGCACTCCCTACACATGATGCCACAACAAAGCCCCGTCGGTGACCCGGATCACAGCAAAGATGGGGCCGCGGAAAAGACAGGGATAATTGGGTTAAGAGAGACCCGGGATGTCACTGTTCTGCGCAATACATGCAAGGCTAGAGGGATCGGTCAAAGTTCCTCGGCGTAGTTAAGCCGGGCTGGCTATTCCATCCCACCTTGCGAGGCAAAATACTAACTAGAAGGCATTCTGCCAACCCTACTAATAGGTACGCCAGGCTCGGCAGGACACTTTGACCGAAACCTTACAACTTGTTAGTTCTAGTCTTGGCCTTGCGGGGTCTCCGAGGCCCGGAAATATCGCCGCCGCTGATCCTCCGGCCTAGGAACTGGGCCCAAGACGAGTCGAGGCTGGATGAATTCGAAAGATTATTCAACAATTTGGGGCCGTATTCGGATTCAGTCCGCAAATACGAGCTGTCTGATTTCGGAAACGGGCAAGTGACAGATAGGAGAGAGGGAGGAAGACATAAGTAGACGGCTCTAACCCCTCCTTCTAAGGTAGACACGCCGCAACAATCTCATCAAGATGTTCCTCTTTCGTGGAGCGACAACTGCCGCGGTCCTCTGCGGCATCGCCGTCCAGGCCGTCCTTGCTTACAGCGCAGTCCCTCCTCCTCCCGCCCCGGAAACAATCTCGATCACCGAGCTACCTCTCCCTCCGCTCGCTCCCAACAACGATGCTGGGGCTTGCACGAAACAGATCAACCCTTCTGGGACTGGTTGCCTTGTCAACGGCGTCTTCAATTCCTTCCAGTCGGGCGATTTCTTGCCGGACGGCAAGCACGCGCTCGCCCAGGTCGTGTTTGCCGGTGCCCCCCTAGCCCCAGACCCGGCAAGCGTGTATTCCGGAATGCAAGTCATTCTTGTAAAGACCGATGGCACCAGCTTTTCGAACGGGGACTCCTGGAAGTGCATCACGTGTGGCGTACCAGCCCAGAATGCTGACGCTATCGACAACTCACTCTACGACTATCCGCAAGCGTTTAGAGACGGCTCGCGCCTGCTGATTGGACATAACATCCTGGACTGCGGCGGCCAGCAACTGACGAGCGACGATTGCACCCCCAACAATACCTTTATCTACCCGCTCCGGTGGAACGTTGCCGCTGACGGGTCCGGGCCGACAGGAGCTATCCGAGAGCTCCGATTGCATCCCGATCAGGTTCACCTTTCATTCAACAGCTTTTCCTATAGCAGCGGTTCCCTAGGCCAGTTCGGGTACTTCGCCCGTCTAGCCTTTGACCCCCAGCCTACGCAAGGGATACCGCTAGTGCCGCGGTACGATCTAGTGAACGTCACCCGGCTATACAGCCCCGATACGCCACACCCGTTAAGCACAAGCGGCAGCCAAATATTGCTACACCCGCAGGCAATTGCGGTGGGCGAGGCACGTGGGTTCAATGGCGATGGTACCGAAGTCACATACGTTGGAACCTCAACTGAGAGCGGCAATGTCGATGTATATGCCGCCCATCTGACGACGGGAGTCGTCCGGCGGTTGACCAGCCACCCGGAGTACTGCGACCCTGTAGCTTTCTCGCCCAATAATAAGTGGATAGCGATTATGGATGGTCGCGGGAGCGGGCGGAATATGTTCCTTGGCGGCATGCGAGGAATCCCTCCACTCGTGGACATCGTGGCCGGAGTCTTCCCCTCGGCGACCCGTAACAACGGCCTCCGCCGCTTCTTCGAGCCGTATCTCCTCGACTTCTACGGCGATCGTGGCAACTACTATGGCCAAAAGATCAACGGCGATAATAATGGAATCAGGGGAAGCGGGAGTTTTAATGACCCCGAATGGAACGGCATGGCCGACCCTCGATGGTCGCCGGACAGCAGGCAGCTCGTCTTCTGGCAAACCCACACCATCTCTCCCGCTTGTGGCAGTCCGAATCCTCTTCCTTGTTATAACTCCACCGAGCCTGGCGGCCGGAACTACCGAATGTACATAGCAACCTTCACCAGTCGTGCACCCACCGAGCCTGCCCCGGTCCAAGAACATTCCGATACCATCCCGTGGGGCATACCATACATACCTGGAGATCCAGATCCTGCCCCCCCTCGCCTTGCCGCCGGAATCTACACTCTCACTGGCAAGGCCTCCGGATCGGCGAAGGTCAACATTACCTGGGCCAATGCCCCCGGAACTGGGACTGTGTCTGTTGTGTACAACCATTACTCGGATGACGGACTCAGCTTTCTAAATGGTAGCGAGCGTGTCGCGGCCACTCTCTTACAGTTGGTGAATTTTTCCTTTGACTGGTATTCAGACATCGAGCAGTTCGGAGCCGTCTGCGGTACTAAAAGGACGGGCCCGGGGGGGTATCAAGCAAGAATTACCATCGGGAAGAGCTTCCTAGAGTCGAATGGTACCCTGGTTACGACTTTAAATGGGGTTGAATGGCGCAATCCTTTGACTGGGACGTAAGATGGTTCAATTGATGAACGCGGGCTGCGGATATAATTTGTGTGTATCTGACAGCGTTCTGGAGAGGAGGCGGACGGAATAGCCACCGATTGTAATCAAGTCGAGAGGTTCATTCAATATAATTCTTGGATTGACCACCGGGTAACACCAAATCCTCTGCCAACGCGATGGTATATCTATGTAGCTATGGGGTCTGCAACTTCTTGTTGTAGTCGCTGATGATAATACGCTGAGAAATGCCGCGTACGAACTTATAATGAGGACCGCCAAAACTTTCACCATGTATTAATAAGTTTGTTGGAATAGCTGTTCGCAGCGCTGGCGAGCTGTGGAGGATCTGTAGTATTAGGATCCCATTGATCACGTGGATTCTTCTTACGTGATCAATGGGAGCATATAAAAGTCGTTCCTGAGCTTATTGGCTCTTAGGAATAACATACACAAGATAGATACTAATACACAATACGGATTTACACAGTTTGTTTGCTTTATTGCTTTACGAGATCTCGTACGCTTACCAAACAAAGTTCGAATAATTTTTTTTAAAAATTTATCTTTCACTATTAGGCGGAATAAAACACCTGAATGAAGAATAAAGTTGACATTTAATGATTGCCAAGATAATACTTGCGAGCCTCGGAACATGTACGGAATGTTTTGCCTTTGCCGCCTTGGAGATGAACATTCGTTACTTGTACGAGGACGCGTTTATATGTAGCTAATCTTGAGATTCCGTCGTCCGTGATCTCAAGAATGATATGAAGAACTTATCCCTTCTCCAAGGCCATACCATGGAGAGGATTCATGGCGCATATTTCCGGCGATGGGAGAGTAACTTGCACAACAGAACCTCGATCTTGCTCGTCAGTCCCGTCGAACTTGACTTCCTCCACCAGCAGCCAGTGAATAGTAGAATGGGCATTCGTTGACTCCTTGTACTGAAACCAACGAAATGTGAGGTTATCTCCGTCAGGGTCATAGGCTTTAGAGGCGTTTAGCGTAATCTGCGCTCCGGCTTCCGCTTCTAGATGTAACATCCCGGCCCTGGGCTGCTCTCATTGAAGATAACTACTGGCGCATGGTTTGCTTTGGCACGGTCGTTGCACTGCGTCCACTTCATCCGAGCAGTAAAATGATAGGGCGGGGGAACGGTGGCTACCCTAGGTCCACATCTGAATAGCCCAGCCCCCGCATCGGACCTTCTTCCGGAGCATCGGGCTTTCCCACGGGCGAATGATTTCCCCGAGTGGATCTTGTGGCCATAATCAGCATCCCAATAGCTAATTACTCTAATTTGGCCGCGGTGTTTTTCTGAATTTGGCCGCGGGGGACCGCTCCCAGATAAGCTAGCTATTCCTATATAACAGCTTTAAGGTAAATGTCACTTCACTATCTGGTCCTGGATGCTGAAGGTCAGTGTGCTGTTTACGAGACTAGATCCTCTGTAAATTATCACTTCGGGCTGGCTTCATTCATAAATGACATCACAAGAGCATCTATCGCCCGCGCCAGCGTGGTCGTCGAGTGGGACGACATGGATCCCGAGCAGCACCCAACCAGACGACAAACATGTTTTCTTGGATGGCCTCATTTCAAAAATGAGTGCCGAAGAGTTAGGTAAGGAAGATCCCCCTGGACTTCCTCGACCTCTTGTTGACTGTCGCAGCGTTCCAACTTGTAGTCGTCTCCGGCAATCGAGTTGTTGGCCCGAAATCGGATCATAGCCTCTACGGTAGAAACCTGCAGATTTGATGTGACCGAATTCTATCTGACCTGAATGACTCCTAAAGATGACTTTCTTCACCTTGCACCGGATGCTGGAATTGGAGTGATGTTCAATTGGTAAGGACTAACACGACTCAATAAACGATTTCACTTGGACTCGGGAAACATGTGCTTACCTTCGAACGAGGTATCCTACACATCCTTCACAATTCAACGCCCTTCAGGCTCTGAACTTGGAGAAGTCTCGGAACAAGATACCTTTAATGGCTTTTGGCGAATGCATCCATTCCGTGTATTCAAACCGTCAGACTGTGTTTCCCCAAGCACTGGCCCTGTCGACTAGCTTTGACACCAACCTCATCCGCCGTGTTGCCAGAGCCTTGGGGGCGGAAGCTCGCTCGGTAGGAATCCATGCGGGCTTTGCGCCAGTGCTTGATCTTGCGAAGGAACCACGCTACGGCAGAAATCAGGGTAAATTTCCTTGTAACGCAACGTGTCAGAGCATTACCTAACAACAAGAAGAGTCGTTCGGAGAAGATTTCGTCCTCACCTCACACATGGGCGTAGCATACTGCTCTGGATTGTCCAAAGATGGAAATTGGTCCGACTCCGACGCTCTTATCCCAGTTATTAAAGTCTGACATATCTACCTGCGTTGGCTAATTATATTGGCCGAAGCTAATTTATATCACAGCATTTCGCCGGACATGCCAGCCCTTCTGGCGGGCTACATTCCAATGCTTACCTCGGACGTGGCCGTCGAGAACTTCTGTCCGAGACACTTGTCCCGTTCAAATCTGCAGTTGAACTTGGGGGAGTAAGAGGCGTCATGATGTACTTAACTGCTCTTTCGGAGGCCTGTTCGTTTTCAACTTTGACACAATTAACATGGTATACAGGGCCTATACCGCTGTCGATGATTTACCGGCACATATCGATCCGTTCCTATACAAGCAGCTAGATGAATGGGGCTACGATGGTAGGTGCTTTAGGCTCCGTCAAGGCCCTGACTATGAGCGCGTTGAGGTTCGCTAATGCTTGTATTGTTCAGGTTTCGTCATATCTGATTGGAGCGGTATGCATCGTTGCTCAGCATTTTGATACAGTTGGTCTAATTACTTGCAGGGGTGGAAGAACTCATGACTGGCCATCAGGTTGCAAAGTGTCCTGCTGATGCCATCAAACATTGGCTTAATTCCGGCGGTGGCATGTACCTTTATGACTTTACACCTGATGTCATTGTCACCGTAGGTGTAGTATTGTCTCCGTAGAATAGCCAGACACTGACCAATCTTGCTAGACAACTACCGAACTTGTCAAGAATGGAGAAGTCAAGCGCTCAACGCTTGAAGATCGTGTTAGAAAGGTCCTCGAGGTTAAGTACGACCTAGGTCTCTTTCACAACCCTTACTTGCCCGAGGATGTCGACTCTGATGCAATCACCATCTCGCACATCCCTCTGGCCCTGGAGGCAGCTAGAAAGTCAATCGTCCTACTGGAGAATAAAGAGGAGATACTCCCTGTGAACCCAACCAAGCAAAAGATCTCCAAGATTGCGGTTATAGGGCCATTTGCAGACACCTTCAACTTCGGGACATATACCGGCACATGGGGGGCAAATCCTGCCGACCGCGCGACCACTATACGACAAGGCTTATTGGGGCATGTTGAGCAGTCACTCCTTTCGAGCATCAGTCTGGTCTCCGCTTGGGGGGCCAATACCTGGCAGTATAATGCACAATACCCGATCCCTGGATACCACCTTGTCGCCAACGGCTCACCAGGAGGCCTTCACGCCAGTTACTACCACGACATGGAGTTTCGCGACCTTGCCTTCCAGGTAACTGAGATGCCGAACCGTGACTGGGGGCTATATCCACCGAATGGCCTTCACTCTAATAACTTCAGCGCTATTTGGGAGGGCGACCTCAAAGTGCCCGTAAGCAGTGATGTCGATGGATGGATAGGGGTCGCTGTATCCCGCTATACTACGGCACGCCTTTTCATCGATGGCAAACAGGTTGCAGTGTCGGAGTCCACCGAAACTGGGAACATCTTACCACAGATCGAGCCGTATTCGTATACGGCTACCAATGGCACTCGCCCGCCTCCTGGAGGGGCTGAGTTTTGTTTTAAACCCAACTCTACACATCATATCCGAATCGAGTACCAAACGTCGGCGTCTGAGGCAGCTCCGAGACTTACTGGGGTTAAAGCAAGTGTCCAACTCTGGTGGAATCTAGTCGATCGGAACGACGCTGTTGGTCAGGTGAGTGCTTTGGTCAATTGGCCTCACGAACTACTCAGGGCCTAATTTCATGGTAGGCGGAGAACGTGGCTTCTGCTGCCGACCTCATCGTTCTCGCAGTCGGAGCTGCTTGGAATAGCGATGCTGAGAACGGTGATCGTGCAACGATGACCTTGTCAGACGACCAGAGTAGGCACTACTTCCAGACCTGTCTGTAAACTTTTACTAATCCACCTCTTAGCGAAACTTTCTCGGGCCATTTTTGCCCAAAAGAAACCGGTAATTCTTGTACTACAGGGTGGTCGACCTTTTGCTATTCCGGAATTCTACCAACAGTCTGCCGCCGTACTGAGCATGGTATGTTAACGACGAGCTCTAGCAAGCTTTATTTTGCCTCGTTGCTAATTGCGTGGTAATTTAGTCCTTCCTAGGACAGGCAGCAGGCCAAGCTATAGCGGATGTCATTTTCGGCCAATTCAATCCTAGCGGTCGACTATCAATCAGTGTTCCCTACGATGTGGGCTCTCTTCCTTCATACTACAAGTATGACCGTTTTGTTTCCCTTTGACAGAATCCTACTTAATTGTACTAATCAAACATTTACAGTCAGCGTACCACTAAGCCAGCGCGGCATATACCTTATTATCTAGATATTCCACAGCCCGTCCTGGTGAGCCTCTTTTATGCTGGTATCTTCCTCAGCTTTCCCCCAAGGAATACATTCACCCTTTAAACCCTTCTCGCTTAACCCATTTGCATCTAGTATTCTTTCGGTTACGGATTGACCTACACAACTTTCTCCCAGAGCCTACAAAACGCCAAGTCTACTTCGAGTGGGAGAAAGAAGACCATTTTCTCGCATGGGGACATAATAGAGTTTTCCGTCTCCGTTACAAATAACGGCTCCACCACCGGAAGCCACGTTCCTCAAGTAAGTTTTCGAACCGCCGGCGTCAGCAGTCCGTCCGCGCCGGTTCAGGTCCCAGAGACTAGGCATTTTAAATTCGATATCTAGAACCGCTAAGAACTGACAAATGCATAGATCTATCTTCTACGGCGCCAAGGAGCATCGGTCACCATGCCTAATAAGCAGCTTGTCGCGTTCACCCGCCTGGACGTCATTGCGCAAGAGACCATTGTTTCCACTTTGAAGTTGGAGGTGGATCGCTACCTCCCTGTCATCGATCGCGAATTTGAACGTGTACTCGAAGCAGGAGAGTACCATTTTGTTCTTGCCACTGATGGATCCCTCAAAGCTTCAATTGACGGAGAGGTTACCATGGTTGTCGAGTCTACTCATCGGTATTAGAAAGATGTAGATAGTATCGCCTAGAAAAGCAGTCCTATTACCGAATGTCTGATGCAATGGCCAGTTCGCCAATATGCTCAAATATTACACCGCGTCTCGGATCTAGTCTTCGTTACACTCATCCAGCGCATTGATGAAGCAAACTACCGATGACTAGCCGGGATTTTGGACGGCTTGCTCAAAGAAGCCCTTGAGCAATTCGATACTCCATTGGATCTGGCTACCACGTGACCACACAGTCAGATGAAGTGAGTCAAATATGGCGTCAAGCCCCGTTATACGTTGTAGTAGCCGCAAGAGGGGAGATCAATGCAGCGGCTGAGCCTTGTCCGCGGATAGTGTTTGTCATTGCGAATTTATGTGAGGCGCGGTAGAGTGTTTAAACTCTGGCCATGTACTCCCTGCGAGGAAACTAATTTTACTTCGGACTGGAGGCTCGCTCGTGCTTTCCATACGTGGGTAACTTGTTCTGTTATTCTGTTGCTTGTTCTGTATAACATGAGTAGGGTAGCCGGTTTGGTTGAGTAATACTACTAGGGTAGCAAATTGCTATTATATGTATGCTAGAGGTAGGTATTGCGTTCTGGGGAGTGGCCACACTTGATGGCACGCATACTCTAAGGAAGAAGATTGCTAACTTCAGCGAATATAGAATAGAGGTTGAATACGCTCGTGGGACAAGCGAGTCGAAGAGTCTCATCGCCAACTAAGCCTTGGTAGGATAACACACTGTAAAGTACGTGGTCTTATGCATGCAAAGATCTTCAATCGATATATTGTAGCTAAAGCTCAAGAGGAAGAGATTAGAAATAGACCAAGCCATTGACCACGCGTACAACCCGAGAAGCTTGTAGAATAATATGCGCCGCTAGCAGGCCCCGACCCAACCTAATGGTTGCACTATCAGAGCTACTCCATATAAGAACATCGAGCGTTTGGGAAGATCAGCTTTGGTAAAGACCAGACGAAATACAAATAGACTCGTACGTATCCCACGGCTTGCTTCCAAGGCTCGGACACGCGTGTGTCAAGACCCGAAAGATTCAACCCCATCTGAAAACAATCTTCGCCGACCAAAGCGCTACCCATGAGGCAGAACCACAACAAAACAGGCCATATGCCACACGCACTGCCTTGAAGCTTGATTCTCAGTGCATGCATGCCAGCCGATATACCGAAAGCGACTAGTACCACCACTGCCCTGACTAAAAATGAATTTTCGAGTCTCAGAGCCGAATGAGCGATTAGCCTCCCGTGAGAAATGAATACCGGTTGGTGATATTGCTGCCACCATCTACTGGTCGATTATCAGCAAACTGCCCAATAGGATAAGGAGGGAATGGTCGATGATATACCTACTTCCAGAACCGGCAGAGACAGTATACGTCACGGGTATCCCCAAATAATAGCCGCCATGATTTCCAATCATTCCCGCAGGTTCCAACTCCTAGTAGCGCCGAAACGGAGCATAAAATGCTTAAGAGTAGGAATATCGGTACATTGTATTGTAAAGGTATCCATGGCGTATCATATACTCGCGGGTTGAAGCCTCTGGTAGGCGCCTGGGTATAGACTCCATCTCCTGGTAATAGTTGCCTTCGATAAGATTGTCCCAGTATACGGCCATGTTAAGATGTTCGAAGAATATATAAGCGAGATAGATGACCGAAACTCGGGTTGCGTGCGAGATAAGAAATCGAGACCGCGACGGGACGTAGGATGGGTCGACTCGAGAGAAAGGAGGCAAACGGATCAGTTCCCCGCGATGGTTCGCGAGCAAGCTCCGAACAGCCCATTTCAGTTTCTGCGCTGTAGATTTGGCTTCCGCGGGAGGGAAACGCCGGTCAATACAGAGCCAATGGTTACCATACAGCACAACCCCAACTCCCGTACAGACAGCCATGTTTGTAGCAAATCCAAGCAACAGCACTCCATCGGCCATACAATACGCCGTGTAGGCACCCCCGACTAGGACAGCTAGTGCAAATAGTCTCGGTCCCAGCCGTGGTGGCGTCCAGATCAGCAGCGCAGCTTCAAGGACATCCAAAGAACCGAGAAAAACAATCGGGCGACTTGGCAGAAGCATAAAAGCCATTGGAAGATGGGGATGCAGCAGCGGCGGACAGGGAACGAGCGCAGCGGCTTAAACTATGCTGGCGAGAGTACATCAAGGCTCGGTCGGCCTCGGATCAGTTGCGCGCAGCGGCTTAAACTATGCTGGCGAGAGTACATCAAGGCTCGGTCGGCCTCGGATCAGTTGCGCGCATAATTTAATAACATGGGAGGGTTGCTTTGTCGCTTAATCGCGTATTGTTTCTCACCATTGTCCTATCCAGCGGAGAAAATAATACTATTAATCGAGCGATGGATGTTAGCGCCGATCCACTCTTCCAGAGATCGTGTCCGCACGTCTGTAGCTCTATTGGCCGCCGAATTCTGAAATGAGGGAAAAGGATGGCGGAGGATTCTCGACGTTGCAAATCGTTTAAAGACGGCTAGAGATGTCTTTATAACAGGTATAGTCACTGTGTCTACATTTGGAGTAATCGAGTATATACCCAGTTCCTAAGTTCCACACCGCGATCATTACGGGTTAGCCTGAAACCAACTCGAAGTTGTGTTCTTATAATGAGGTCGCCTCGTCCTGTTCGCCAAAGTCTTGTGCTTCTTCTACAAGACAAGCTTTTGATCATCATCCTCGGTCCCATCTATCCTTTAGTCTTCTCAGTAAATTCATAACTGTTCACCCCACACCCATCTACAGGATGTAGCTCCAGAGCCTTCTCGCTGTTTTTCTTGCGGTTGCTGTCCGCGTCAACGTCGGCAACTGCGGTAACGACTGCCCTCCGGCCAAGCTCCGTCTAAGTAACCCGTTCGAGGTCAAGCAGGTTGCTGCCGACGAAGTATAACCATTTTCACGGAGAATATGCAGCGGATAGAAAAGTTATGGAGTGTCTCTCCGCTACCGCCGTGCGAGAGTGCTCTGATGAAAGTCCTATGGGCTTGTTGTGATATATGCCTGAGTATAACGGTTTGTATTCTAAGTTAAGGCTAGTTTGATCGCCAGCTCCCAGCGCTTTCATATATGGTCCCTTCTTCCTGCAATTTGTGAGACTGCCGGTCACGAGCTGTGGTTTTTCCCATATAACTCCTTAAAAAGCCCGTCCCCTTTCTGTAAGAGCTCGAGTGGAGGTCCGGCCTCGACCAGCTGGCCAGCGTCAAGCAATAAGACAATATCGCTGTCCATGATCGTGTCTAGGCGGTGAGCAACAGTGACGATAGTATGGTCCTTGAACTCTTCTCGAATAAGCTGCTGCATTATCTTGTCCGTCTGCGCGTCAACACTGCTGGTGGCCTCATCGAGAAGTACTATCTTGCCACGTGTTCGGCGCATAAGGATAGCGCGTGCAAGTGAGAATAGTTGCTGCTGGCCTTGCGAGAGTGGCATTGATTTCATGGTGGCGTCCAAGCAAGCGGCGAGAGATGTGTCATGCTGCTGTCCTTCGGTATCATGCTCCCCGATTGCAGACCGTGGCAGAGACTTAGCAGGTACGTTCTTGTCTTTGCTGCTTCCCGACACACCTCCCATGGCCTCCTCAAGCTCCTGCGCTTGCATGCCGGCGGTCTTAACGCTGGCGGCTCGCGCCTGGAAGACAGACCATAACCCAACCCTTTTGAGTGTGTGGATGATATCGCTATCCGAAGCCGCTGAGTCTGCAATGTCGAGGTTCTGCCGCACCGTATCGGTCATGACCAACATGGGCTCCTGCGGCACAGTGATAATACGAGAGCGGACGAGATTGCGCGGGAGCAATCGTGCGTCGAGATCATCAATCCAGATGGTACCGGACTCAATCTCGATCAGGCGTAATAAACTAAGGAACAGCGAAGATTTTCCGCTCCCAGTACGGCCACAGACTCCAACCTTTTTCCCAGCCTCGATCGAGATTTTCAAGTCTCGGAGCGCAAGTACAGGCGGATTATAGGCAGCCGACATGTGATCGAACGTGATGGCGCCGCGCTCTGGCCAAGTCTCCGGTGGCGGGTTGCTTTCGCCGGGCTTATCCTCAGGCTGGACGTCTTTTTCGAATGCACGCAGACGGGATATGGCACCGATAGATGTCTCCATATTGGTCCAAGACTCAACAAGGCCTAGGAGCAACATGTTCGCCCGCAGCACAACGTTCAGTGCGATACCGATCTGGCCGCCTGTGGTCGTTCCTTTCCAACCTATGGCAAATCCCACGACGCATATAGATAATCCAAGCACAGTTAGGTCCAGAACCATATTGAGCCACCGCTGAAGACACATCAGTAGGTATAGAGCCCGCATTGTCAAGTCGAGCTTAGTCACGTTGTCGACGATAATTGGCCGCTGCCACCCAAACGCCCGAATGGTAGCGACGCCCTCCAGTGTCTCAAGAAAGCTGGAATTAACTAGTGCCTTAGACTCAAGGTCAAGGAATCTTGCCTGACGCGAGGCAGCCAGGTAGACTTTTTGTATGAAATAGACAACGACAGATGTAAGTGGCAGAGTGATGATCATGAGGGGCTGTATAATGCCCAGCAGAATGCACTGAGAAAGGAGGAGGAAGAGACACTGGGAAACTGCCAGCAGCGAAGAGGCCAATCTGCCGTCAATCATCTGGATATCTGCACTAAATCTGTTCAAGGTGCTGCCTGTATCCGTGGTTGCGAAATAGGACTGTGGGGCATTCATGACGGTGCGCAGTAGGCGAGCATGAAGTTTGTTGCTAGACTGTGGGCTGATGAGAAGATAGACATTTGCGATTGTGGCGATGCTTGCAATCTGTGCTGCAACTGCGAGCAAGAAGTAAATGGTCGAGTAGTATGGCATGTTGTGGCCATCGCTCTCGGCCCACAATCGTAGCCAGTAGGGGGTTACACTTATAATCGTGACGTTGATCGTCAGGGAGGCCAGTAGCGCGAGAAGCTTGCGTGGGTCGATTGTTGCGAGATAGTAACCTGCAATACATTAGCCATGTTTCGAGAAGCTAGAATATCTCGTTCTTACTATAGAGCATGATATCTCCTGTCTTCCTTGAGAGATCCGGAGTAGCGTCACCTGTCTTCTCAGCGGAGGGTTGGGCTTGGATTGTCTCGTCAACTTCCGCCCCGTTATTCGATGTATGCGTCTCATATTGGCTCTCCTTTAGTATAATTTGGCTGATGTAACCGGCCTCAGACCGTAACTCGTTCCACGTCCCCTGTTCTACGATCTTCCCATCTTTGCCGAGAACGATGATGTGGTCTGCAAGGGGTAGATGCTGCGCTATTACTCCGTTAGCTAAACACGTCCCTGGCGGGTCAAGACTTCGGGTACGGAGGAAGTCATCTCGTACTTGTGTGAGTAATGAGTAGAACTGTAGTGCCAAGTTCTTTGAGCAACCCCTCAGGGCCAATAAGGGTTTTCACGATGTGTGATTCCGTTCTAGCATCAAGCGCACTGAGTATATCGTCGAGGATAATCATGCGTCGGTGTGCGTATATCGCACGGGCTAAAGCCTGTGTGTCGACCGAATGTTAATTCCCATCAGAGGTTTAACTAGAGGCAGCCGGGTTTCTTACAACTCGCTGCTTCTGTCCGCCTGAAAGTGTAATCCCACGACTGCCGACAATTGTTTGGTCGCCATTGGGCAGCTGGAGTAAGTCCTTCTCGAGATCGCAGGTATATAAGACCCGTTTATACCACGCTTGGTCTGGCTTGTGGTCTCCAGGAGGTCCTTGGATGATACCTTGGATCGTTCCGTTGGTTAACCAGGCAGTCTGCGCGCAATACGCAATGGAATTAAAGGCAGTCTGGATGGCACCCGTATCAGGAGATAGATCTCCTAGAAGCGCTTTAGCAAGCGTAGTCTTCCCTGTACCGACGGGTCCGACGCAGACAACCAAAGATCCTTTCTTGAACTTGGTGCTAATGTTTTTCAAGACTGGATCGGCTGTAGATGCTGGACGGATGGTTGTATCATTGATGGAGACTGCGAGATCGTCTATGCTGCTTGCGCTCACCAACGTAGAGTCGCTATTATCCATACCGCCGCTGGTGTTGTTTGCATATTTCGTGTCAAGAATTTCTCGCTTATCCTGCCGGTCAGGACTAGTGAGGTATTTTTGTATGCGGTCGAAGCCAGCGATGTAGGACGCCACGTTGGGGACAAGGATAAGGAGGCTGGTAGCTGGGCTTGTGACCATGTCGATCATAGCCAGAGAAGTGAAGACCAAGTTGGCGTCAATAGGTCTGGCGCCACGCAGCTCCGCCTGAGCAGCATAAACAACCAGAGTCACGACAGGGCTGAAGATATTTAACATGGATGCTGATGGTCGGAATGTCATTAGTTTCTACCCTGACTAAAGGCCATCCGGCACCACAGGGATATATCTCACCGCTTGCATGGAAGGCAACAACGAGCCAATGAAACTTGATGTTCATTTTAATCTCGTGATCCCGCGCGTCCTGAATCTTTGTGCTCATTTTATTGACCAACCCCATCATCTTGATTATTTTCATAGAGTCGAGAATGGCCTTGGTGATGGAGATGCGTTTCTGGTTAGCCATGCTAAGGGCCTTTTGTCGGTCTGTAATATGTGTAGCAACGAATTTGCTGGCTTGTGAAGTGACTAAAACGGTCAGAGGGGCGTGTAGATGCAGCAGCAAAGATACAGCAACTTACATGCAACGATCAAGAGAGGCACTATACACACCCAACCCAGTTGGTTGGCTAACAGGTACACGCCGACGCTAAGTTCGATTGACTTGGACCAGAGTTCGTGGAAGATGAATCCACTGAACTGAACGCCTTCGGCGTCATTGCTCATAAGTGTCACGGCGACTGAGTCGTCAAAGGCCCCGTCCTTGATTGTTAGACAACGATTATGTATGAGCCCAACCATCGTGAGGCGATTGCTGATGCTAAGACGATCCATTCGAATATCGTACATGCCTTTAGTTACCTAATCCGAGTGGAATAGTAGGAGGTTAGTACTCCAAGAGCTGTGACGACGTAGAAAGTTTGCGGGACGTACAGCCATGCCCGTATAGATAAGGAAAGTGAGCAGGATCAGTCGAAAGGCTTCATTTCTGCCCTCCTGTGGCGGTAGATCGCTGGTCACATACGTGATTGTCCGACTGATAAGAAATGGTTGACTGTACTTAGATGCTGCGAAGAGCATACGGGGAATTACGACATCAAGATTTCGTCGCCACAAGCACTTGAACTGTGTGACGAATAGGCTAAAACGATGCTCCGGCCGTTCTATACTACAGAGTCAGCATTGAAATACATTGATATTGTGAAATTGGTGACGTGCTTCTCTCGTCCCATCTTTGTTGTATCGATTCTCTTAGTTTTAGGGCATTGATGCTCGAAGCTAGAGGTGGCATATCTTGGAGCGACAGGATCTTGGAATAGCCAAGGGCGATAACGTAATTAACCCACCAGAAGAAAGCGTTTCCAAAGAAACCGGCCCTTTCTTCGGGAGCTAGGCCATGGTAGTCATCACGCAATATGGGCGTCTTGTCTTGAGCCTCCACGAAGAGGAGAGGAATTTTGAATGCGAAGAGGGCGAAGGCAATTGATGAAAAGCTGCAGAGATTCTTCGCGACATAAAGGAGCCCGACGTTTATGACTTCGGCTAGGATTGAGAGGGTCAGATAAACTGTCAACACGGTTGATGGTGCGATAGAACGGCCATGTTCGAAGAAGGAAAGGGCACAGAACGCAGCCGAGGCAGCCAGGCAGAGACTGTGAGACGCCCATAGCCTGAGGTCACTCGTCTCGTCGATGGTAGTAGCAGTATAAAGTAACTGGAAGACGAATACAGCAAGGGATAGAACCTCGGGGTGGGTTAGTTATCATACGATACAAGGCAGGCGAGCGTTCTGCGCTCACAAGTTTGACCAGGCCACGATAATTCGGCACTACCACCAGTTTGGTACGATAAAGCTGGAAGATCCGAATAGGAGTGCCGAGCAGAAGGAAGACCGCGGGCCCGAAGAGTAGAAGGTCCTGCAGGGCTGCATCGGCATGGCTATGATCCAGTAGATGGCCGCGAGCGGTTGGGAAGCCGCGTTGTACACGTTCATCGGCAGGGAGGCAAGGGAGGCCAGCCCAGTCCGCCCAGGTCATAACGGGAAGAAGCCACTGTAGTTCAGACCCCTCCATGATACAGTCCACCGATTGGGGCAGTAGGTTAAGTGATCTTTTGTGGCTGTCGCCCAGGGAAGGCTGCTGATAAGGGAGCAGCTGCCGCTCTGGCTCAGGAATGGATAGCTCGGCCTCCTATCAACCTAATTACCGTGAATCGCGGCTCCGCTTGAAGGATCTACAATAGGTTCCGAAATGGCCAGAGAAATGGGATGCGAAACAAGCTGCTACTTCCCTCCAGAGAGAAATGCAGCACAAGTATAACACAGAGATACAGCCTCGCTGCCGCCTATTTGCGGGGAAGGGCGTTGAAAGGCGGAATCGTTACGTTACACATGGTCCGAGGCCGGCAGTGGCCCACACCAACCTTACTATTTGGGGCAGGTCAAACCCTTTTTGCACATACCCTCCGAAGCTAGGTAAGCAGACCGTAAGTAAGCACGGATAGTTATGCCCAGGGAGCTTTAAGCGGCAAATCATAGCTTCTAGACATGACCGAACACGGGTGCATCTTGACTCAATTATGGTTAGTTCGATGGCCTATTGTATCCGTTACAATCAGGTATACCATCCATTTTTCTTTCTCTTCTACTCCTGCTTTCAGAGCACGAGCGGCGTAGAAGTGGGGATGTGGACATTTGCGGAGATCCCTGTGCCAAGGACCGCACTAGCAACCATGAGATAGACAGGCGGTGTATTCGATAGCGCTTCGCGCACAATTGCTATCAGGTGGCGAGTATGCCGGGAAAGGACAAGATATAACAATTAGAACGCTATAGTTGATAGACTCGACTATATGAGATAGAGATTGGGTGCCCCACCACTATTTTTATATTGGGTACAATCTCGTACGATCGAGCCCAGAGGGTGATCTTTGTACCATTAGCTCCTATGCAGTAAGGCGCGAGCAAGACGGCACCGTTTCCGCATCGACTCTCCCTCAGCCGTGCTATCGAGAGGTCATTTTTGCATCCTTCAGCCACTATCGGGTATTACGGCTCTATCCATCGCGTGCGACAAGACTGGTATCACTTGCGGTGGCGCAGCAGGACCAAACAGTGTTTTGGTTGGAGCAGGAAGAGACATAGAACCAGAAGCAACGACCGGAGCTTCTTCCAGCCAGATGGAGTGTTGTATACCGTATTTATAGTTCAACTGCAACTATGTGGAATACGTTGGGCCTTCGGCCTTGGTAAGCATTGCTTATACTCCGCCGAGCCTCGGCCGAGTTCGCGCAGAATGAAGCTGACATTTGGATCGAATTCTCGGGCCGCAGTCTCTATTATTAACGACGTGTTTATATTGGCAGACGGAAATTTGCATGCAAATCCTTAGAGCAACATTCGGCGTCATGCAGGAGCCATACTACCGGAAGTACTACCGCAAGTATGCATCGAAGAAAGCTCAACGGGTGGGACAATTCAATGCAAGGTGAAAGCATCTATGTGAACATATCTGTCTCAAGTACGCTAACTAGTTAAATAATAGACTCAGGCACACAGACAACACGAACAGTTGAAGTGGTTAACACTAATAAAAATTGCAAGGCGGCTTCGTAGAGCACGGATATGAAGATACCTTCAAACTAGCATCAAGGCAAGATGTCGATCCGTAAAATACGGTGTGATTTATAAGCTCGTCTTTACCTACGCCCATAGAGCCTCAACGCCGCTCAATAGCCAAGGATTAACACATCACGTGCATCGATCCAAATTGGAAATTCCGGCCTTAACAATAATCTCCGGGTCTTTATGATGCAGTAGGAGTATTGCCATACTCTTTCCACTCTCTGCGGCAAGGGATGGTTAGCACGAGATGGTATAAGAATAGCCAAATTTTCCTTTCCTATAGCTCTTGAATGTGTCTCCGATCTTTCTAGTGTCACTTATTAGTGCCTTAGGATAAGTACCAGAGAATGCAAATTCGTGTCGTCTTGCCGGCTCCGGCCATTTTACTGGCCGCTTTCTTTGGTGTGCCCCTCGTTTCCGCGTCCACCGTCCCGACACAGACGACCCTCGCCATCCCCGCCGGCACCGTGGTTGGCTCCATCGTCAATGATGTTGAATACTTCCGCGGCATCCCGTTCGCCCAGGCGCCCGTCGGCCCCTTACGACTTAGACCTCCGGTCCGTGCCTCGTTATTCAGTACAGTCGTCGCCACTGGAGTCGGCCCCTCCTGTCCCCAAATGACCGGCGTAGACCGCAGCCCCCTCATTGACGAAGTATCCGCGATTCCCGAAGTCGCGACTGCCTTCAACATACTCATACCCGCGCCGAACGTTATGGAGGATTGCCTAACGATATCGGTCATGCGTCCGCTGGGTACACCCACGAACGCGACCCTACCTGTCCTGTTCTGGATATATGGCGGTGGTTATGAGACAGGTACTTCGGCCAACTACAATGGCTCAGTCCTTGTCCCGCAGTCTGTCGCGCAAGGGACGCCGATAATCCTTGTGGCTGTTAACTATCGACTTGGTGGATTCGGATTCCTTCCTGGAAGACAGGCTCTCGCCGAGGGAGCTACAAATCTTGGACTCCTAGACCAGAGAATGGGCCTGGAGTGGGTGGCTGACAATATCGCCGCTTTCGGAGGCGACCCCGATAAAGTGACAATCTGGGGGCAGAGTGTCGGGTCTTTCAGTGTCTTCAACCAAATGGCACTCTACAATGGAAATATATCCTACAAGAAGAAGCCTTTGTTTAGGGCAGGGATCATGAACAGCGGCACTATCTGGCCAACTGAACCGGTAGATGCCCCGCGGGCACAGGCCATTTTTGACACCGTGGCCAGGGCTGCCGGATGCGATTCCGTTGCGGACAAGGAGAAGCTCAACTGTCTGAGAAGTCTGAGCTTCGAGGAGTATTTGAACGCTACAAACAGCGTCCCCAGCCCGTTTAGCTACCACTCGCCCGTGTCTTCCTACTTTGTGCGCCAAGACGGCAGAGTCATCACTGAGAGTAATCATGCACTAGCGCGAAAGGGATTATATGCGCCTGTTCCGATTATAGTTGGAGATCAAGAAGACGAGGCAAGCCACCCCTACATCCACACAATTGACACATAATAACCACTGATCTATTCGGCCCTGCAGGGACCTTTCCTTGCCTTGACTCAAAGCAACTTGACGACAGAATGCGACCTCATCACGTTTCTCCACACAATTGTCTTTCAAAACGCGTCCCTGTCCCAAGTCAGAGACTTGGTGGCCACCTACCCGTATGCCAATGGATCAGCCGGCTCCCCGTTCGGCACTGGTACCGCCAATCAAGCCTACCCGCAGTTCAAGCGCCTCGCTGCAATTCTTGGAGACATTACATTTACCATGATGCGCCGCGTTTTTCTAAGTTGGACGAAGAGGGACATGAAGGCGTGGAATTATATCGCCACTTATGGTCACGGCACCCCCATCATGGGCACATTCCATACAATGGACTTGCCGAAGATGTTTTACGGCGTAGACGATGTGAGCAGGTCGATGCAAGCTCGATATATTGCATTTGTGAACAGTCTTGATCCCAATCACGGAACGTCAGCAACGCCTGAAGGTTTCAGGACGGAGTGGCCTGTATGGTGGGAAGGAGGAGAGTTCATAGAGTTCGGTGCGAATGGGACAAGGACCATGGTGGAGGGCTTTAGGAACAAGAGTTATCAGTTCATCAAGGCGAATATGGATGTCCTCCGGGTGTAACGCTAGGAGTTATTCGGGGTAATTCTTATAGGGCAGCGACTCACCGACTGACGGTTGCCTCACCCGGAACGCGATGCGAGGCAACAATCCCCCCGCCACGAAGCAGGCTTAGTCTCGCCCGGCAGACGTTAGATAGAAAAAATGCCTAATATCTGCAAAGGCATGTGCCACTGACTCCGACCTTGGACCTCTTTGCATTGGCTGGAAGTTGTGACAGTCCCTTTCCATCGGGATAGTGAATCGATTCTTCTATACGCCTATCTCTAGCTCCTCACCATGTACTCAGCTGGATAATCAAGGCCTCTCCCTCTCTCTACCTCCGGTACATGCGCTCCTAGCCGTGGGGCTACCTCCCTGATGATGAAAGAACCAATGAAATGTGCGGTTTAAAATACACCCAGTATACGCATATGAGATAATATGTTACAGTTCGTCATGGCCGTAATGCATCGGCGACTGGCCGTGTATCACCGGCTGGTGGTTCTCTATCGGCTCCTCCGGCATAGCTGCAGCATTGGCATCAAATCCACTTGTGCTATGGTCTTTTACAAACTGGATCAGGTCTTGGATGCTCCGGTTCCCGGTGTAGAACACAGGGTTTGACTTATCACCGGCCTTGTACAGCTTGATCGATGGGACAAACATGGGCTTGTCGCTAAGCTCGTTTTTTGACGCGTCAACAGCAGCAACGACGAGGTGATCTGAGAGCTGCTGCTTCTTGTAAAGCTCGCCAAGCTTATCCCATGTAGGAGCCAGAGCCTTGCAGTATGGGCAATCCTCTCGAAAGAAGTTGATCAACACGTCCTTGGTGGGGTCCATGACGATCTGGTCGAAGGTTTTGGCCACAACAACGGTTACGGGGCCGTCCTGCCTAGCCGGAACAGGCAACGACTTGATTGTGGGTGAGAGGTTACCGGCCACAAAGTCGTCCACTAGCCGGGCTATCTTGTCGGTCGTCAGACTTGTCCCTGTTTCGGCGGCTGCGAACTTCTGCTTGATGCGGGGATCATAGATGGCAAAGGACGGATAGCCGTTGTCTCCGACAGCGAGGAACTCTGCGAACCCACCAAACTCGTTCGTATTCGCCACTGCAATTCTGATCTTCTGCGTCTTGGCGATAGGCTTTAGCTTGTCCGTCCACTCTTTCACACCGTCATCTAGCTTGGCGAAAAAAAAAGCTGTCGGCGCGCCTGAAGTGTACTGATTGAAGGTGTCGCCATTCAGTTCGCCTACGAGCGGCGTATATGCTGTCTGGGCAAATTTTTTGATGGCTTCAATTTCGAACTCCCCGTCGTAGACAACGTTGCCCTCTTCCCAAGGCTCGTACAGAACAATGGCGGGAGTTTTGGCGATGTTTTTATATCTTGCCACTTCTGTACTGGAAGCGAGGCCGATAGGAAAGTCCTCATGAAGCTTTTCGGCAGCTGCGGAAAATTGGTCTTTGGCGAACTGATCATTCTCGTCGATATAGCCGATAAGAACGATCTCTGACTTTTCCTTGACGAGAAAATCATCTAAACTCTGCTTCGATGAGATATGCGTGATGATGGGCAAGACCTGTTTCTTTAGAAACTCGACGATGCTATGACGCCGCGTTAGAACCCAACGCAACTGCCATGAGCCAAGTAGACCGTGCATGGCGCGCAACTTACGCCGTCACCCTTCTTGGGCCAGTGTATTCGTGATACAGCTCTTTGCCTTGCTTGTAAATCTTCATGGTTGGATAAAGACTTATGGCTTTCTCGCGACAGAAGTCGCTGTACACTGTACAATCCACTTTGCCTAACTTCGCGTCTAATGATGTTGCCGAAATGCTCTTGGCAGCAGCATCAAATTTTGGAGCAAATCTCTGGCAGTGTCCACTGAGATTTTTGTTAGCCGGTGAAAGCATGCGAGATGTATCTGGGAAGCATGGCATGAGACTCACCACCAGGGCTACTCGAGGGCTCATGTTAGTATCCATGAACGAGTACGGCATGCAGAGGGGTCAGGGCATACCGCATAAACTGAGGCACAGCAAAAAGAGTCAGCAGTGAACCAGATAGATTTTTTTGCCGTCTATCGATTATATTACTCACAATCCACCATCGCAACCTCGGCGCTTGTGACGAACTGCTGAAAAGAGGCCGGGTTTAGCTCTTCAGCGCCGACCACGGCTGTGGCGTCTTCTGAGCCCCATGCCACCGCGCTCGCGGCCAGGCTAGCCACCGTCGCAGCAAGCCAGCCCGGTGATGTCTTCATAGTGATGATGCGGGAGTGCCGTATTCAAGAAATTCAGGCCTCTGTGGCAAGGGGGACATTGCGGGACCAGGCGAGTTGGGGCAGAGCTTTGGAGTCGTGATTGAAATTAGGTGTGGAGACGTGGCAAGATCGAGGCCCCTTTGTTGGCTGGGGTTTCAAGCGCAATCTTACCTCAGCATTCCTCCGAAGGCATTGCGCACAGGCCACTGTAAAATATCACGAAACCTCCCGTACTGTACAGCAGAAATAGTATTTGGTTACCTTTGTACAGCTAGTCCCAGTTCGCACATTGGGATGGATCGTTAGCTGCCGAGTAGTTAACGTTACCGGTACTAGCATCTTGGCCTCGATACTAGTTCGTATTGACGAGCACAACCAGCTTGGTACAAGATAAGCTATTCTGGGTGCCGAATGGTATTTTCCAAGAACGGTCCATGGCACATTAGTTACACGCCATTCGGCGCGCCTCCATCCAGCAGTGCATGCTGCCTGGAAACCATATGGCCGCTCTGGGACGGTTTCTCTCTCAAGCTAGCCATGCAAGTGGCATTTTTGGGGAATGTAGGAGGTCGAAGTAGTATGTCGTTTATACCTCACAGCAACTCCTGACCCGCGCCCTGAAGAGATGAATCGGCGTAAAGACAAGGCGCGCTTACTCCGAAAGGCGCACCTGCCCCGCTTTATCAAGCTTCAACTAAGGTATGTCATAGAGGGTATGCGAAGGCCTCGACTCATCTGCTTCTTCATTGATTACGAGATCGATATCATCTAGGTCGGGCAACAATGGCAACTTCAAGCAATATCGACAGGCTAGCCCTATACTCGTCCCCAGTTTCGGACTGCTCTGCTCGCCTTCGTATTGCAATGAACCTCAAGGAAATCTCATATCAGACAATATCCATCAATCTACGAGAAATACAAAGCGCTAACCCAGAATATTCTTCCATCAACCCGGCAGAGACGGTGCCAACCCTTATCATTTCGAAGGCCAATGATCCGACCCACCAGAAGGAGATAGCCATCTCGCAATCCCTTGCGGCTCTCGAATATCTCGAGGAAGCTTTCCCAGATGCCCGTCGCTTGCTCCCTCATGACGCAGATGCCCGTGCTAAAGTCCGGTCTCTCATTGGGATTGTGGCGACGGACATCCACCCGCTCACCACACCTAGAGTTGGGAAGGAAATCAGAACTCGCGTCCCAAATCCGGGGCCATCAGTGGCGAAATCTACTGTCAAACTCGGCTGGGATGTATATTGGATCTCTCGGGGACTGTCGACTTATGAGAAGTTTGCAGTCGAAACAGCTGGGGAGTATAGTTTTGGCGACGATGTTTCGTTGGCAGATGTTTGCTTATTGCCTCAGCTCTGGACAGCCCAGAAATTCGGCGTTGACTTGGCGCAATTCCCCACAATTTCTAGGATATATGGAGCTCTTATGATAATCCCTGAGGTTATAGCGGCTTGTCAGGTTCATTCCCCGCAGTTAGTACCGTATATCCCGGCTATAGGATGGGCAGATTCGGCCATCTAAAGATTAAACGTGCTTAGGTATGTGGTGAATATACACTAGTTGATGGTGATTTCATTGGGATAAAGCAGTGAACACGCATTTGTTATTTGTTATTTCTATTCCATGTAAATACATGCTAATTGCACTTCTGAGCGTCGGTGGGCCGTCTAGCAAAGACTAGCTTAGGTACTAGATGAGCAAGGTGGTGCACTAGGTGATTAAGGAAAATGCTATTGGGTCCCTCAGGCTTAACCAACCCGGGCTTCTTTTTCGACTGGGATGTAAATTGGATCTCTCGGGAACTGTCGACTTATGAGAAGTTCGCAGTCGAATCAGCCGGCGAGTATATTTTTGGCGACTTTTGGCGACGACGTTTCGTTGGCAGATTCATTCTTGTTACACTTCAGTCCTCCGGACCTCGCCAAATATGTATTGCAGCACGGAGCCAGCGCTAACAGGCTCAACGATACACAGGAGACACCTCTCAATAGTATAGTTCGGTCTCAAGTGTTATACGGCCAGGTGACAGGTATTGGCCGATATTGGGCCTTTGAAACCTGCTGCTTACTCCTTCAATAGGGTGTGGCCCTGCGTAAATCAACCGGAGGTGAATGGGACATATTTGTTTCAACCGTGAAGTACCATGGATTCGACACAGCGCCACTAGAACAGAATGCGCCGATAAACTTATTAACGCGAAAAGCCTCAGGGGTAGCATCAACTCGCTCGGGAGTTTTCCAAAGCTTCTTTCCTAGGTTTCTTAAAATACGGAGGTAGTCTCGTGTGCCACCAGTCAGGGGCTAAAGGGCAAATTTCAACGACCTACTTAGCACACCAGCAGATAAAGAGCAGCCTGCAGACTGGTCTTCACGTTAATTATAGGCGGGGTATAGGTATCGGGCAGCGACTACAACGCCTCGCCTAAACTTTATCGGCAACAGTTTCCTCTATTATCATATCTATGTGTTGTGCGGCTAATTTGAGTCGAGTTCATTGAGGAGGGTAAGATAGGGATTGGTGTTATTAATACTCTTTAGTACCACACCTACATTCATAAGAACATGCGCCCATACAAGTCTCTACCTCTGCTCCCCTTTCTCTCTAAACTTAAAACTGAATTACGCCTCAGTTATCTAGGCCCCTTCGTTTTAAATTCAAGGCAATAATCTTATTTGGATAAAAACGACCCTGTTAGCGTGGTTTGGGAGTTGTATAAAGGGCTAAGTGTTGGTTCAATACTAGGATCCCATTCCTGGGGTAAAACAAAGGGCTAAAACTGGTTCATACTGTTGGTCTGGTCTTCTCTGTATCTGGTGGAAAGCAGTCTAGGAGCTCCAGAGAGCTCTTAAATAGCTTCCATCTTGATCACGTGGTTGCTCCCCACGTGGCTCCCATGGAGCTTCCAGCTCCCATATCCACAGCGAGCGAGCGCTGCGAATCTACTGTTCCAACACTGGCTCTTTTTCTCTTTCGCTGCGCTCGCTCGAGCGGTCATCAGCTGCTTGCTAGTGCTGGCTTTCCCCCTCTATATATACTCTTCCGAGCTCTCCGGTGGTCAATCT
>MU270030.1:304332-551498 GCA_021432635.1 Thozetella sp. PMI_491
CGAGAGCCTTCTCCCCCTCCCTCTGGGTGGGTAGTTTTAAGAGGATAGGGTCGAGAGGGCTAGATATTGCAGTGAAGGCTGAGCTGCTGCCTTTGAGAGCCTTCTCCCCCTCCCTTTGCTACTGGTGCTGCCTTCGAGAGCCTTCTCCCCCTCTTGTTCTCCCCCTCCTGTTCTCCCCCTCCTGTTCTCTGGGTGGGTAGTTTTAGGAGGGCTAGGGTCGGAGGGTCGAGAGGGCTAGATGTTGCAGTCAAGGCTACTGGTGCTGCCTTCGAGAGCCTTTTCCCCCTCCCTTTTGGGTGGGTAGTTTTAGGAGGGTCGAGAAAGTGAACCCCGCCTGCCCCTTGGGTAGTTTTAGGAGGGTTTAGTGAAGTGGAAACCCTGAAACCCTGATAGTTTTGGCTAGTTTTAGGCCCCAACTCCATACGAGCCACCTGGGCGAGTAGTTTGAAGCCTCAAACTCAGAAACCTCAGCGAGTGAGCATCACCTATGTCCAAAGGGGTAAAGAGCCCATCACCATCAAAAGTAATCTACTACCTAGGTTTCGCTACTGATGCCGGAAAACGGCCTGGATTTGGAGGATCGTGGATTGAGGGCTTTAAAAAGTGGAGATCAGCCCCAGTAAGATCTAGATTCCCACCGCGGGGTAGCTAACCCATAGCTAGCTTTCTTCATCCAATCAACCACTTGCCACCCACAAGCAAAAGATCCTATCAGCCACCCGGCTCATTACCGCGTTTCGGAATGCCTTCTTCTCATACGCCAACGGACGGAGACTTCTCGAAAATCCCGTCAACTCTATCTTGGGAATTTATGCTCCGTCCACTCAGTGTCGATTCAGCCCCCCTCTGGACCTCGGCTACTTCAAACTCCACAAGTGAGTCCCCTTCCAGATATCCATCTGTCTCCGCAAAATGCTCGAACCGTTTCGCCTCCGCAGAGCACCCTTCAGGAGCAACCTGCCCTGGCAAGAAGCGACCCACGATAAAGTAGAAGCTTGTTGCAACCGCAAAGCAGATCACCCAGCCAGTTTGGTAGATATGTGTGGCAGCGCTGGAAACCCAGGCTGGATGGTAGGCACCCACAAGCCCCGGAATGCCGAATACAACAGCGCACACCCAACAGCACAGGGTTTTGAGGTTCCACCCTTTGACGTAGTAGTACAGGCTCCCGGGCTGGGGGTTAAACAGGGAGGGCACGTGGATATTGCCTCGCTTGATGAAGAAGTAGTCGACAATAATAATCTGAGAAAGTACCATGGTTAGCTGATGCAGACGTAACCATGCGCAAAGGGTCGCAGCTTACACCGCAGATCGGGGCAATGAAGATGTTGTAGCTCCCAAGGAATGTCAGAAACCCAGATCCATCCGTCAGAAGCTTCCATGGGACGATGGCCAAGGAAACAACACCACAGAAGACCTGGCCGCGGACGATGGTGAAGATCCGAGGCAAGAGCCCAGTTACATCGGCACCGAACGGAATTGCGTTGCAGCCGATGTTGACACCAAGGACGGAGAGGGCGAAGCCAAACGAGGCGAAGAAGCATCCTGCACGAGCAGCAGGGCCCCAGAAGCGGTCGAGAATGGCATTGAGCAAATCCCACTGGTTCCAGTATGCCTCCCCAAACTTGCCCTGGACAGCCGCGGTGGCGCCAATGCCAAAGAAGAAGATCAGCGTCTTGCTAGCGAAGATGGACGATGCCTGTCTCCAGCCTGCATCGGATGGGCGGCGCGTGTATCGTGTCAGGTCCGGCTGGTTGACGAGAAGGGCGGAGGTAACACCAAGACAGCTGTTGATGCCATTGAGCATCGCCCATCCCAGCGAACCGCCCGTGAGAGGCGCGGCACTCGCGATGGTATCGATCTGGATTCCCCCACCGTACTGAATGCACCAAGCAAAAACCCCAATGCAAGCGACAGGGCAGATAATGGACTCGGCCTACTGTTGATTAGACCTCCAATCATCTGGATACATGGATGGCAACTTACCGCGAAAAGCACCTTGATCTTGGACGGGTGAACCAGTTGGAAAGGAAGCTCAATAATCCAGAATAGGAAGAAAGCCACCAAGTCCCTCGAGGTAATGCCAGCGCTCTCAGGCAGATGGTTGGGCATGAGCCACCACGAGTCTCCAAAGATGCAGCGAAGCAAAACGCCGAGAAGCTGCGAGCCGAAATATGTTTGAACCCCGAACCAGACGATGGCAACAACAGCCCTGATCCAGACGAAGAAGAAGTGACCGTACCTGCAGCTTCAGTTAGCCCTGTAAACATCATACGTGGTCTACAATGGATACTTGCATCCCGAACACACTCCGGGCTAGCACAGGGTAACCGATGTGATACTTCGCGCCTGGTCGTCCGAGGGCCAGGGCAACACTGGACGATATCACATTGGCCTAAGCTTGTTAGAAATCTTCCATACCATGTGTGGTCGTTGCGTTGTTTACCAGCATGCAGGAGATCAGTGCTTGCCACCAGTTCAAGCCGACAGATATAAGGCTGGCCCCGTTCGACCACTGACTGGCGTTGAAGGCATTCTGTAGTCGTGTTCTGTTAGAATCAATACCCGGAGAGAGAGGAGAGTGTAGGGTCACGTACGCCCCACCAGTAACTACTTAGCGAGATCCACGACCAAGTCCTTGAAGACTGAGGAGTCGGCGCCAGGTCCTTGTTGATCCACTGGCTAGCCTCGTTGCTCGAGTTGCTCGTGCTGAGTGCATCCTTCCACTGAGCTTTGCTCCGCGGAATCTTCGGGAGGTTCATCGTGCTAGCCGTGAAACAATGGTATGATGCTTTGCTCGCTTCAGTTTCTTTCCTTCTATAGCCAACAGCACTTGCTGATCAAGAAATCTGGACCTCGAGATGCCGGCGTGCTCCTTTCTTATTATAGATGCAAGAGCGCTCCAATTACCTATCCATGGCTGCATATCGGATCAGGTATATCGGTTGATCCGATTGCATGGGATGAAATGGCGCTGGTGTGGTATTCGCAATAGCATCTCGACTAGATTGAGCAGATAGAAAAGGCCATGATCGGGCTGGTCCGCCGATAAGCCACACGTGGGGGCATCCTCGGGCCAGCCCGATCGGATCCACCTCTGTTTAGTGTCTCGGTCCGGATATCATAAAGATCACCGCAGTTGAAGTCAGGCCCATGTTTCCTCATCGACCAAAAAATAACTCTTCTTGAGACTCTGTTCCGTTTCATTTCTAACCCGGTCCACCAATTTCGCCTTCAGCATGCAGAACTTTGACCTGGTTCTACGCAACGCCCTGGTGAATGGCGCGTTCGTCTCCGACATAGGCGTCAAGCATGGCATCATCACGGCTTTAGGCGCCAGTCTGGCTGCAACTGAAGACACCGAAATCATTGAATGTGATTTCGCGGTGGTAACACCAGGGGGTATCGATGGCCATGTGCATTTGTCGCAAGACCGCTCACCGAGGGTCCGCGACGCGGGATATGTGAGCGCAGATACTAGTAGGTAACCATGCTTTATGGATGAAGACTCTGGGCTTACACTGTGCTAGTCGGGACAGGGACAAGAAGTGCGGTTGCCGGGGGTACAACTACAGTTCTACTATTCGCAGAGCAAGCGAAAGGGCAGTCCTTAAAGGAGCAAGTTGCAAACTATCATCTTCTTGCTCAAGAGCAGGGATCATACGCAGACTACGGGTTTCACGCAATCATCACCGATCCAACAGAGGAGGTTTTGGAAAATGAGCTGCCAGAGTTGGCGATAAGTGGTGGCATAATGAGCATGAAGCTCTTCCTCACATACAAGCACATGCGCATCTCGGACAAGCAGTTCCTCAGAGCACTAAAGAAAGCACGAGAACTTGAGATGGTAGCGTTAGTTCACGCCGAGAACGGAGATCTTGTCGATTTCTTCACGGAACATCTCGAGGCTGCAGGGTTGACAGATCCGATGTACAAGGCCATCGCTCATCCACCAGAGGCCGAGGCCGAGGCCGTGAATCGAGCGGTCACGTTTTCCTCGATCATGGACACACCGATGCTCATTGTCCATGTCTCGGTACAGGAGTCGATGAAAGTCATTCGAAAAGCGCAAACGCTCTTAAAGCCCGTCTTTGCAGAGACTTGCCCACAATATCTTCTACTGGGGAAGAAGAGACTGGAGGAAGAGCACTTTTGCGGTGCTAAGTACATCTGCTCGCCACCGTTAAGATCAGATCACCGGGACATTGAGGAGATCTGGCGGGGCATAACAAACGGGACATTCACCATCTTCTCGTCGGATCACTGTCCCTATCGGTAAGCTCGACAGTTCTGTTCGCTTGGTAGCATATTCGCTAACAAGTCGCGCACAAGTTTTGATGATCCCCATGGCAAAAAGCTGGGTTTGACGCATACTGAAAACGGGAGCCCTAAGGGAGTGTGAGTCCGAGATCTCGCACACAATAGGATGCCCACAGGACATCACTGACCTACTTGCAGCTTTACCAAAATCCCGAACGGGCTCCCAGGAGTCGAAACTCGGGTACCGCTCCTCTTCTCCGAGGGCGTCCTACGACGAGGTTGTATAGACGTAAAGCGATTCGTGGAGCTTACGTCCGAGAACCCCGCCAAGCTTTACGGTCTATATCCAAAGAAAGGGGCTATACAAATCGGGTCCGACGCGGATCTAGTAATCTGGCACTCGCAGGAGAAATTCAAGCCGCGAAGGCTGAATCATGACCGCGACTTGCATGACGGCTGCGATTACTCTCCATATGAAGGCATTGAGTTTCTCAACTGGCCACAGATGACCCTCCTGAGGGGCCAGGTCGTCTTTCGAGATGGTCAGATTACAGGAGCGAAGGGCTATGGCCAGTTTGTCAAGAGGAAACCCTGCGCACTTCCATTCCAGAGACGGTTAGGGAAACAGTGGGATGTGTTACATGCAGCGATCTAATGAGGCCCCATTAGACCCAGTGATCATGTAGGGAAAACAAATGTGTCATCGGAGGTTCCGATCTCTGAGCGATAAAGCTGTGGCCCAAAGCGGGTTAGTGAGGCGCCATGCTATGGCACGTGGACGACAATTGGACGATAAGGAGAAGATGTGGCTAACTACGGGGTATCTTATCGCATGCTCTATTACCAACCCGGAGGTACCCTCTGACATCGGCCTGTCCCGATAACACATCTTCCTCTTTCTCCGTCTGCACGGTGGTATCAAATGTCAAATATGCCTCTCGTATAGCAAGGCTTCTCTCATAACAGCCTCTCATAACAGCCTCCTACTGTCGGTCCAGGATGGATGATAGACACGAAGAGCAAAGCCCCCGACGGCCAAGCAAGAGACCTCGGGTCCTTGTGGCTTGCCAGAGATGCAAACGGCGTCGCCAAAAGGTATCCCAATACCATCCGACCAGACCAACCATCAGATAATCTTAGATCAATAGAAACCCACTAACGTGCTTTCCAGTGTGATAATGCTAGCCCGGCATGCTCTAACTGCGCCCGGGCCGAGGCAGAGTGCGTTTATAACGAAAACGCATATCCCCCATCCTATGTGAACATGCTAGAAGAACGACTTCGTCAACTCGAGGCAAAACTCGGCGACAGAACTTCGGGGGTACCACTTGACCAACGCCGCGGAGACGCTCCTGTCGGTGATCGTAGTGTGTCGGTGGACCAAGTCTCCACTGAATCAGGGTCAGGACGACGCCCAGAGAAGCTCGCAGTAGGCGTCGGCCTCCTGTCCTCGTGCGCGGCAGCGGAGCCGCATTACTTCGGTTTCTCCGCTGGCCTCAGCCTTGCCCACTTTGTCCAGGTAGCCATCGACTTTGGCCCAAGCTCGACCGCTGTGTCGCTGCCCCTGCTCGCGGATCGGCCCTTCTCGAACCAGGTACTGAATGGAGACACGAGTCCAGCGGGTCCCCCGTCCTTCAAATCGGGCGCCAGCTACATCCGAGCATATCTCTCCAAAATCCATCCCTTATACCCCTTCTTAAGGCGGACACAGTTATGGCAGCTTCATTCCTCTTTAACCCGGCGGCAAACTCAAGAACATTCCCAGGTCGACCTTGCTCTTATGCATTTGGTGTACGCTATCGGCTCGCGCTGTCTTCAGCTCCTCGGGAAACTGAAATCATCGGACAGCTCACCAGAGGGACATTTTCTCAGCGCTATGAAGATGATCAACGATGGCTTGAAGTTCACAAGCATCCGATCGATCGAGGTCACCCTGTTGCTAGCCATCCATTCGATGCGGTCTCCATCGGGCAGCAGCGTGTGGCACCTCTCCGGGCTGGCTATCCGGCAATGCCTGGAGCTTGGCCTACACAAGCAGCGGAATATGGATGCCCGCTACAACAGCTACATTCAGCATCGGAAGTGCATATTCTGGAGCGCCTATATATTTGAACGCAAGACGTCGCTGGTTCTCGGGCGGCCGTTCGCACTTTCGGACGAGGAAATTGATGTAGACATGCCCTTCAATGTATCCGACGACCAAGATGAGGATAAGAACCTCGCGCCAGTGGCTCAGAGCAGTCCATTGATAGAATCGCCAGAGAGGACTACACTGAGCTACCACCGGGCGCACATCCAGCTCTACCAAATCCACACAAAGTTACGCCTGGTCCTGCATCAGATGAAGCGGAGTAAGACGAAGGACGAGGTGAAAGAGGTGATCACCACTCTCTTTGCACGGCTTGAAGATTGGCGCACCCAGGTGCTGGATTCATTCGACACTTCACAGGCATCATCATCAAACTCCCGAAATACCCGCCGGCGTCAAGCGTCCCCAGACAATGATAGCGACTCCTCCAACAGCAATCCAGACGTGCATCTGCGTCCTGTAGAGGTAGAGAAAGCCGAGTTGCTCCTGGAGTACTACAAGGCTCGGCGTTCTCTTCTTCAGCCGTTAATGACGGACGGACGTGACCACTATCCATTCGACAAAAGTGATTATATCGCCTGTGCAGACGCCTCTGGTCAGATATGCCAGCTACATCGCCGCCTACATAGGCTGTCGCCCATTCCCTTCTCACTCCGCGACTTGCACGCGGTGTTTGTCGCTGGTTTCACCCTGATATACTGCATCTGTAGCTGCCCCGAGATCTACTCGGCGTCCCGGGCCAGCGACATTGGCGCTTGCTCCACCGTGCTATATGTCATCACGGAGCAGTGGCCAAGTGCGAAGAAATACCGAGATGCGTTCGAACTGGTCGCTGAGAAGATGATGGAATCAACCCGCGACCCAGGGCTAGAGAATCCCATGATTGCAGGAGGGAGAGGCGATTTTGATGGCCATGTACAGCCGCACGGCAATCCCTCCGAGAGTATCGCAGTGGCGTCTGTCAGCGCGGAGTATCATGCCGGCACGGCTGGATCGTTCCCGCCTCGTAGCATTTCGATCGCGGGGATACTGAACTCAGACGTCTTCTTCCACAGCGATGCCGAGGCGCCTTCATCCTCGGGTTTGGGCTTGGATCTCGATCTCGAATCTGACCTGTATGACATCGAGGGTCTGTTGACAAATGAAGGGTTAGACTGGTTCACCGGCGCGACGATATAAGGTGTAAGATGGGCCAAAAAGAATATTTCACGCAGCTAGTCTCTACTAGATCCCGAATACAGCATTTTGAGCTTTTGAGCTCAGCTGTTAGGTATTAGCCGACGGTTATAGAAGATCATTTGTGGCGGACCCCAGTTCGCTGTAAAGTGGCTTGTGTTGCTGCTTTTCCCTGACGTTGGTTCAATTTTGGTCGCCCCGACTGTGACAAGGAATGGCTCCCTCGTGCGTCTGAAATGTCATCTAAATTCGATGCATAGTACTTGCGCATATATGCTTGCTGTTCTAGCGTCCATGGAGCTTTGAAGAAGGTTAATTGATGACCAGTTGCCAAGCCTAATTTTGTCACCCGCTTGGTTGCTTAGTTTTGGGTGATTACTAAGTTCTTGCACGCTAAAACCATGCCCCGCGCTCGAGCCGACATGCCACATTGAGCGACCCTGGACATTGGCCAATGGAAAACACTCAAGGAAGAACTTCCTGGCAGGGGGCTGACAAAGCTGCATGCGCCTAATAGTCGAGGATCTTCCACGCAAGCGGAAGGAATATTAAGCTTGGCTGCCGCAGCGTGTATAAAGCACCCGGGTCGCTGGCAGTATTTTCGCAGTAAGAGCATCATACATCACTCTGATACCTCTTGAAGCTTTCCTGGAACCAGTTCATTTGGTACACCAAAACATAACCTACGAACGGGCACCAGCATCAGCCAGTGCGAGCAGCAGTACCATAGAATCACAAGCGCAAGCAAATACACAAACCACGAGCACGAGAACAAGCACATATTTGCAGCCCAACAGAAAAACTAAACTCGCAATGGCTTCAAAACCAACCACTGCCACTGAGATTCTCTACCGCTTCTACGAAGCCGAACGCATTTATATGGCAGCCCCCCTCGACCAACGGGACAGCACCGACCTGGCCGCCTGCCTCAGCCCTGACTTCTCGGCCATCCAGTCGCCTGACTTGCCGTGGGGCGGCTCATGGAATGGGATCGACGGTTTCCTCACATGGGGCAAGTTAATGGGCCAGTACTTCGACATTCTCGACGTGCAAGAACCCCGCGTGTTCGAGAAGGATGGAGCGGATGAGGTCGTGGTGGCTCTGAACCTGCACCTACGCGTACGGAAGACGCAGGAGGTGCTCGACCATCCCATGGTACAGATCGTCAAAGTTGACCTAGAGAATGGGGTCATCAAGTCGTTCCAACCGTTTATGTGGAACGTGGCTGGCCTCAAGGAAAAACTGCCGCCGCTGGAGTAAGGAAACGCGGGACAACGTCGGGCACGCATCATATTATACCTTATCTCGGCCAGATAGACTAGTCGAAATATCACGCCGGACTAGGCCGGTAGAAAAGAAACACAGCAATACCAATTTCATTGTCACATAAATACCTGGCATGCGCTTCGGTCAAGGAAGGAACGGAGTGTATTGACTGCCTGAGTGCATGCGATTTTTGTCATGATGCAACCGTCTAGAATCGTGAACATGCTCCCTTAGATGCTAGAAAGCTTCTCCTTCAAAATCTTAACGATGGCCTCGGGGTTCGGCGTCTGTAGCCCCAGGTTCTCAAAGTCTTCCCGGGTCACGCGGACGAACTTGGCCCCTGGGGCCTTCGCCTGCACGGCCGTAGTGACCTTGGTGACCTCGTCCTCGGGGATGCCGCCTCCGAAGATGATGGCCTTGGGCGCCTTGCGCTCGGCCACCGGGAGCGTGGCATTGGTGCCGAGGCCCGACGCCGGGACCGCGTCGAGCTCGCCGGCGGCGACGAGGGGCAGCTCAGCCTCGGCGGCCTCGAGGTTCACGGCAATGTGCACGACTAGACATGGTCAGCTTGCCTCCGAGGGGGATTGCGGCAGGAGAGGGATGAACGAACTATCAAACTCGGGGAGGAGCTTGGCGCGGACATCCTGAGCGACCTGCGAGTTGTTGCCGTAGCTGGCGATGGGCATGGGAGCAGCCATACTGTATAGTCGAGTTTTGAAAAAGGCCTGGAAGAGAAGGAGGTAGCAGCTGGTAAGATGGGCTTCGTATAGCGCATGAGAACTTGGCGGTCTCGATTGTCGAGTTTCCTGGACTTTCAGGGCATTAATATACTCGATCTTCACTGCCTAGGTGATTTCTTGGCCTTCTCGGGGGTCGGTGGTCGGTGGTCGGTAAACAATTTCGCCGTATTAGGCGCCCAACGCATAATAGTCCTTAAAGGGCGTGCGTTGGCGGCGCCACCACGCCTGGGCCACCCGGGAGCGCTGTCCTCCAATGGCCGCGAGCGCGTGCTTCTCGATTTAGCCCGTTCGCAATGCCCGGGGCTTCCATCAAACTGCTAAATCTGACGTCCGGGGCGCCGGGTCATTTGGAGCCCAATGCGGACATGGCGTGGGGCCGGGAACCGCACGCGCTGTAGGGAGCCCGCGCCCGCCTGTCGGGAATTACGCTGGGGGATGGGGGACCCCGAAGGATACGCGGTCGAGGTCTGGAGGGGATCGACCGACCCAGCCGAATGGCGCGTCTAGAAGAAAAGAACAGATCTGCGCGATCCGCCCCGCTGGGTTGGCATAAGTCCGCAAAGTAGCAGACCGAGCCGCGCACCTGAGACACCCAAGCAGCCGGAGCGGCAACATCAACCGAATAGAGCCCGTGGATATGGCAGATCTAGCGCGTGAAGTGTTGGAAACCTTTTACACAATCGTTTCTAAAAAGAGCGAAGTCCGCATTGGGGCCCAAACATCGGCCGAAACGAAGTACATATGAAGAGGATGTCCGACCAACATTGCCTAGAAGCACAAGGTGACGTACGCTCAGCAACATGCTTGCTTAGGATTTTGCAGAAACAGAGTCTAACAAGCTTGTGCAATAAGATAATAGCTAGAAAATAATTGAGAATTGCTTCGCATTTTTATTCGCGAGCAACAAATGGTGGTATTTTTTGTTCTCGTCAGACTGTGCCCCGAACCGGAATCACGTGTGCTTTCACACTCTAACTGCAAATCTATATGGAGCGCCGCATCTTACAAAACTCCGATCCTGCCGAAACAAATACCGAATAGACATGCCCGGGCACGAAGGCCTCCACGCCCCTTTTGGCTCTATTACACATAGGGCTTCCACTTCTCCTCGCACCATTCCCACAGCCTCTTCGGGTATCCCAGACCACCTTCTTCTGTCGACTTGAGCGCCTTAACGATGTCCTTTCGCCCGCACTGCTCGTCGGTCTGGATCCTGCCCCAAGGGATGACGTAGGCGCCGCTATTCTCTTGCGTGATCTGGGGCGACAGCCCAGCGAAGAGCTCCGTGTAGCCACCGTACTTGGGGTGGTGTAGGAGCGGGCCCATGAGCATCATGCCGTACCATGGCATTCCCTCGTACGAGTTCGCCTTGAGGTTGCCTGGGTTGAGTGCCACGCTGACGATGCCGTCAGGGGCGTAGCGGCGCGCCATCTCACGCGCGAGGAACCAGCTGCCGGACTTGGAGTAGGCGTAGTTGTAGAGACGGTCGGACGTCCCCTCGTCGAGCTCTTCGAACTTGAGACCATTGGGCGGCGTGCTGCCCTCGGCAGCGATGCTGGAGAGCCATATGACCCGCACGGCGCCGGGACTGCTGGTGGCGGCGGCGTCGCGAAGCTGGGGGCGTAGGAGCTCCGTGAAGAGGAGCGTGGCGATGAGGTGGATACCCACCATCGGCTCGAAGCCTTGCGCAGTCCGGAAGCCGGGCGGGACACGGAGACCGCCCAACCCGGCATTGTTCCACAGAACATCAAGCTTTGTCTCCTGCTTCTGGAAGGTTGCAGCTGCAGCCTTGACGGACTCGAGGTCGTTGAGATCAAGCGGGAGGAAGGCCAAGGAGCTGGTGTCCTTGACATGAGGGTGGGCCTCCTTGATTGCCTGGATTGCCTTCTCGGCGCGTTCCTGATCAAATTTTAGCGATAGAGGCATTTACTCCCACCGCAAGAAGTAGATACTTTTGATCTGCAAGCCATATAGAGCTTGGCGCCAGTCGGGTACAACATCTTGCACAGCTCGAATCCGACACCTGAGTTCCCACCAGTCACGATGAACACTCTGCCTGCTTGCGAAGGTACATCCTTTTCGGTGAATGTGGGCTTGGGCGGAAAGAGCCACTGGTTCTTCATGAGTTTGAACATGCTGGTATCGAGTGCTATGCTTGGAGAAGTGCTTATGCTAGGAGGAATAGTGATATCGGTGGTTCGGATTGGACGCCTCTATAGAGCAAGCCGAGCCGCCCACCAGAGCTCGACTTTTGGTAGCCATTATATAGTAATTCAATTGACTTCGTGATGCCTATTCAACGTGTATGAACTCCGCCGATGGCTAGTACAGAAGTGCAAGTCGGCGTGATTTAAGTGGGTCAAACGTGGAAGTCCGCCAGCCTAGCTCATCTCACCTACACCAAATGTGTCCGGTCGCGCCGGTTCCGCTCTGGAAACAGGTCGCCCGGAGCAAAATTCTAGGGGCAAACCACAGTTTCTCTTTATTCTCCGGAGTCTCTTTTGCTTCATAAGATAAGTGATTTCGCCCAACCCCTCCTGAGCCAGTCCCATAAGCCCCCGTGCGCTTTAAATTTATTAGTGGACGTAGAAGCTCCCGAGGTTTACTGTTGCTAGCAAAAGTCGTCTGCGCTATAGTCGCATACCACAATGGCCAAACGCATGCTTAAACCCCTAGCGGGGGGTGAGCGCTTTTGTTTTCGCTTGCTCTAGAACTGGGTGAGAAGGAGGCAGCGCGTCTGGTGGGAACAACTTCTCTGACTCTTATCTTTCACTGCAATTGCTTTCCTCAACGAGTGGTCAATTTAGTACATGCCTTCCAAAAGCGAATAATGGCTGAGTGGCAAGGTTGACCAGCGCACAGCCCCCGGAGTTGAGCGAACTTCACTGCAATTTCTTTTCTCGACGGGCGTACGACTTACCACTTACCGGGTATCACGACAGCGAATTGGATGGTGTAAAAGGATCCATTGAACTTCACGATTTTCTTCATGGCGATTTCTTCATGGCGATTTTCTCTCTCTCCAGACCATTACTCACTCATGGTATCTACCAGTCTACATAGCAGCTTTGCTACCGTCTAGTGATCTATGGTTCTTGGCATAACTATTTAGTGTTCCTCTCTAGTTATAGCCCTGCCCTTCTGTAATTAGTTAGCAGACATTGCCACCTCCGCTGATTTGCTCGAGAAGCGTTACATTTGTCAGCATTCCGCCCCACAATGCGAATTATTCCATCGTATCTACGGAGGTCCATTTCAAAAGTTTTGCACAATGCGCTAAGACTACCTTGGTTAGATAATGTCTTTATAGTAAGCTTTTATATAGTTCTATCCGTTCAGCGATATGTTCACTGAATTCTAAGGAGTAAGCACTAAACTCCAGCAGGGATAGCCTGAAGTTATAGCGAGATTAGTGGGTTAACACCGAAAGCATCATTCAAGGTATCATACGGACTGTGACTATTCCTTATTTAGTATGATATTTATCCTTTCGACGCAAAACTTTTGAAATGGACCTCCGTAGGCCTCTCTGAATCAGGCACGCCTAATTTTACAGTATTTCCCCTACTCGCCTTGGCTTTGATCTTTTTCTTCGCTGTTCGGGTGCATCTAGTCAGCTTATTTTGGCAGCCTTCAGCCCGCCTTCTATGTCGGGCTCAAAATGAACCAGCAGAACCAACCGCAGCGGGGAAAACCTGGTAACGAAGGAGGTCTCGAAATCTCATCCATCTCACAGCTATCCTGTCTCCCCTGCCGGACTAGAAAGTTGAAATGTGACCGTATCAAGCCAAAATGCGGTCGCTGTATCAAGTTGGAAGACGAATGTATCTACCCCGGAGGAAGGCAGAAACAGGCAGGGAAGACAAAAAAGGTCATGGAGCTTGAGGCCAAGCTAAGTCAGTCCTAAGGCTATATAGAAGAGGAAAAGTGATAACCGGCGGCTGATATGAAATAGTACGGCTCGAAAGCCTTGTGGCCGCCTCCAAAGCAGAAAGCCGCGAGCAACCTGAGCAAAATGAGGTATCGACAGGCCCCTGGTCAAGGAAACAAGACGTTATCAACACGCCAGCCTCGGCAAATATATCGTCTCTGCAACATTATGATACCCCCTTGACCCGTCTTCCTGGGTTGAGACTCTATGAGCCACTCCTGGCTCAACACATTATTCAAGATCTGTAAGAGAGGAGCTACTGCAATGATGAATACTCTTGTTAATTGGCAATATTAGTGTTGACATATATTTTGACAAGCTGCACTATGCGGCGCCCATGTTACATCGGTCGCGCTACATGGCTTCGCTTCGCTTGCCACCACACCTTCAGCCACCGAGGGGCTTACAGCACATCGTATTAGCTTTAGCAGCCTCCACTACTAGCAATTATTATTACTTGGCGTTGCCCTTATACCAGCGCGCTCGGGCTTATGCTATGTCAGACGAGATAGAAGTAAGTACATGGACATCGGCCTGTGGAAGCCACGCTAAGCACCAATGGCAGGGCCAGGGAGAACATTTTACAACTATAGCTCATGCTCAGTGCTGGACCCTCATGGCGAACTTCGAAGCACAGCAAACAATGTTCTCGCGAGCATCGACCAGTCTAGCACGAAGTACCCGTTTGGCACAAATGCTGGACTTGCAGGGAATCGACCGAGTGGAAGAACTCACTCCGCGTACACTAGCACCTCCTCAAGATTGGGTTGAGTTAGAGGAGCGCCGCCGTACGTGGTGGGTTATTTTCTCCACTGATCGATTCGTCCACGCGACAACGGGATGGCCGACATTAATACGAGATTGCGATGTGAGACTGAATAACCTTTCCCCCTGCCAACAGCTCCCAACCACTGATGCTACTTAGATTGAAACACTTCTTCCTGCCTCGGACGAGGCGTTTTCAAGCGGCGTTGCGGAACTTACCGGATATCTGACCGAGGCGTTACAACAAAATGGCGGGGAGTACTCATCCTTTTCTGGGAGAATCCTTGCCGCGCATCTATTTCACCAGACGCTAGATCACGCCTTAGGTGACGGGTTTAACAACGAGCCAGGCAACTATGAACATGGACTCTACTGGAATCGACATAGAGCCATTGAGAACGACTTGACTGCGATGCTGATGCTTCTGCCAAGCAGCCTTCGCCTACCAGGTAGCTCTCGATGTCTGAATGCAGTATTTGTCAATGTCACCATTCATACAGCTGTCATCTGCCTGCACAAGGCGGCCTCATGGAACATTCGGCAGTTTTTGCTCCCTGAGCACCTCGACCTGCTCAGCCAGGTCCGCCTCCTGACCGCCGCCGAGGAGATTGTCAATATATTACGCCTGATTACCGATATCAAAATCTCACTTATGAACCCATTGATGGTCTTTTCGGCCTATATGGCGGCCGAAATTTTGCTGGAGCATTTTAGGACCACGAACAGTCATTTTAGCGTGGAGAGTTTGAACTTTCTGCTTCATCTCATGATATTTGCGGGGGAATCCAATGCAGTGGCCAGGTCTGTGGCATTGCAGCTGACCATGGAGATGAAGGAAAGCGACATTGACCTATCGACAATCGCAGAGGTACAAGTTGCTGCCACTCTAGTACCAGCCTTCATTTTGTCTAACAACGCAACAGGTGGGCCAATTAGCACCGATACCTCTCCAAGCTCCATTGTTGGCGAAGGGTCGCGGTTCGTCCAATGTGCTGTTCTGGAACTCGGGCTTCAAAGTAGCCTCGAATCCCCTGTGAGCAGCAAACAACCGCCAAAGTCATAATTGTCTATATTCCCCCTAGCACTTCCATGATACCAAACGATGCCACTCTTGCTTCAATAATTTAGAGATAATGTGTTGGCGGTCGGTCCCGCCGTGGCCCATTTGAGATGCACATTAGTCGCGAGGTGCTCCATTGTGTCTGCCAGTGAACTAGGTAGTAGGTATGCTTCAATGTCTCGTACAACCTTGCTAGGTTCTTTTCCATAAAATGCCGGTGCGTGTTTCGCCATGACAAATCCATCGTCTCCCGGTGCCATACAGCGAGTCGGTCGCGACGCGAGAAGCCGCCGGGGACCCACCTCGGTGTTCGTCGGACACCGGAGCGACGCTTCTGACTGGCCCACGGCTTCAAGGTTTGGTCTTGTCATTTCTGCTTTCATTGACACCCGCCACTGGCACCGCAAACAATGAAATCAGGGATTGGTAATGGCTCTTGGCTTGGTAGCGTCTTGCGCGTCTCCGATGGAGAACAGCAAGCCATATAAGACCATTGAGCGCGGCCAACAAACCAGTCTACCCGAGAGAATATGACGTGCGCATTCGCGTGATTTAGCCAGTACTAAAAACCGTGCCGCTTCCTATCCAGACGTTCGGATCACAATCTCCATACTAGAGCTAATATCTCTCCACGACCATGTCGCGTGCCGTCCTCATTTGTGGAGCCACTGGGAAACAGGGCGGCTCCGTCATTAGGCATCTTCTCCAGCAGCAAGCCAACTATGAGATTCTTGCCGTCACTCGAGATGCTAAGGCACCGTCTGCAACGCGCCTACTGAAGCTGTCGCCAAAGATCAAGCTTGTTCAAGGGAATCTGGCCGAGCCGGCCGAGATCTTCAAGACTGCCAAGGGGCTCAGCCAGTCGCCGATCTGGGGCGTCTTCAGCGTCCAGGTAGCTCCACGATACCCTCACCTAGACGTCTTATGCTCAACTGACCAATCATTCGTCTAGGCTGCGATTGGCAGTAGTGGTGGCGGTGAGCTCGGCCAAGGTAAAGGTCTTGTTGATGCAGCGATCGCTGCAGGCGCCAAACATTTCGTATACACTTCTGTCGATCGCCATGGCGAAGCATCCATTGACAACCCCACGAACATCCCCCATTTTATCAAGAAGCACCAAATCGAGCACCATCTGATCGACAGGAGCAAGAATACTGGCATGGATTGGACGATTCTCCGACCCGTGGCCTTCATGGAGAATTTCACAGACAACTTCTTCGGTCGGGTCTTCGCGACGTCGTGGAAAATGGCGTTGAAAGGCAAGCCTCTGCAGCTCGTCGCCGTCAGCGACATTGGCTTCTTTGCTGCCCATGCCTTGCTCAACCCCGACGAGTTCAAAGGCCGCGCTTTGTCGCTGGCAGGCGATGAGTTGACGATAGAGCAGATGGGACGCATCTTCAAGGACACAACGGGAAGCGATCTGAAATGGACATACAGCTTCATCTGCTCATTGCTGATGTGGGCGATGAAGGACTTTGGATTGATGTTCAAGTGGTTCCACGATGTTGGGTACGCCGCGAACATCTCGGAGCTGAAGAAGATACATCCGGGGCTGAAGGATTTCGAGACATGGCTCAAGACGGAGAGCCAGTTCCCCGAAGCTACCAAGCCGTGATAGGCAGCCTCTACGGGAGCTAACATGTAACCCTTAGTATTACTAGGTTGGGTACGATCTGCAATGGGACGTATTGGGATCTATTTGGGCGAGCACGGCGATTATTTAGTGACTAATAGGGAACGCGGCTGTAAAGCAACAGAATAATAATGTGCGCAACTCGATCGGCGCAGATGAGATATCTCTTGCATAGGAGGGGGCATGGTTGCAAATTCGCTCGTTGTGCTACAATGGGACATGAGCGTACAGAAGGGGACGAAAGGCTGGAGTTCGACCTCAGGGCCGAAAAGGTAGCAAGAAAAGGCGATGATGTTCCATTATCTCCCATGGTGGGAGGAAAGCTAAGGTAAAGGCTAAGCTAATGGTGGGGTGGCGCAGCACCGCCACAACGCCACAAGAATGCCCACTTTTCCCAAGGCCAGCACCGACTGGCCGATGCCACTCTTATTTATCTTCGCGATGCTGTAGCTACCTATTTATCATTATCTATCACTGCTGATCAGGCTCTCTCTCTATACGCTGATTATCTGATAATTATGATGACGATGAAAATAATACAGGCTTTAAAAATGTAGTCCCGCGAGGTAATGTCTTGTATAAGCTGACCGCTAGTCCCAGATACTCCCAAATCCTCCTGAATTCTTTGAGCATGCGCTACGATTCTGCCTGTATACCCGTTAAACTATAGATTGTAAATATCTTAACTATATACTATTCTCTGTTTTATATTTAATAGTCTAAGAGATTTAGTTATAGATTATATCTAAGTAGGGGTTGTTAAAGTGTTAGGTCCTGTGATATTAGTCTGGATAATATAGTCTAACTAAATAACTATTATAGTAATAAGTGCTACTATTATAATATATTAGATAGCTATTTAGGCTTGTTAACCTATAGGTTAGCTATAATTATAGATGGTGTTAATCACTTTATTAATGTATATAACTATAATCTCGATATGGTGTTGTCCCTAGTGTTTAACTATAACCTAGTGATTACCTATCTTTTATAGACCTAAAGTGTTTATAATATTAATAGTTAAGAGATTATAATAAAACTAGTGATTATCTATTATAATATAACCCTATACTTAGTCTATATCTTTATTATTATCGCTAACTATAATAGGGTTTTCTGGGATATCTTTTAGGTTTTATATTATATTGTTCTACTCTAGGAGGAAATTAGATAGTCCTAAAGGATTATAAATATCTTAGTTGCTATTTAAAGCTAGGTTTTTATTTGCTATATTATTTTCTAGTATTAAGTCAGGTAGTTTTATAATATATTGTCTAATTAAATTACCTATAAGGGTGATGTCTTTATTAGTATTTTTATTTACTTATTAATATTAAATGTTTTAACCCTAAATAAGACTAAGAAAAACCCTTTTACCTAGATAATTAAGTTAGTTTTAGTTTATATAGGCTATTATCTTCTTATAAGTAGTGGGAAAGCTAAGTCTATATAGAAAAATATAATAAAGAATAATATTATCCTAGTTGTTAATAATATAAATCAATTACTTTTAAGGTATAACTTAATAAGGTATATAACTATATTAAATACAGCCTAATATTAAAACTATTATAAGTATATAAGGGGTTATAGTATATATTTAGGGGTTCTCTCTTATATAATAAGAATAATATATTATATTCTCTAAAAGGTTAAAGTTTAGATTATTATTAAGTATCTACTTAATATATGCTATATATAGTTAGAGTTGTAGTAACTCCTAGATATATTTAAAAGCTAGGTATTATAAGGCATAAACCAATATAAAATCAAGAGTTTATCCACTTTATAAAGGATTATTCACCTTATTATAATAAATATACTGATTTATTAGATTTATAGTAATATTATATATATAAAGGGCTTATTTAAATATATAAATTATATATATAAAAGTATTAGCTTAGTTAATCTATTGATTGTAAAATATATAAAAATATTAGACTATTATAGGCTTAAGTTAAGTATATTAGGCGTATAAAGTATTTAATATAACCATTAAGATTAAGTATAGACTATCTATAAGTATATAATAGTTCTCTCTAATATTTATATCAACCTAAAAAGTAGCTTAGTCTTTTCTAGGCAGGGTATTAAATCAAATAAGCTAGCTACTTATAATATCTCCCTTAATCTATTTATTTATATTATAGTTTACTAGTTAAGCTATTATCTTAGATACTTTTAAATAGTCTTAAAAAGTCTAAGAGTCTTTTAAAGAAATAACTAAATATTAAAAAGAAGGTGAAAAGTGTTTAGGAATAGTATTTAATAAGGTAAGTATAATAAATTATTAGATAGATATTAACTAGTATTATAAAGGTGTTTTACCTGATTAAGTGTAATAAGTTAGGGATAAATCTTAAAACTATAATTCTAATAATTACTAATAGCTTGTTAATAGTATAAAAGGGTATATTATTATTAAAAAAGTAAATAATAGGTTATATAATAAGATTACTTCTTAAATAATTAGTGTTAGATAGTAAGAAGTAGAGTCTTATCTACTATTATTACTAGATAGTGATATAATATGTCTAATAATAATTTTAAGAGGAGAGGAATAACTCTAAATCTTTATAATATACTTAGCTTATACTATTAGATTTAAGACCTTATAACTAATTTTTACTATTTAATAGATAGTCTAGGTTTTAACTCTAGTATATATAAGTTAAAATCCTCCTCTTTATTATAATAACTTTTATCCTCTTTATTCTTAACTAATATATACTCTTTATATTAAGTTAGACTTAAGGCTGACTACTCTTACTCCTAGCTTATTATACTTGTCTTATGTTTAATATAAATCTTAATATTATTAATATATATCTTTTAGTGTTTCTTTTATATTACTAGGTTAATAATTTATATAGATACTAGTAATACTTATACTACTACCTCTTAAGGTCTTATTTATTAAGGGTAAAATATAAGTATCTTTTAATTATTATATTAACCTAGTATTATATCTCCTTAAAAGTATTATAATAATATATTATGTTTTAAATTAATATATTCCTAAACTAGGACTTTATTCTTAAATAAGTACTTAAGATATATAAGCATAATATTAATCAGACTATTTTCCCTTATAGTCTCTCTCTACTCTATAATTACTTACTCTAAGTTATCTAGGGTTAACCCTTTTTTAATTAAAGCCTTAATAATTATTACCTCTTTTATTTCCTTATTCCTCTTTTTTAATACTTTAAGATTATCTAAAAGACTCTTAAATTATAATATCTACCTTAATATTACCTTTACTAAAGTATAAGATAATCTACTAGAGATTTAGCGGTTTATATCTAGTATAATCTCCTCTAATACTATTAGTTATCTATTTAGGTTATTATATACTTATTACCTAACTTATTTCTTAAGCTATTTCTTAACTATTTTTATTATTACCTTAGACAACTTTATTAACTATAGGCTATATAATAGGCTATAGATTACTAATATACCTTACTATTTAAAGTAAGCCTTTACCTCTCTAGTATAAAAATATTTCACATTATTACTATAGACTTAACAAGGATACCTAAAGATAAGAGTTACCTTTTTCTAACTATTTAGGATAATTCCTGCTAATAACTCCCTTATTATATTTATATAAATAAATTTTAAATAGTAGTTAATTATAACATAAAAATAGGTACTCTTATTAAATCTAACTGGCTTAATAAGGCTGTTAAAGTCTATATCTACTAAGTCCTAAGGCAAAAGGGCAACTACTCTTTAAAATAATCCTCTAAGGGAAAGTTTAGGTCTTACTAAATAATATATTTTATAACTTTAAGTGTATTTATTGATATCTATATATCTTATTAGCTATTAGAATTTTTTAATTAAGGTTCTTAATGTAATAGTAGTTATAAAGTACCCATGTCTATTATATACCCACGCTATAGTTTTCCCCACTTCGCTTAGGAAGATACACCAAGCGTATGTCCCTACCCTCTTAATATAAACAAGGTTGTTACTAACAACCCTAAATTTCATGCTTAATTTATAAATTTATCTTTTCTCTATAGAATTCTTTCTAGTAATACCTTTAGATCCTTCTAAGAGGTAAGTCGTCACCCCCTTATACTATTTATATTTATAGTATTAGGCTATTATATATTACCCTGCTATAGTCCTAAAGCATATAGGACTTATTAGGAGACAAACAGCCTAAATAGATAACAACTGTATAATATAGGTTTATATAAAGGGGAGCTTGCCAGAGTCCTTACAGTCAGTAAAAGTTATTATTGTTCCCCTTAGTTAAGACAAACCATCTATAATCTTTATAATCCTAATAGTGTTAGGTCAGTGCACAACTTAGAGGTTGTATTTACATAGTTGCTCTATCTATTGTACTAGTCGTCCTACAGGCTCACTGTTAACTGTAAAAGTACTTAATAGATTAAGGTGATCTATATATACTATTATAGGGTAGGGGGAATCCTATATAATATATTTACATTCTACTAAAGCTTATATTAGTCCTAAAGCCTTCTATTCACTAGTATAGTATCTTATTTTAGTATTAGTTAGCCTTTATAATATAAAGGAGAGAATATCAACTAAAATTATTAGCTTATTAGTGACTTATATCCCTTTTAAACAATTCCTTAGTTATAGTAAAACTATACCTATACTAGTGCTAAACATATCTATAGCAATATAAAATTATCTTATTAAGTCTAGAGTCTTAATTGCTTTTATCTACACCTACTTACAAATATATATAAATACTTTTATATGTTCCTTTATCTATTCCTACTCCTTAAAGACCTATTCTTACTGTTTAAATTCTTATCCTATATTTATAGTTTTATTAACTTATCTTATATAAGCTATCTTTAAAATAAAGGTTTAATTAGTCTATCTAGGGATATATTAGTATAGATAAGGGGTAAGCTAAAAAAAAAAGTTAAGTTCTACTAGATATATTAGATAATTCTTAGGCTTTACCTATTCTCTAAAACACTCCTAATACCTTTAAAAGGGTTATATCTCCCCACTACTTAATTTAAAGCCTAAGGCTATAATTTAATCTATAAATAACACTATCTTTTTAAGAGATAAGGTAATTAAGATAAAAATTAAACAAAAGAAGTATTAATTATAAAAGAAGTTGAAAAGGTAATTAAATAACTCGCTAGATATAATATAATTATTAATAAAGGAGTTAAAGGACACTCTCTATTTTAAATAGTACCTAAATAAGCTCTTAAGTCTTAGTCCCTTACGTCTTAGTGGTATAAGCCACGCCTTAAATCTTATATTAGTAAAAATATAATATATATATAATACCCTAGTCATCCTCTAAGGTATATATTAGTTAATATATTAGGTATTTAAAGTGATAAATAACGTTATATATTCTAAGTCTTTAGCTATTTATATAGCTTAGTATCTATATACTGTATCACCTTAAAAAAAGACTGAGTACTATCTTAGAGAAGTTATTTAGAAAACACCTTCTCAGTTATATATTAGCTATTAAGGTTTAATTATTGCTGAGTTAACTAGTCGGTAATCTATTACTACTCTAAGCTCTTTATTCTTCTTTACTAGGAACTATAAGTATACCACCTATGTGGAGATACCTATCTCTATCTATCTAACTGCTTTTATTTATAGAAAGATTTAGTATAAAAAGTCTTATTCTTATAGGGTGTATTATAGTTGTTTTAACTAGTATAGGATTATGTCTGGATTTAATATAACTTAATATTCTACTAAGTCTATAGGCTTAATATCTTTTAACTTAAATATAAAAATATCTCTTTATATATATATTAGTCTTACTGTTTATTATTATTACTCTAGGATCTTATAAAATCCTCTTAGATTAATATCACTCTAGTTAAACTATTTATTAACTTATATCTATAAGTTTATTAATAGTATATATTATTTTAGTTAATGATTAATTTCCCTGTTTAAAACTCTTTTTTATACTATAGCTATTATTATATAAACCCTTTTCTTACTTATCTTATAATAATTTAGATTAAGGGCTTTATTAGTTAAGGGCTTTATTATAGGGTAAAATATTAGATTATGTTTTAACTACCTATAAAGATTATATTAATCACTAAGTTTATCTAATACTATTAATACTAGCTTACTATTATAAATACTATTAATTACTAAAATAGATTGACTAATATTATTATAAAGGCTTACCTAAAGTAATAAGTAAAACTATATTCTCTTTTAATCCTATCGTTAAAAAGGTATTATCACTATATTATTACCTATCTCTAGGAGACAGCTAATAATGTTAAAGTTATAATTATTTATAGGTCTTCCTACTAAGGCTATAATAACTATCTTATTAATAATTACATTTGTTGGTTCAATACTGGGATCCTATTCATGGGGTAAAACAAAGGGCTAAAACTGGTTCATACTGTTGGTCTGGTCTTCTCTGTGTATCTAGTGGAAAGCAGTCTAGGAGCTCCAGAGAGCTCTTAAATAGCTTCCATCTTGATCACGTGGTTGCTCCCCACGTGGCTCCCATGGAGCTTCCAGCTCCCATATCCACAGCGAGCGAGCGCTGCGAATCTACTGTTCCAACAACATTATATAATAATATTATAAACCACAATCAAGTTAGATAAAGAATTAAGTTATTAGTATAATCTAGGATAACAATAATAATAAGGTTAAAATATACCTATTAATTATTATTATAGGGTTCTCTAAGCATTATACTTTAGCTAACCCTTTTAGCCTAGCTAACTATTAATTTTTTAATCCCCTTTTCTCCTACTCTCTAACTTTAACTATATTTAAAAGTTCCTCTTATATTAAAATATCCACTAGCTTAAAATCCTCCTTTTCCTAATTAGTATCACTTAAGGATTTACTGTCTAATTCTACTAGGTTATTTAGCTCTAGGATAATCTAAGGTACTTTTAGATTACTATATTTACTATTTTTAAAATAATCTCACAATAAAATACTAATCTTATATCTATCAACCCTAGTTATAGTTAAGTAATTACTATAGTAGTTTATATAGGCTCTTACTTAGTATAGCTATCCTTTACCTAGAATAATATTATATATATTACTTTACCTAGTAATATATATATAAATATAGGATAAGATACTATATATAATTAAGGGGAAAATAATATAGTATATAAGTATAATAATTAAGTTATTAGCTATCTTTAGTTTATATTTTCCTTTTAAAAGGGTTATTCTTAATCTATATCTTTTTACTATAGATAGACTAATTAGTTTAAATAATAAGCTATAATTAATTATATAACCTCTTATATATATTTTATAGATATCTTCCTTAATATATTATAAGTAAAAATATCTCCTCTTACTACCTACTTAGTCCTTATATACTATATTTAGGAGTTATACCACTAATATTAATCAGCCTTAGTCCCTAGTAAACTTATATATATATACTCTACTATATCTAATAGTCTTTATTAGTCTTATTAAATATATAAACTATACTTAGATTTAAAGAGAGTGATTTAATAGCTAGGTAAGTAATATTAACACACTAGTATTATAAAGCTACTCGTTTAAATACTACCTTTTTATCTAATCTAATATAATATAAATAGGAATAGTGTCTTTTTATTATAAAGACTTTAAGACGCTTCTAGAGGAATGTTTATTTATCTCTTGTTTTATAGCTTATAATATCTCTTTTACTTCTCTTAGCTTTTAGCTTTTATTAATATAAGGGTATAAAAACTATACTTACTTTTTAAGAAGAACTATAGATTTATTAGTTTGTCTTACTAATAAGCCTAATAATAAGTATAAAGTATTAGGGGGTATTACTATTATAATCTTATTTTTAAGAGGCTAGTCTTTTATAATAATATCTGCTTTTACTTCTTCTAATACTTTAATATACTTGCTACTCCTGTTATTACTTGACTTAGCTATAAAAGACAGTATTTGTATAGACCTGCCTATATTATTATTCTTATTAGTACTGTCCCTATTATAAGGAGATTCTATAGGTGTCTTAACCTATTTAATCACTAGGGTTAATAAGCTACTTATCTCTTAGACTATTATAATATTTGCTATAACTCTTATAGTAAAAGGTCTTATAGCCTTTATTATTATTACCTATACTAGTTTGTTATTTAATTCTAGAGGGATAGGCTGTTTTATCTTTAAATACTTTATTATCTAATCTCTCTTTACTTTTAGTTATAATAAAAGAGTGTATTAGTTTATATAGTATCTGTCTAAGTAATTATAATATACTACTTATTATTATAATTTTTTATATGATCTAGTTTAAGTGTATTTATTTATCTAGTTTTTAATACTATATATATCTTAGCTATTATATTATGCCTATTTATAATAACCCTAGGACAGCTATTAATAAGGTTATAACTAGCTTTATCCTACTTATTAGATTGGGTTTAAATATTAGTGTGTTAGGTTTAACATATATATTTAGTTATTATCCTAATATATTACAGGGATTCTTCTTATTATTACTACCTTAGATATAGGGTATATTTGTTATAAGTATTTATAAGACTATTTATAAAAAGGGGGTGTCTATCTTATAGGAGGACTAGTATATATCTATTAGTTATAAGGGCTATACTAGTAAGGAGAAAATCTTACTAAGATTATTTCCTCCTGTAAAGCCTTTAGGGTTTTTATTGTCTTAGCTATAAATTCTTCTATAGGTATAACCTTACTTTTAAATCCTTTAAAACACTCTAATAGATCTAAGAATAGATTGTCTTCCTACTTAGGTTATATAATATAGCTAATAATTATATCTTAAATATTATTAAAGGTAGTTATATCTACTATCTAACTATTCTTATCTATATACTTCTTAGTATAAAGGCGATCTCCTATATATTTTTAAAGCTATATATTAGTATTACTATTATATAACTATATATATAGATAATCTTATAAGTCTTTTAGCTGACTAGTATTATACTAATATACTAGTTTAAAAGCATGGTCTATATACTTATATAGTAACTTATTATTATACTTTATAAATAAGTAGATCTAAGCCCCTAGGCCCTAGTTATAGTTACAAGTCTTTAGCTTAAACTATATATAGAACAGTTCTATCAACTTACCCTATTACTAGTTCTTAGATAAAAGCTTAAGATATTATTTCTCATAAGTATCACCCTATAGACTAGTATAAAAAGCTACTCTCCACTCTTTATCATTAAAGTCATTATCTCCCCATATAATTTAGGCTATATATAGGTTGATATCTTCCAGGTACTCCTAGGGGTCCTCTCCTAAAAGCCTTATAAACATACCTCTAAATTTAACAGGCATATTAGGTAGTAATTATATATGTATAAAATCAAGTGTATCTTATAGTAAAAAGGCTAAGGATAAAGTTAGGATTAAAATAGAGATACTTTAGGTAAATTTATAATATGGAAGACTTTACTCTCCTATAAGCTCCTAGATATTCCTAGATACCCCTAATATAACTAGAAAGGATTTAACATGTAATTAGTTGTAATTAACAGTAATATTTAAAGTGCTTAATATCTATGCTAGCTCACCTGTTATAACTAGGAGGTAATCTATTAATACTTGCTTAGTATATAGTAATAATAAGCTACTTAATATATATTAGATAACTTATTTTCTTTAGGTTATCCTTTAAGGGATTTTCTAAATAATATTTCCAACTTCCCCAGCTCCCAGTGGTTAATTCCTCCAGAAGGAAAGCCTAATTATTACAGGAGAAAGGATGGTGGAGTGGTTTATGTATGTTAATATCACCCTTGTTATTCAGCAAGTACTTAGCAACTACTGTTAGTAGAGGGTAAACAAATAAAAGAGAATCAGTTTTTAATAGGTGTCGAAAGACTTAAGAGGATATAGTTCACACAGACAGCGTCACCACATTAGCAACGTTTAAGATTGCTCTGGTACTCCCTAATCTTCCCAGAGGGTTCTGGATCGTGTTAGAGGTAAGGGGGGTTGGTACTCGGCCTGTAATAGTCTGGGATCTAGAGAATTACTCTTATTCTCAACAAGAGATAGGATGATAAACAACAAAAAGAAAAATACAGGACACCAAAGAGGTTCCCAGCTCCTCTACCATTAAATGAGCGTATAGAAGGGGACGAAAGGCTGGAGTTCGACCTCAGGGCCGAAAAGGTAGCAAGAAAAGGCGATGATGTTCTATTATCTCCCATGGTGGGAGGAAAGCTAAGGTAAAGGCTAAGCTAATGGTGGGGTGGCGCAGCACCGCCACAACGCCACAGACGCCTCGGACCCCTCTTGACCTTATAGAGTGGGGAGGATGCCTAGAGGTAGGTTTCACAAGAATCCATACGGAGGCTAGGTAAGGCAACTTAGGTAAGGATGCCTATGGTTACCTGTGAGTAGGCCAATCTAGGGCTGGGGAAGTGATAAACCCGCCAGGGAAATCGTCGGACCTTACCCTTGCTGCCTGGGGTTGGAAGCGAATCAGCACGCTTAGCGGCATTCGGCACCTACTTGTTCCTGCCGTGCCGCAGCTTTTGGGAGTGTCCACAATGGAGACTCTGTGTCCCCGAAAACATCAAAGGCTAGGTTCATTCGAGACAATCCAACTATCTGTTGCCCCTCTCAATCACTCCCTAAAAAGAAGCATCAATGCTTGACTGGATACTCCAGAGATTTGCACCTTTGCGCCTACAATACTCGAACATGCGACAGAAAAACGGCAGCATGCCGCAGTATCAATATCCTGGCATAAATGTGGACTTGAGGAGGCCGCGGGGATATCCATTCTGGGATATCGATCGGCCAAAAAGCTACGATTTCAGCCAACAGTACGATGACGAACTACTGCCCATCCGCGAGGTCTTTATGATGACCCTAATGGATCGTCTGACCGACAAGCCGAACTGGCACAAAAAGGTCTTCGACGAAGATATTGTCGCCAACTGGCGGAAAGAGGCCCTCGAATGCTCCGAGAAGGAACTCTTCGACGAGATTATCTCCAAGACACGGGTGTCCACGAGCGCCGCCAATGAGACGCCTGAGCAACCCGAGCAACCCGAGAGCGAGGACGACGAATACTATCTACGGAATCGTCCTACTGTGCCATTCCCGCGGAGTCGTATTCTCTCCGAGTTCTCGTTCGACTTCGTACGTGACATAATAGTCTTCGGTGCCATTTGCCACATACTCACTCATGGCGGCTAGTGCATTCGGGAGTTGAGAGCAAAGGCTCTCCACTTCGAACGGACTGGCCTGGTGTCTACTCTTGACTCGATGGGGCGGGCCGTTGTCAAGTCCGACACGCTTGTGGATGAAAATACTAAGATGAATATGCGTAGTATCTTCGAGAAGCTCTGCGCCGATCAGGTAGCCTCCAACACTGTTGACTGGCACCCTATGACCAACGAGATGGTGCGAGACCTGGTCCACCCTTCTCTTTACCCGTTTGTATACGGTGCGTTTCCCAAGATTGCTATTCGAAATACCATCACTGATACCGTTCAGGGCGTTCACATTTCATCCAGGATGAAGTTGTTGGAGTAGCCGACGCCATTGAGAGGTGGGCTGACAAGGGCACGACTGCGCCTGCAGACCCTGAAGTAGCGATATCAAGGAATTCGAGATGGCACCATCACGAGCCACTTGCCCAGAGCGGTAAATGGTCGGCCAAATACCAATGGCTACCCGCGAACGTGGCGTTTCAAGAAGATGGCTCGGTTCGTTTCTCCAGCTATATTAACAACCTACACCCAGGCAGATACCCACACGTCTACCAATCCATTGAGAAGCTCGTCGACCTGGCTATTCCAGCCTGGGACCAAATCCTCGAGGGATGCGGGCGGAAGGAATCTCGCTTCAGTGTTCCCGAGAGCGCTGAGTATGCCCTCCCCTCCCCGCTCCCCTTCACTCCTCTCATCCTCCCCCTTCCTCGACAGCTTCCTGTCCTATCGTTCGCTCGGCCCCTGACAGTGTTATTGCAGCGACAATGAAACCGAAGGTATCTGGGAGCCTTTTGATCCAGTGGAGCTATCCAAGCAGCTAGCGAAACACTCTTTCGAGCCAGGCGTGTGGGACCTTCGAGAGATCAAGGCCGACTGTGAATGGTCCGATGAAGAAGATGAAGAAGGAAACAAGAGACGAGACCCGAGTGCTGCCCAGATACTGCGGCATCCTGAGGATATTGATAAATGGAAATGGCAACACGTGAAAGACGCGATTCTCCCTGAACCTGATAACGACTTCGAGATTGACTACGCTTGTCAAACCAGTCTACGTGAGAAGTTCAAGGACTCTGGGCTTCAGGTCATCGTCAAGATGGTTCGCATCGAACTGACACCAGAGAAGCCTGATTTTCCTGCCGGGGGGTGGCATGTGAGTTGCTTCCCGCGACTTGCTGGCAATCGCTGTGCAACTAACACCGGCTTCCTCGTGGCCAGGTTGAAGGGATGGGGAACGAGCGCATCTGCGCAACTGCTCTGTACTATGTGGATTGCGAGAACATCACGCCCAGTTGGCTTTCCTTCCGCACGGAGACAGACCAGGAGATCGACAAACTGCAAGGTATCGCGGCGCAATCGGCCTATAATTGGCTGGAACGGGTATATGGCGTCGATTTGAACAATGATGCATGCCTTCAATTCTACGGCCGAGTCGAGACATGTGAAGGAAGGTTGCTAGCGTTTCCTAACTACTTGTAAGTTCGCCACGAAACAACTTCTGAGCGAAGGACTGAGGCTAAGATATGCGGAATTAGCCAACACTGTGTCGCTCCTTTCAGTCTTGAGGATCGTACAAAGCCAGGCCACCGATCCTTCATTGCCTTGTGGTGAGTAGGGTCTCTCCCCCTCAGTGGACAGATTGATATCCGTATGGAAACGGGAAAATGAAGAGAGCTTCTGATCTCTCGAAATTGATTCCTGCGCGGACAGGTAATACCCCAGAGACTCGGAGAACAGAACAGCTGACCTCGTCCATTCTAGGCTCGTGGACCCTTCGCAGCGTATCGTATCCACAGCAAACGTGCCGCCGCAGCAGCTTGACTGGTGGGTAGAAGCCACGTTTGGAGGATTGAATGAAGAGGGGAGCATAGGTGACATGCCCCCTGAACTTGTGTCGCTCCTCCTCGAGAAACAAGGTATGGCCGACAAGTTACCCAATGGCGCTTTCAAGCATGCGTCAGAGGGAAATAGATTACCAGCAGAGCTCCTAGCTATGCTGCGTCAGGAAGTAGGCGCAGTCCTCAACGGCGTCATGAGTGTCGATGAAGCCAAGGAACATAGGCTTCGATTGATGGAGGAGAGAACTAGGTACGATCAGAGGATGGATGATGGCACAGATGCGCACTACAATTTCTGTGAGCATTAACTTTAGTTGCCACAACTACTTTCTCGCTTGAGCGACACGATCAGGATTTAGTGTCCAGGATGGCTTCTCTTGGTGGCTCAGCGAGCAATCATACGAATGCTCCCTCCTGCAAAGTTCATCATATTCAATACAAGATGGCATTGCCTATAGATTTACATTGATCCGATCGCAGAGAGAGACGGGAGGGAAAAATTGAAATGATGCGGACACTCACACTTTGGAAAAGCATGAGAAATACGTCTCTATTATACGAGGCCATATGGGGCGGATGCAACTGGCGCGAGATCATTACGTCCATCGCCAGTATGCGCTACTCGGCCTAGCTCTCTACTATCTACTTCCAACTCAAGACGGGATGCAAGCTGGTTCTTTATTTAAGCTCTGGCTCAGCTCGCGCCCCCTATTACATCATCGGCAATGTCGGCTTCCGGCACGAGAACCCAACTCGCCCACGCCGAATTTCGCTTACAACCCCGCATCGGGCTTGCGTATAAGTACTTATTAGCCAGATAGCCCCTAGAAGTATTTCCACGTCGCTTCCTTTCTTAACGAAACCTGTCTCGTAAACGAACAGATCTACCCTAGAGAGCTCAGAATGACGGTGTGAGGCACCATCTCCTTCCAGCCCAGCCGTCAACGCTACGGAAAGCCCAACGCCTAGGTCAACCAGGTCGCCACACCCAGCATGGATAGGCACAGGCCGCTCACGACCGCGGACATACCACCCAGGTTCCTTAGACACGTATTCCTTGTCGGGCGGGTGCCCCGGGCGGCATCCCAATACGATCCCCGCATCTCCTATGGGATGTACGTTCCACAAGACCACTACAATCCAAACCCCGCGGCGTTGGCCGAAGCCGGCACCGAAGCCCATCCAAAGCTTCCCCTGCTCGTCCAGGTACATGGTACCGGCCGAGATGTCGACACGGCGTTAGCAAGCCTCATGCCCTTTGCTAACGCCACGCCCTGCGCTGTGGTCTGTCCGTTGTTCCCTACCGGGCTGGACGGCCCTAGCGACCTCGATTCATACAAGCTGCTCCGCTCCAAGACATTGAAGTCAGATCTCGCTCTACTTGCCATTTTCGGCGAGATCGCATTTCGATGGCCTGGAATCGATACCACCAAGGTGTTCTTGATGGGATTCTCGGGTGGGGCCCAGTTTTCTCAGCGATTCCTCTACTTGCATCCCGAGCGCCTAGCAGCCGTAAGTGTTGGCGCGCCCGGAAGGGTGACCGCATTGGATAGGAACAGCAATTGGCCCGCAGGAATACGGGATGTCGAAGCCATCTTTGGGAAGGCGGTGGAGCCCGAACTCATCCGGAATGTCCGCATTCAAATGGTCGTCGGCACAGAGGACAACTATGTCCCAGGCGGTCAGGAGTTTTGGTCTTGGATCAAAGAGATGAGGCAGAAAGAGAAGGAGGCTGCCGGGGACGCTGGGCCGGACAAGTCCAGCCCGTTCAGCACCGGGCTTCCGGATATACGACAGGGGCGATTGGACACACTTAGACAACTGCACGAAGCTTGGAAGAACATTGGTATTGACGCAAGCCTGGATTTTGTGGAAGGAGTGGCACATGATGCAACCGGAGTGCGCGAGCGTGTCTTGGACTTTATGCGGCCCCTCATGGAGAAGAAGGACTAAGAGCTGACGAAGCTGCAAAGGTGCAAATCTATCTTCCCCACGCAGCTTCATTGCAACCCCCCCCCCCCCCCCCCCTCCCGGGTCAACTTTCCTCTATCTTGCGATGGCGAATCGTTCGGTTTGGAGAATAAATAGAACTTCGTACCAGGTTCCATTACACCCTCTTTCTGTCGGTAGTGTGGGTAATTGTCTGAGTCCCTACATATCTCGTGGGATGAAGCTAGCAGAAGCGTGGCTCTCGTATTTTCAAGGACAACGACAAGATTTTGGAGTTTGATGGATGAGATACCATCCAATACCCATTATTTAACTGTAATTCTTAGATATAGCTCCATGTTTGACTAGACTCGGTCTCCATGCTTGGCGGCCACCATGGCGTGATGCTTATCCCGCCGAAGTTCTACAGAATTCCCGGCCCTTCTAATGCTGTACAATTACTCGGTATTTCACTGTGACCATCTCTGACAAGATATAGCCTTTGCCTAGGTACCGCTAGTTTCTGTCCTTAATAGGGGTTTGCTCTGCTTTCTACAGTACAGGCGGTGCCGAATCGCCTGCCCTGACTTATGGGAAAGCGAAATATCCTGTGCTTGCCAACATAGATTGCGCCGTGCCCGTGACTTTAGGATCTTTTCCGATAAATGTATTCGGCCATCCAATATCGAATGTCTTAACATCCTCTAGCAGCTGTATTTGAGCATCTGTCAACCGAATGCTAAGGGCCTGGATGTTATCATGGAGGTTCTCGACCTTCCTGCCTCCAACTATAGGAAATATATTCCGCACCCCGAGATCCGCTGACTTGCGGAGGATATATGCCAAAGCTATGGCTGTGACCGATTCTATGCCGTGCTCTGCCGCCACCTTGGCCAGAACTTCGCTCACGGCGATATCCTCCTCACTCTGACCGCCACGTGATGGGCAGATGGGCTCGCCGGCTTTCTCGCGCTCCTCGACGACCTTTCGGGTCCGGAATTTACCGCTCCCCAGCACACCCCATGGTGCTAATGCCATGCCATAGTAACGTGCCATCGGCACGATGTCGCGTTTAAAGTCCCGTCTGAGAATGTTCCATTGGCCCTGGTAGACGCTAAAAGGCGTCTTGCCGTGGGCTCGTGCATAGGTGTTCGCTGCACTGACGACCCAGGCGGGCGTGTCGGAGATGCCGAGATACATCACCTTTCCCTGTTGGACGAGCAGATGTAGAGAATCCATGATCTCTTCCACCGACGTGGTGTAGTCCCACCAATGCAGGTAAAGGATGTCGAGATAGCTAGTCTGCAGCTTGGTGAGCGAGTCTCGCACAGAAACGTACATGCTGCGGCGGTGGTTTCCGGCGTAGTTGGCTGTCTTTGACCGTGGAAGCTCACTTCGCAAGTAGTTCGAGGTAAACTTGGTGGAGACTACCAACTGGTCTCGGTTGCCCCTCTCCGACATCCACTCCCCAATCCACACTTCAGACTGTCCCTCTTGGTAGTCGTTACTCGTATCTATCCCGTTCCCACCAGCCTGCATTATGTCAGAGCTACCGTCTCATTTACACCTGGTAAGGTGGATGCTGTCTCTCACATCCACAAATGCGTCTAGAAGTTTGAATGCCTTATCTTTGTCCATAGCTCCCCTCATTCTGTTCCACTTTTCACCAATACTGCTTCCGCCCAGTGCAAGTGGAGAAACTCTGAGTCCAGATGTGGATGAGAGCACTCGTAGCCTTCCTAGCTCCGTGGTAGGTTGGTTCGGCTGGCTGGCCATGATCTTACTCGGTTTCTGGCTTCTAATCAAGATGAGAACAGAATACGCGTGGTCTTTGAACGCCTTCAGGTCGTTCTCCCTGTCGCTTTGTTTAGTTTATGCTTGTGCTAGGTACTTTTGCACTTGAAGCGTCTTTGCTCATAGATGAGCACGTGTCAGCCATTGTTGCCGAGAGGAAACAGCCTGTTTCTTGTCGCAATCGAGCTAGGTACAGTACATATCTGATAGGCGACATGTTTCGGCAGAAGGCGGGAAGTAATACATTTATTACAGCCTAAGCCCTTTTAAGCATGATCCATCTACGAGGATCGGCTGCATCCTATTTGGGTCGTATCCAAAGTCATTTACACCTGTAAGCCTTGTTTGAAGGCGCCGAGATTCTCAGCGGAAGAGCACGAAACGATATTTAATTAATACTAAGGAAAACCAATAAGGTCTCTATAACACGCAACCATCGCCCTCTATTTAGCTAATTTCTGTTTCATGTTATTAGCCTTTCCGGTTTGGCCGCTACACACGAGTGCGCCATCGAAGCAAAGCTGACAGACATAGCGTGCCCTAGCTCTATATCCAGGTATCAAGATATCTATGATTTATCTAGGTAGTAAATATCCACATAAATTCTATCAATGGATCTACAACAAGATCAACAACATCTTGAATAAACTCCACTTCGCCAAATCTGGGACAACGGAATACTTCAAGCGAACGCAGCATAAAATTACATTGGCTAATTCGTAGCCACAGTTCCGATACGACCAATACATCACGACGCTGTTGTGCACAGACTGTTCAGCTTGGGGGTATCTTTAACTGATACGTGAGATGACCGACCGAAGGTAGCCCTCAACGATCTGTAGACATCCACAGCTAGCAATGTTCCCAGGCCCTGACTGAGCTATCCTTCGACACGGAAAAAGTAAGGTTGAGGTGCTTGAGAAGCTAACCGGGTCACCGACTGTTAGCGGCTGTTAAGTGTCTAAATATACATATTACTATCTAGCCAGTGGCCTTGTTCTCGGTGTTTATGCGATGTCGATGGGACTTTGTCACGTTTGCAAGAAACCGCTGGTTCGTGGTACTCCTTTCTTGCTACTTAAGCCCAGTTTTTAGTCAGAGAATGGTCGTATTCCCGGTGCAATCATGCCAGTGTCAAGATAGTCCAGGCGATATCGACACATCTACCGTCGCCAAGCCAGTGCTAACTCCATTGGAATAACACGAGCGTATACCTGTGGCTGTTACGGAAAAGAATATCTTCTCTCACCCTCATTCCCTGGTCAGCATATAAAAAGTAGGTTTTTCGTACAACCTACACTGGATGGCACGCTCTAAGATCAATAGTTCCCGGCTCGGCTGACTGCGTCCATCACTGGAGTCGGGTCCACCAAATAGGCCCCCCCTTGCAACTCATCCACGCCCCATGGAAATGGAAATGAGTTGACCGAGCATCGATCCGCTTGGCAGCCCCCAGATCCACTTCCAATGTGCGCGGCTTCGGGGAAGCGGGGCATATTATACAGACAAGTTCGAACTAATTAGACCCTTGAAGCCTGACAAGGTACACTCCTCTCTCTCCTCGCCTGCATGATCTCGCCGATGGTGGTCAACTGTACTAGTGCTGGAGGAGTGAGGACTACAAGACCTATACTCAATATACCTGAAGACTAGCCATAATAGGTGTGTCGCAGCGCTACAAAGTACAGTGCATGTGCCGGCATCCTGTCCCTACTATCACAGACATCCCTGCGGCCAACAGATATGTCAGCTTATGAACGGACACTTGCGCAGGAACGAACAAGTACCTGTATAGTCTGCAATGCAAAGGTACCGCGCGGCTCCTGCGTGCAATTATTAGAACGCTTGGCATAGGATACTGAATTGGTAAACGAATGGGGAAGCGCACCCGGCCAAAAGAACCTCGGGACGAGGATCCCAGTCACTAGCGGCCATCATAGTAGGATTGGAAAAGACCTAGCCTGGAGGTTTGGCCGAATTCGGGTTTCGCTTGAGCACAAGTACAATACTTGGCGAAAATACTTGCAAGGATGTGATCCCTACGCCTCCTCCCCCCAGTGCGACCGGGTCAAAAGACGAGGTCGCATCTCACATGCCCATGGCCATGCGCCGCCATGGGCAGCATATAATAACTTTAGCGACCACGCGATCTTGCCAAGCCGGTTGTCGTGGTCGCTACCTCCGGACTCATCGCCGCATTCTCAGCTTCGTCCTTCAAGATGGGAGTTAAGACTCTCCTCGCGCTTCTCGCGCCCCTGGCAGCCGCGGCGCCCCACGGCCCGGAGAACCGGGTTCAGAAGCGTGTGACAATCAACACGAGCGTCAAGAGCTTGGGGCTCACTACCTCCAACTTCCCGTACATTTACCGCGATGGCGGCGGTGGTGGTAATGTCAACGGCCTGCACCTGATGATCTTTTCAGACGGCATCTACACGGACGGCTCCGATCCCAAGAACGACCTGAGCAACTGGCGCAACTTCACGGCCAACTCGATCGCCGTGTCGGCCTACCAGGGAGCCCCTGTGACGACCCTTTTTGACATCGGCACCTCAGACAAGGGTCCGAGGCAGCAGATCCCGTACTACTACAATAACGGTGAGAACGACGACAAGACGGGGATCTGGCCGAACCAGAACATAGCCACCCTGTGCAACGGCGGGTGTGGCGTCTCCTTCCCCGAGGTTGTTGACCGGGATAAGATCCGCGCCGGCCAGCCGGCCAGCCTGGGCAACACGGCCGCGCTCATCACCGTCGGCGCGTTCGGCCCGACTGTCTCACGGCCGGCCCAGATCATCTTCAAGCCAGGCGAGCCCCTGTACGGCACGTTCGCCTCGTACGCCGGCATCGACGGCTACATCTACATGCTGGCCCGCATCACGCAGACAAAGTCGAGCAACGGGCTAAAGCTGGCGCGTGTGCCGTGGAACTCATATACGGATCGGTCGCAATATGGCTACTGGAACGGCAAGGAGTACTCTACCACGATGCCCCAGTATGACGACGGCGGTGCGGCCAACGCCTTTAGCTGGTCTACGGCGCCGTTCGGCACCGGGCCTTGGGGACCAGGGACAGGTGATGTGTTTTGGAGCCCAATCTACGGTTGCTACATCATGCTCTTCCAGTCCGACGGCGCTGCCCTAGACAACAGCGGTACGTTACAGGGTAGAAACTATGCTCTTTCTTGCGTGCATTTTTTGCTAATCCTTGTCTCGCAGTCTACATGACATATGCTAGTGTTCTCACCGGCCCGTGGTCGACGCCCGTGTCAATCTACCAGATGCCGACATACTCAGATGGATGGGACTACGGCTTCCATGCTTATCCCAACTACGATCCTTCGGGACGTGTCATTCCCATCTCATGGACGCAATACTCCCAGTCGTCTACATACCATATTGCGATGGCAAACATCACGTTCTCATGAAATTGGGACGATGACGTATGAACTAGATCTAGTTCAGATATATTAGACCATGACACCACGATGAAAACCAATGCTAATTTTTATTTTCCTGGTCCGGCCCTTGTAATCATTACTGCGTTAAATATGCGACAAGTCTTAACCCTTGTAGGTTGCAGAAGATCTAAATGCATGCCCGTCCTCCTTGCTGCGAAATAGCAGAGTATGTTCACATCCTGGAACTGTTAGCGAATCTACGAGCAATTTCAAGGCGACTAGTATACTTACCGCTCAACAGGCGTCATCCCGAGCAACACTATCCCGTTGCGAAGCACCTGGCGCGCAGCTTCGTACAATGCTGCTCGAGCGACCGAGACGGCCCGGCCCTCCGGGGGATTGACGACCTTCAGATGGTCGTAGCTCGAGCCGAGCTCATGAGAGAGCTTAAAGAGATATGTGAGAATTGTAGTTGGCTCCAGAGTCTTGAGCGCCTGCACTACGATGTCTGGGTAACGGGCCATAGTCCGGAGCAGAGCGACCGCGTGGGGAGAGGCGCTAAGGAGCGAGTAGTCTGCTGCCAGCATCTCATCAGGTGTTACATCCACCTTCCGAAAGATGGAGCACAGCCGAGCGTGTGCATACTGGAGATACGGTCCCGTGTCGCCTTCGAAGGCCGTCATCCGCTCGAGCAAGAAATCATAGTTGTTGATGCGCTTCCCGGCCATGTCCTGCACCATGATAGCCGATATGCCCAGGATCTCGGCAGTCTTTTTCGGATCCTCAACTTGGGCGTATTTGACCTCATTGCGCTGCATGACTTCGTGCATGAAGTTCCCGACGTCCACAATGATGTCGTCCAGGAACTTGACGTTTCCTCCTCGAGTTGACATACCGTTCACCTGCAGGGGTCAGAGCTGGGAATAATCGGAGTCAAGGAGATTCGCCTACTTTACCGAAGCTGATGTGCTTCATCTTCTTCGATAATGCCGCATGCTCGCCTCCCATAAGTTCCAGGACCTTGAACAGTCGCTTTAGGTGCATCTCCTGCTCACTCATCACCACATACAGTGCTTCGTCAAACACGTACTCTTCATCTCGCTGTATGGCTGTGCCGATGTCCCGCAGTAGGTAGTTAGATGTGCCATTGCGATTCCGGGCAATTGCAACCCCATAGCCTTTGGTCCCGTGCTTGTTAAAGTCAACGATCCAGGCGCCGTCCTTGGGCTCTATGATCCCGCGGTCATTTAGAAGCCGCTCTGCCGTCTCCATTGTCTCCTTTTTGGCCTTGGATTCCCCGGAATAATCTGTGAAGTGGATGTTGAGTCGGGCGTACGTCTCCTTGTACTTCTCGATGCTGAGGGCACGGAACCGGCGCCAAAGGGCTAGCGCCTCTTCGTCACCGTCCTCCATTCGCTTGAAATATGCTTTGGCTTCGCCGAGCAAGCCCTGAGTTTCCAGCTTTGCCGTATCTTGGCCGAGCTTGGCTGCCGCCTTGTACGCGTCGTCTTCTGGCTTAAAATCGGCGCTGATTTTGACATAGATGTCGAAAAGGTGGCCGATAGGGTCTTTGGAGAAGGCGGCGTCATCTCCATGTCGCTTCCAACCGCAGGCCAAGAGGCCATATTGGCGCCCCCAGTCGCCGAGGTAGTTGATTCGGATAACTTTGTATCCCATACTCTCGTACAGAGTTGACAGGAAGCCGCCAATGATGGTGCTCCGCAGGTGTCCGGCATGAAACTTCTTGGCAATATTCGGACTGGAGAACTCGACAATTATGCTTTTCTGTCCAGACTTGGGGTCCGAGGGATCGCGAAGCCCCATTTTGGTGTTATAGCCGTAGCCGTCCTTCTGCGTGAGGATGGTGGGGAGAAGGACGGAGGGTAGCTCATCGGGAGCGAAACAAAACCGCAGGGAGATGCCGTCGAGTGTGGGTGCTTCTACCTTTGCGCCTTGGAGAGGTTTGAACTGGGTAGCCAAAACATGTGAGCGATGCAGGAGATCGATGAAGGCTAGCTACATGGGGAGGAGATACTTCTTCAGAGACTTTCTTTGCGAACTCGGCCGGGTTTACCCCCTTGAGACGGAGCCGCGGAATTGCTAGTACCAAGTCTCCATTGTCCAACGTTGTCGTCCGCTGCAGGCCTTCAAAGACCAAGTCGCCATCGATCTGGGCGATTCGAGAGAGCTCATCGGCGATAGCAACACGATAGTGGTCGAGAGGGTTCGACTCTGGCGATGCACCAGCATATGAAGTCGATTGACTCATCTGGGGAGTCCCAACACTGTGGTCGGGCGCCATTGCGGGAGCTGTTTTACTGATTGAGGCTCATAGCTCCGAGTTGAGATCGTAAGAGCCGGCAGAGGTGGTTTAAGTATGGCGGGGCGATGAGTCATTCTCCGTTGAGTCAAAATATTTAGAACTGAGGGATACAGTCATCCGTTTGTACAACAGTAGGAGTAGCAAGAACATTTAGCAAAATTGCGCTCATAGGTTCCGGAAATATTTTCTAGTACTCACATGTCCCATGACTTTCGTGATAGCTGTGAACTGCTGAGAAGCAGGCCCCCGCCAATCTTACTCAACGACCGATAGAAGTAGCACTACGCACCCAAGCTGAGGCGGGGATGGGTATTAATATCCTTTAAAAGGGCTGGGCTGTGTTTCGTTCGACATTCAAACTCTAATCTGGGTATAATGCTGCCGTTCTGACGAGTATACGAACCTTCCACCCCGACAGCGCCGTAAGGAAATCTACCCCCTTAACTACTATCTCACATCGTGAAGCTGGTCTTGGCCATGTAGCCCACCAGGAACATGACGCTCCTCCAGACTGCCCAGCTCCCCCGGGCGAGAGGTGTCGGCCATCTCCACCGGGGGTACCGTCAACTTCACTTCGGCGTCTCGATAAGGAGCAGCCAGCTCCACAACCTCGGCACCACCGCTCTCGTTTACCCATGGGGCTTGGTGCCGGCCAATTTGCATGCCGTCGAGCTCCGGCTTGTAGAAGCCGTCCGTCTCGGGCCCGCCCGCCCGACGCCGCTTGTATGCGCGGTAGGTGAGACAGCCGACCGCTGCCAGAAACACCAGCCCACCTATCGAGGCGCCCACAGCAATACCTGCGGTCGCACCAGAGCTCAGCCCGGAACTCGTTTCGGCAGTGGGATTGTCACTTCCTGTGTTTGATGCTGAGGAATTTGTTGGTGAAGTCGATGATTGTGACGTCGCTGTTGAAGATAAGGATGAGGTGGGGGGCAGGGAGGACGACGAGGAGCTGCTCTGGTCTAGCGGCGTCGGTGTCAACTTGCCGCAAAAGTTCCCAATGGTATCTGTACAGTTTTTCTGGCCGGCTGGACTTGCAGAATTCTCGGTCAAACAGTTGTTGTATGTCTGATTACATATCAGGCTCGGCATTGTGTCTGCGTAATATCGCAGCTGTGGCGAATAGCCGCTGATGCAGATGCATTTATACTCCAGAGTTTCCTGGAGGTCCATATTGGTTAGTTTGCTAGTGGTTTCCGGAAGGAGGAAAGGCCAGGCGTGGGTGAGATCTTACGGTGTTGCACTGGTTGTTGTTATTATCCTCCTGGTCGGTGCAGAGAATCGAGCACGAATTTTGCTCCGCGATACACCAAGCATCTGTTTGAGATCGATTAGCCATCACCTTTACGATGCATCGCTTGGCAGAGAATCCTTACACCTCGTCGCTGCGGGTACGCTAGAAGGGTCGATGGTGAAGTCAGCCTGGCCACACACTGACGGTAGGCCAACCAGTAGCAACAAGCAGGCAGCAATCAATGCCGTTGTAAGCCCCCGTGGGGCTGCTCTCCCTCCCGGCGTCATTCTGAAGGATATTTTGTTGAGCAACCCATGAAGCTGGCAGGCGTGATAGTGCGTGCTGTTCGAGGTAGGTATCTGGACTGAGTCTCGAGAGAGAAGTGAAAAGCTGCGAGGGCAGGAGGCTTAGAATAGGACAAAGTCATAGGACTTGGCTAGATATGGCGTGGAGCACGTGTAAGGGGGGGGGGCATTGAAACAAGGCACCGACGGTACCTTCGGCGGGATCCTTGGGGCTCCAAGCTGGATAGTCCTGCAAGGTAGTTTGCGCTAACGTATCACGCCACGGTGGGAAGTGAGAGGAGCCGGGGCCACGGCATCACCAAACGTCCGTCTTGCCAAAGATGATTCGACAGCTCAGCATAGAAGCAAACAAACCCCACGACCTAAACTCCGGGGCATGAAGAGGCGGTGACACTTTTCCAAGGTACTATACCTACCTTGCCCTGGATGTCCTCGTCTTCGTCGTCTAGCCGTCATTCCCAGCCATCCTTATGAATATCTAAGTCGGGCGCGAAGGCCGAGTGATCGATTCTCGCACTTTGAGCTCGTCCGTGCTGGTCCGTACCGCTAAAACTTGTCAGACTTTAGGTTGTGGCACTCCTGGAATTGTCAGCAGTACCCGCGTGTGCTGTGGGGCCATATCTGTGGATAGCGGCTGAGGCCAGCACAGTACCTTTTCCTGTTTTCGCCCTGCTGCCTACATACTCTCCAGCGTTAATCTTAGCGCCCTGGACCGGCTGCGAATCGATCCGGCCTTCAATTTTTGGGTCACTTGTGGCAAGACCGGGGAACGGCGGAGTCAGATGTCGTTCAATGCGCGGCCCCTTCACAAGCTGCTTCGCCTACCCTCCTTGGACGGATAAGGTAAGGTGTGTACTTATGCACAGATACTTTTTGCACCCTCGTAGCTCAGCCCTAGCCGCCGGTGCAAGGCTAAGCCGTTCGGGGTTAAATAGACGAGAGACGCCACGCTATCTAAGTTTGCTTCTGCTTCTCGATACCGACGATCCCAGCCCTCCATCCTCCCCGACTCGGGACGCTGGGCCTTTCAGCCACCAAAGCGCGGCTCGTGGCTACCGTGTCATCACAGCGGTATCGATTAAGTCTCGGGGTCCTATAGCCGTAACGAGACACCCGGTATGGTGAGAGCACTTCGACTTTCATGCCCAGCTAGGGACTAGGTGTGCCAACTAGCCACCACCTTACCAGCCCTAGCAAGTAGCATTCCATATGGGGCTAGGGTTCACTTCAGACCACTTGCTGGATACAAGCTGTCACTATCCTAGCCCGAGACGTAGGGAATTTGGTGACTTATGCGAAAAACGCGTCTGGCGGAGGGAAAGTCGAGATAAGTATTGTTCTAATATGGGTACTGCATAATGAGATGGGGCGGATAAGCCCCTAGATTTTCTTTTACCAAGAAAAGCTCGTGTATTAAGTTTTAGCCCTGGCCAGAACCATCTCGCGAGGTCAAGCCTTTTTTTTCTGTAACTATAAATAATGGTGATTCACTCCATTTTTATGTATCCAACAGGCTTTGCTAGAGCTAGCGCGCAACACGAGCGAGACGGCCAACGAGCTTAGCTAGAGCTCACCTGGGATCAAATTATGGATGACCACGTAGTTTCTCCCTCCTACTCTAGTCGCTCGCGGGCACCGTCAACAAATCCATAAGCGAGATCTTTGGCTTCTAGTGGGACCACGAGCTCGGCGGTATTTCAGCAGCTTCCCGATGAACGGCCAGTCAATCGGCTCTTCAGCTGCGTTGGACAAGGTGCCTGTTAAGAGCCTGCCTCTGCACGTAGATGCGAGTTAAGCCGCGCTGACACCGCCCACCTCGAGCGGGGTATTAGCCACGAGGTATCCAGCCGATGGTGACCCAACTGGGTCTGCCTGACTCTACATGTTCGCCTGCCCTGGCAAAGAAAAAGTTCGAATTCCTTCGGACGGACGGGAGATGTTGCCATGGTGGGTATCCTAGTCGACCATTGAGAAGCCTTGGCGCAAGAGTTTTACCCGCGCCACTCGAATGGCTGGAGTTGTCAGGATCTTTCGGTAGGGTAGATATCCGGTTCGCAGAGGGCTAAGTGGTGACCCGCGAACGACGTGGCACGTGAGCCTCCGGGGATCTAAACTAGCAAAACAAGCTTTTTCTCTATAGTGTCCTCCTTCCCTCCTCCCCCTCATTTCGAGAACCGCTCTGTTCGATGCCGAACAATGGGGCCGATCCGGGTATATTTTATGACATGGGCGATAGTGGAGTGGATGAGTGCGGAACTTTGCCCTATCACATCGGTACCGAAGAGGAGAGCACAGCTGGGTAATATCCGTGCCTAACCCTAAGACTACCTTGCTGCCTGCCTGCTAATCTGCCGAGTTTGGCCATGCCCCCATAAGCCGCGATACTTCTCTTCGGGTATTGGTCTTTTACCTGGGCGGCGATTTGTTAAACTGAGGCGTGGCCCTCCTCGGAGAATTTTCAAGGCCGAGCATCCTCCATGAATAGGCTAGAAGCCCAAAACGCAACCTTATTTCCCCGCAATAAGCGGCCCGCTGACTGCCGACGCTGCCAAGCTCTGCGAGAACCTGGGCGTCCGAAACCCCTTTTGGATCTGCAAGCCACCCACTCTAGCCATCTCGTGCAAGATATTGCCGACGCATTTCCATAAGGTCATATGCATATTCTCAAATGACAACGGAAGTTGACGTGGCAGGCTCTATATACGCCAAATCCTTCAAGGAAGAGAGGAACTTCATAATATGCCGCCTGCGGGGCCGCAGTGGCCAACTTGGGGAGGGGAGGTAAATAAACCATACCCACCACAGCGCAAAGCTCATTCTTGGTTCTTGCCAAGGCTTTGCTGGGCTTTTATATAGTAACTACTTGTACATTTTGGTGCGAAATCCAAACGGTTTATTCGGATAAGAGCGTTAGCGTAAACCTATGTACACACCATACGCTTCATATCAGACTCGTTTTATACGGGAAACTGAACATTGTATGCACGATTCACACGACATGCCTCTAGATCTTGCAGCACCTCGTTGACGCACGACCCATCAGGTAAAAGATGTGAACTTGGCACCTTCCTCCGGGCCCTCCTCCATGTAATCGAAGGTCTAACTGGTTCTCGATCTCGCTTTTCACTCGGATTGCGCGTTCGCCGACACTACCTTATTTACTTAGACACGTTATGTTTTATTGCCGGCCACCATAACAGGGATTCACGATGATCGATTTGGTGGGGTATTGTATCTACCAATATTGGGCGCCACATACGTCTTTTTCCGAGAGAGTGAAGTTCATATCGGCCACAATATCGTTCTCCCGCTGTGTCTCTGTTATGCACCGTAATTACCCTGCTTACTTCCTACGTCGAATGACCCGCACCAGAGTCCTCAAAGTTCAAAGACGCGATTTTGCAACATCTCCTCACGACGAGGAATCTCTTTCCAGCGGCTTTCCAAAGGCTTATTGTTGATCGTATCCTCAGAGCCTGGCATCTGTATTGTTGAACTGACCTCAAAGATGGCGACCGTGTTTGTTAAGCGTTCGTCTGTGAAGGAAATCTTAACAGTACACCCCCAAGAAAGTGAAGATGAAAAGAAGCAGACATCCGCATCGATACTCTCTCTTACGACAATCCCACCTCTAGGAGTTCCCAACGAAGAGAAAAGATTTTGGTGGCAGCGAGATAAATCTTACAATCCAGACGCCATAGCCACGCAGGTAAGTCGCCGTCCCTCTGTACAATGCATCTGTGCAAGTTTCGGCAGATCTAACTTTTCTCGGTCTCGCAGCCTAGCGTTTTTGACGACCCGGACACCTCCGAGCAATACTATCCAAAACCAGAGTGGTCGGTGCTTCCCTGACGATACCGACGCAATATCAGCTTAGTTAGCTGACTGTGTGAGCCAAGGGAGAATTATAAGCGGTTCGACCCCATGTTTCGCTGGACGTGGGGAGAAGAATATAGCACGGTTCGCAAATTGGACAAACGCATATTTGTTTTGACTTGTGTAATATTTGTGGCATTGGAACTGGACCGCGCCAACCTCAGTCGTGCCCTGACGGACAATTTCCTTCAGGACCTCAACCTGACAACCAACGGTATGTGCTTGCCACCGCGGTCTAATGTGCAGAAAAACTGACCTTGAGCGCCACTATAGACTACAACTACGGGAACAGCATCTTCAAGTTGGCCTTCATGTGCTCGGAAATACCCGCGCAGCTGATCTGCAAGTGGATAGGACCGGACCGATGGGTACCCGGTCAGATCGTTCTGTGGAGTATCGTTGCCAGTTGTCAATTCTGGTTGAATGGTCGGACCTCCTTCCTCATATGCCGTGGGCTTCTGGGAGTCTTGCAAGCTGGGTTCATACCACAGGTAGGCCGCCCTTCGCCCGCCATAAAGGAGCTGTGCTGACTCTTTGACCGGCTAGATCGTGCTGTTCCTCTCGTACTTCTACAAACATCACGAATTGTCCCTCCGTCTGGGTTTCTTCTATACCTCTTTCAGCTTTGCCGATATCGCTTCGTCCCTAATTGCGTATGGGGTGCTCCATATGAGAGGTGTGCTTGGTTTGGCAGGCTGGCGATGGCTCTTCCTAATCGAGGTTTGCATTTCCTGCCTACGACTGTTGCATTGCCTAATCTTATACGCTCATGAATAGGGCCTCATGACTCTCGCACTCGGTTTCTTTTGCTTCCTTGCCATGCCTCCGGGACCGTGCCATACTGCTAGTTGGTTTCGGGGGAGAGAGGGCTGGTTCACCGAAAAGTACTTTCTACTACGATCTGCTTCATGCGTATATTTGCTTACAAATATTTCAGGGAAGAGAAGATCGTCGTAAACAGAGTCATCAGGGAAGATCCGAGTAAGAGTACAATGCACATGCGCGAGGCACTTACACCGAAGCTCTTCTGGCAAAGCCTCAAAGATTATGATCTCTGGTGAGAGATTCCTCTGTCTATGTCGGAACAATCACAATCTAATGTTCGTCGCCGAAGGCCGATATATATCCTTGGATTGGTGTTCTGGATACCCGCTGCTCCTCCGCTTCAATATCTCACCCTCTCCCTAAGAAACCTCGGATTCGATACCTTCGAAGCGAATCTTCTGATCATTCCATACACAGTAGTTCATAGTAAGTGACGCTGTGTTACCTCCTATTGGGAAATAACTTAACATACTATCCACAGTTTTTACAATGTTGGGACTTACATACCTTGCTGAAATGCGTCGAGAGCTCACCCTCACGGCCATGTGCAGTCAGCTCTGGGTCTTGCCCTTCATGATATACCTCAACGTTGCTGATATTGCAACAATCAATAGATGGGTGCTTTGGACTGTCACGACATTAATGGTTGGCTTTCCGAGCGGTAAGTAATCATTTATATCACCCGAAAAAGACGACATATCTAAACTGATTGTTCTGCGCCGTAGCAACCCCAATCCAGCAAGGATGGAGCTCTCGAAACTCCAACGCAGTTCGTGCACGCACAGTCTCGGCCGCTTGCTACAACACTTTCGTCCAGGCTGGAGGTCTAATATCCTCAAATATGTACCGAGCAGGTGTGCCTAAACTCTTATTTCTATGTGTATATGCTATCTAGGAGACTGACTTGGAACTTGCCAACAGATGATGCACCGTTCTATAAGCGAGGCAATAGGCAGCTGCTAGCTATATTATGCACGAACATATGTCTGTATCTTCTGACAAAGATTTACTATGTCAGCCGAAATCGACAGAAAGAAAGAGTATGGACGGCGATGACGGAGGATGAGAGAATGGACTATATTCTCCATACAACGGATGAAGGCAATAAAAGGCTAGATTTTCGGTTTGCCCACTGATACGATCACATGTTTGTTTGTCTTATAATCCATCGCTTGGTTTTCTCGATCATAAGTTATCAGATATCTCTCCTAAGGGCGTGGGCAGCATACGATGTATGAAGGACGATTTGCTTTTTATTTGCAAATTTACAGCATGCGTCTTTTATAATAGCATAGACGCATAAATCTCTAAGTCGCATAACTACGGCCTAAGTGATAGTGCTGTTCGCAAAAGTGTCGACTTTGATATCCCGAAAGGCAGTGAGAATGAGGAGAATCAAACCGCAAATTTAAGGGGATAAGCGACAAAGTATATATTAGTCAAGAGTACTAGGTAGTGGGAAGATGTTTCTTTCAATCGAAACCAGGTTATAGTACACAAAGGAATAGCTACTTATATAATATATAATGTACCCGTTCGTTGCCGGATACTGTCGCCATTTCGTGACGTTGCGAAAACAGCTCCGTAGCTTGCGAAGTCTCAGCTTATACCGCAATAAGGAGGCGATCTTTAACAAGGTTAGGCTTCGGGAAGTAGAGAGGCTTAGATAGTATGCGATAAGGGTAGGAGGAACGATATGTGAGCATGAAAGGAAGGGAAGCGAAAGCTAGAAGCTATAGATGATAGCACTCTTGGAGATTCATGGAGGCTTCACAGAAGCAAGTGCTCATATAGGTAGCAGACGGTGACGTTGCTGAGCCCTGGTCCATTCGGTCCCGATAAACAAGGGATGGCTTCGCTAAGGGCTTCGGTAGGATTCGAACCCCTTTTTCTTAGGCCTAGTGGAGGATAAGCGCCGTGATTTGTGTCGTTTTACTTGTAGATCAAGTAATAAATAAAACTCATTACCTGAGAATAAGGAGGCTATCGATTTAGAGAGCGGGTCGCAGTTCTAGAACTTCGTTCTCCGAAGGGACGTGATTTGAACGAACAAATTGATGAGGGCTCAACAGTGCTCGCTGCCAAGGTGGTTGCTGGAAGCATATGGTATTCGGCGTCTAGGGGGATTGCCGGTCTCGGATCTAACTTGCTTTTTAGATACGTCATAGCCATTCCAATTCAGCTGTTGGCCATTCCGCACATTCTACATATCCTTCGGGCGCATCCCTGGCTAACTCATTAATTATCCTATAGTTAGAGGTTAATACTATAGATATAGCTATTGAAGTGATAATCTAAGGTGTATTCGAGCATTAATATATATACTCCTCAAACACAATTTATATTTTCGAAAAATATCGGTCACGAATATTCGACTCACTGGGAAGTATTGTCACAAGTTGACTAGAATGTATCCCGAAATCCCCTCTGGAACATTCCAGCTTTGTCTTGTTACTGGACGGCAACAATCCGCATACCCGGCACCGAAAACACGCCCTGCGTTCCAGCCCCTTCGCAGAAGGAAAATGCTATTTAGTGGGCCGCTATTTAAAACCTGCAATCTCCAACTACGGACAAAGGAAGCTGAACCTCTCAGCTACAAGCCAAAGGGTGTGGCCAACGCACCTAATCACACATGAAAGAACGATATCTGCTTGGCTGTATACATCGGTTACTCGACACAGCCATCTCTTGAACCCCCTTTCAACGAAGTTCTATCGATCCGATCCTGGCTGCCCGAGATCTGTAGCGCGACTGCAGCACACCAAAGCCCTCAAGGCTATGTTGGCACCAAATACGAATTCGCGACTGGGAACAGTCACGAGTCTGATCGAGTTTTTGACGCCAGTATTTGTCCAACAGCCTTGCTCTTGGCTGTATAGGAGCCTGCGGCCTCGATCTCAACGCCGTCCATGTCACTCTGAACCAAAAAAGCTTCTCCCTACCGCCTACCTAGATGGCTTGCGTGGTGTCGCCGCATTTGTTGTTTACGTCTTTCACTTCTCGTTCGTGTGGTATCCGCATATCATGAACGGGTTTGGGTCAGACCCTTCGAACAGAAGTTTTGTGCAACTGACCATTGTCAGACTCCTGCACTCGGGGCGAGCCAGTGTGGCGGTCTTCTTTGTCATATCCGGCTACGTGCTCAGCCTAAAAACACTGACGGCCATCCATGGAGGAAAAACGGATCGCATCCTGGATACGCTCTCGGGAATGGCTTTTCGCAGGCCGTTACGACTATACTTGCCTGTTCTCGCGGCTACTGGGATAATGGCTATTCTGGTTCGTTTCCGAGTATATTTAGAGGACGCTAGGCATCATGGCGTGATTGAGTTCGCCCCGACTGCGTGGGGCCAAGCCCGACACTGGTTCCTTGCCATGGTACAGCTCATAGACCCGTTCCGCGAGATTTTGCCAAACGGTGCCAATCACAGTCACGGCATCGCGTATGGTGCCTTTCTATGGACAATACCGACCGAGGTCAAAGGTTCATTGATGGTCTTTACACTACTCTTGATGTTTGGTCGCGTTAAAACTTGGATCCGTATAGCCTCGATATCGTTTTTCTTTTGTTGCCAGGTCATCGCAAACGAGCTAGATCAAGCCTTATTTACGGCTGGCATGCTGCTCGCTGAGCTTTCCTTGTGCCTTCCTCCGGCAAACCCTGACGCCCAAGTTGGGTCATGGACATTGACCCCATCGCATCAGAAACCTCACGATTCTTCCTTGATCCGCCATCTTGTCACTATCCCATTCTTCATCCTCTCTTTGCATCTTTTATCTTATCCTCAGATGAATGGATATTCTAGCCCAGGGTTTATATTCCTGTCTTCACTAGTTCCTAGCCGATATGACAAGGAGCAGGTGTGGCTCTCGCTAGGGTCTATCTCACTTATTTCCTCTCTTATGTATTCATCGCCAGCCGACCTAGGCGGATTCTGGAGACCACGGAAGACAGAGCAGAGTTACCGTTCGCTGGATGGATACGATTCTAACGAGAACGAGGGCTTCATACAACCGCCTGACGGCGAAAATATGCTATCTCCAACTGTGCTCTGCGACAATTCCGGAAGTCAAGACCGACCGCTGATACCTTTGCTGCAACGCCCATTCACTTCAACAACAAGCCGTTTTCTTGGCCGCATCTCTTACAGCTTATATCTCTTGCACCAAACCGTCCACCACACTGTTGGGACTCGCCTACTTATGCCATACTGGGAGGAATATATGAATACCTTGGCTGCCGCTGATGAAATGAGAAACGACGGGGAACTAGACGAAAGTAACCAGCTGGCAAAGTTGGCAGAGAATACAATGCTCTGGGCTTGGATACGTGCTTTTATAGTCAGCACATTCGTCCTGCTGTGGGTGAGCGATGTGTTTGAGCGTGCTATAGACTCAAAAATAGTGGCACTTACCCACCGCATTAGTAAAAGGGCCTGGAAGGGTTAACAAAGTTAGGAAGAATGTAATGCAACTCACCTTGCTCGTGTTGAGTACCTTGGTAGGCCCACCCACTTCGACAACAAAAAGCCTCTCGACTTGTTTGCATATGTTTTATCGTCGCTAGTATCAATTGTGCAGACCGTATATTATTACGTCCAAGATGGTGACAACCGTCTTGACTGACTTATCACTTTCCAACTATATATTCCCCGTTGTCGTGACGTGCAGAATTGAGCAATCTGGAACCACAGATCTCGGTTCGCACTAGCGGGGCACCAAGGCAACGCGAGGAGGATGCCCTCGTGTGGCAGCCATGGCCGGGGCTGCCACGTTGTAGACGCTTGGCACCGGCATACAGAGGCCAGCGGCTGGGTTCGGGCGTCTCAAGGCGGCTGGGATCTTGCACTTCAGACGCTACAGCCCAGGGTGTTCCCTCTTCTCCCGATACCCCGCACCGTATCCTATAACGTCATTGGAGTCTATTGGTTTGTCTGTAGGCAAAATCCAGCCTCTATTCGCATGGCGGTTTCTCCATAGATTAGCTCTTCCAGGTTGTCTATCTACCTTTCTGCTAAGCCCCTTGCAGCTAGATAGAGTTTTATGCGTCCCAGATGAACCGAGCTGAACGGCTAGCGGCCAAATTCACGATGTCAAAACAGCACTAGATCGAGCAGGATCTGCCACACGAACTGGTGGCGTGAGGTAGTTACCATCAGGGACGAGGGCCTTTGAGGGGCGCGCACGTGGAGAGAGCATAGACGCAACGTGCGGGCAAATTACGACTCGACACAAAAGTCTGCTAAAGCGACGCTAGGCCGTGCGTACGTCAGTCCGGTTACCACCGAACCACGCTCGAGTGAGTTTAGCGTGGCCCAAGCTCAGGGGAACAGCTCGATAGCCCCTATGCTGAACAGCCTAGACAGGGAACTGGCGTCTGGATCACGCTGTAACCCACCTGCGAAAACAGCCGGCGCTCCACTCCAAAAGCCGCGATTTTAGTCAAGACCCGGGAGTCTGGACGCCAGCGGACGAGATAAATACAATGAGGTAGGTGCTCGCGGCAAACGGGTGCGTTGGTGAAGACTTTCCCCCTCGAGCGACAAAGATGCCACCCCTACTTTCCCTGATCGCCGCCGTCTGGCTGTGGTCGGGAATTGTAGATGCCCAGGCCAGCCTAGTTACTGAGATCTTTAACAATGCACCTGCATGCGCTGTAGGTGACGAGAAACCCCGAGTTGGGCTCCTTCCGGAGCGAAACGAGTGGCTGACGCAGGACGGAACAAATAGCTCCCGTGCATCACGCCCGTGTTTACCAATGGGGTCTGCTCCCTCGACGCTATTGCGCCATGCGTATGCAGCAACATCACGCTGCAGTCCGAGCTCTCTACATGCGTACAGAGAGCATGTGTCTTCAGCGACCAAGTTGGTATGGCTTGCCTACCCCTCTTAGCGGGCGCTCCGCCATCGCCGCGCCCCAACTAACCAGAAACGTCAGCTGCCGTGTCCATCGAGACAAGTGTGTGCATCGACTATCCCAAGGAGTCCCGGAGCCAAGACGTGAAAGTCACTGCTATTTGCTGCCTCGCTATCATCCTGCCTGTGATCATGCTGCGGTTCTACGCGCGGCTGCGCATAGTACGGGAGCTAGGATGGGACGATTATATGACCTTGTTCGCTGTGCTTGCCCACATCGCCGTGTCGGCAATCGAGATCGCTAGTACGTTACTGAATCGTCGTTACCTGGATGGCATCACTCACCTCTCTCCAGGCGCCCGCATGGGTTTTGGCATGCATTATTGGCAGATACAACCGGACACAGGCACCGTTCTACTCCAAGTAAGATCCATCAAACTCCAGAGACACCAACCCAAGAGGGTACCTAAGTCGCGTCTAACCCGGCTCGCAGCTGTTTTGGGTGGTCCAGATGCTGTATATCCTCATCCAGCTCCTCACCAAGCTATCGATCTTGTTCCTCTTGGGCCGAGTTATCTCTACCCCTGGGTTCCAACTAACGGTTAAGGTTTTTGCCAGCTTCCTGATCTTCCATTTCGGGGTTTTCATTCTTGTGGATGCTTTCCAGTGCATCCCGGTGGATGCCGTCTGGGATCGCAACATCAGAGATGCCCGCTGTGTAAACATGACAACAGCTGGATACGTGATGGCCGCTTTTAGCATTGTCGAGGATGTGGGAATATTGTTACTACCCGTGCCGTGGGTTATGCGCCTTCAAATGAACGTGAAAAGCCGACTCTTAGTCGGGTTTCTATTCGGCGTCGGGTCTTTGTAAGTCACAGTCTCCCTGGCTTGCATATAATATTCATTCTAACGTTGCTCCAGTGCCTGTATTACAAGCATGATCAGAATGAAGTATCTAATTAAATTCAGTAGCTCTTTGGACTCAACATGTACGTCATTCCATTGCTCTCGTCACACTACACCGCTTGAACTGTTACCGAATACTAATATCACGTCACCAGGGGATAATGTTGATGTTGTTATTTGGTCCATCATCGAGGTCTTCTCCGCTCTGCTTTGTGGAAGCCTGCCAGCGATATGGCCGCTCATCAGTCGGCTTGTGGTGCCCGGTTCTGACTGGCAGTCCGGCCCATCAAATCAGTCGAAAGGCCCTAACGATAGTACACCGTCATACACATCACGGCCGTACCAAACATCGTTTACGGAGCTTGAAGGAAGTGACCGCGCGTTGCCGTTGCAACGACTTGATTCCCGACGGGTTCCTGTGAAGTCCTCACCACCGCTGTCGGACCATGAACACGAGTTTGGTCACAAAGGGGAGCATGGGGCAGATAGATCGTTTGACACAGTGTCTATAGTTTAAGGCAATTGATGTCACCTATTTGGAATGCACAGCGTACAGGAGATCACGGACGGTCACTGAAACTTTGAATGAATACGCTAGAGCCTAAATTAATTTCTACATCAAGACGTATACGGAGCAATCCGAGTCTTTTGATGCGCAGCCGAAGCGCGGCGATATTGGCGCCACTCGTGTCGTACGTCACATCCCACAATTCCTTGTCCTTGTCCGTAGGCCACCAGATTTTAAGCGACAGACATGTGGTCTCCGAGATGGCCTCGGCCACTAACTGCTTAAATTGCTTCGACAATAGATTTTGCCCACGAAGTCAATTCGGACAATGAGAGAAACATTTCCGCATCTCAATCCGCAGCCCAGCTTCAAGAAGCTGCTAACGAAATATAGCAAGATAGCTGGACCACCTTATGAAATGAACTCATCCACGCTGTGTCTTGGGAATCTCGATACTCCTCTTTGCATCTCCTTGGCTGGACCCATACCTACTAACAGCCTCAACAGCTGTTCCCATCTCCACCGCGATGCGCAGAATATATCGTCGCACCACGCAACATGACGGAGTTCATCGTCCTCTAGAATACCCCATGCCTCGGGGTGAATCACAGACAGCCAGCTGCTATCAATATAGATGTATTTGGGGAAGCGAAAGTCATAGCTTCCGTTCAGGAGGTCTATCTTAAGGTAAACAGTCGAGTTGAAGCGTATCCATGTGTATCTGGCGCTGCAAATGCCGCAATGGTAGTTGTGTCGAGAAGGCCAATATTGGTGCCAAGCAGCCTCATTATAGGCTAGGAAATATCCGACCTGGCTTGGATTTCGTTCAGCGTTGCACCGACAGCAAAATCGATCGTAGGAGACACAGCTGTGGTTGATCCACCGGAGGCAATCAAAGCATGCGCAGTTGTCAGGGGCGAATGGTAGCAATAACTGCCCGTCGTCGACCGTGACGTGCGGACAAAGGATCTTTTCCAGTGCGGTTGTATTTGCTGCCAGCTGTTCTTGTAACCACGCCCGGGTTACAGGGGTTTCGTGTTGAAGTTTGAATAACTTGTGTGTTACAGTAGAGCTAAGCATTAGCGTGTCGTTATCAACGTGTTTCCAGCGTTTCACTCGAGGCCTGGAATTGGCGTAGAGGTGTCGTTGGTCGCTCAAGGCAGTCCAGAGCGGCGGCTCATGATCCCGGTGTTGACAAAGATCCCAGGGTATCCCTCTCATCGAATCAGGGCATTTGAAATCTTGGGCTTCTTTCCATCCCGTAGACAGATGAGTGCAGATGTGTAGCTTACCTTCGGCGAGCACACAGATCCGGGTTGCCGATGGGAATTCTCTCTGCCGTGATGAGAAGAGGGGACGCCTGTGAGCCTCGTTGCAATGGGAGCACCAAAGCATACTCTGGAGCTTTTGGATAGCCATATCGTATCTTCCGTCTTTTCGGAACTGGGAGCAAGCATCACAGAATCTGTCCCTGTCCAGGAGGCGATCGAGCTGTTTGCGAAAAGAGAAACTCTTGAGCCTGGCCGCTGGGGAGAAGTCATTGTCTTTCTGACTGAGTGACGGCCAGGGGCCAATCTCGGCAAGGCGCCATACCCTTGCCTCTATCCTTTCTTCACAGGCGTCGCCAAGTAGTGTCCGATCAAACATGATTCTCATAATTAATCCACACGTACGGAGAGCAATACGCTTCGAGATATCGTCCAGGCTACTGAGGATCTGTAAAACGAGTTCTTCTGGTAGCCGATAGAATGCGCAGCGTGCGAGGTTGGCCCGCCGGGCGGATACCCAGGATGGCTCGTCATCGCCCGTATCGCAGGTGCGGTACGAGGATGTGTACCACTCCTTAACCCGAAGCCACCAAGGTCGTAAGTCGGCTAAGATGCTCGTGCCCCTGCGGGCGGGTGGTGTGCTCTCGAGAGACCCGCGCTGGCTCCGGTGCCACAACTTCATCGCCAAGGTCGTGTGCGTGTTTTGTGTAGATAGGAGAAATTTGGCGGACAGAGTGGGTATGCCAAAATAAGGGAGATGGCATAGGGGAGGACCATTCGGGTGGCTGCTCGATCCAATATATACCAGCTGTTGGCCGCCAAGCCACAGAGAGTCCTGGAACTAGGAAGGACGAAGGGTAAAAAAAAAAAAAAAAAAACTTGTCTCCGGCGTACCGATGGGTAGGCTAAAGCATAAATTGGGTTCAGGACATCCCCAACGTTGGCTAGGCGGTCGGGTTGCGGCGCATCTGTTAGATGCCATCCTTGGCTACACAGAAGTGTCCCCGAGCACATCACACGATCGGAATCTGTCCCGTTCGTGCAGGTCATGGGAATGCCTCGCAAACTCTCGTGACCAAACACACCTGCACCTATTCTACATTGACATTATTCTAGCACAACGACTACCACCGCATGAAATGCGTGATCGGACACCGAGAGAAGTATTGCCCAGCGGAAAATGAGTCCGTGGCCTGTTCAGCCATTACCGCCACACCCGCCTCGCGCGAAGTGTTGGCATTGAGTTTTCTTCTGGTTGCCATTTTGGGTAACTGGCACCACGCTCAGCCATAGCCGCCACCGTATGGGAGCGCAGACCTTCCTCACAACGCAGCGCCCCGGTCACCACGAAAAAAGAGATAGTTCCCACCTGCTTTTCAGATGTGCAAGCTATCTACTCGGTAACCAATTCGTCCAGCATGGTCGTTATTGTCCTGGGGGTTAAGAAGACCCCCCGCGTGCCCTCCTTCACGGCGATTTGACCATTTGAACAGTGCCTTTCTGGTCGAGCCGTGCTCCAGATGACTTCATCTATTTCGAAAGCAGGCAAGCACAGTTGGAGACTTTCCCAGGTACCTGGGGATGATAGGAACACGGGGAGGTTTCGGGCGTCATGATTTTTGCTGCGGTGCTGGGGAAGGAGTAGATAGGCAAAACCTTGGTCCTGGTAATAACAGCCAGAACTGGAAGGTGTGCCACCAGGGGCGGTCTCCGCCGGCCAAACCACGGGCCAGCACCCATTCGTTCGGATTCCCATGCAATTCCGCTCCTGGAACTCCTGTTCCCCAAGTAAGGTAGCAGCAGTCTATTTTCTTGCTACGTGCAAAGGCGAATGGGTGATAGCTGATAAGATAGTGGTCTGTGGCCGTGAGGAAGAGGGCGGCATTTCCGTCGAGAGTCATTTCCGCCAAAACGGGAGAACGGGCGGGGGTATTTCCGGTTCTAAGGGATACAAGAGAATAATACTGGTCAATAGATATTCTCCCCTTAGATCCTGCCTTTGCCCGGTCGGGCTCCGTTCCCGCGTAACGCACAGTCCAAGCCTGCCCGGTGCTGCTCGGACAAAGGCGGTGATAACCAATCGAGCGAATAACTAGAACATCTTGAGCAGCTTAGCGGCGTAGCTGCAATAACCGTAACGCGGGATAACAGTCCCCTCCGGTCATAGTGGATACACGTCCGATGCATTCCAAATATACCACGAGCGTATGCACGGGTCTGACAAGTAGTGGCGAGGGTTCCTACCCAAGGGGGAAAATCATGCAGGCTTGAGGTCTGTGCTCTGCAGCTAAGGCGCCAGGGGAGGGAGGAGCTAGCTTTGGATTCCAAGGGGCACTGCTCGGGAAGCCGTTCTGGGACGCAAGGCTCGGAGCCTTGCTTCATTCTGAGAAGATCCAACACGCCGACGGCAAGGCAACGCGTAGACGGGATGTGAGCAATCTGAATGAAGTTGGCAGCATCCGTAAGAAGGAATTAAGATGTTTGGCTCTGGCAACGTTGTTAGGTGTTGCCATGGTTGAACTATCTTGGGTTGGCACGTGTGGCCAAAGCATGGTTTGCTATCTCCCTTTCGATTCACAAGCAGCTAGCTACTTGAGCGTTAACCGATCGGCATACCCGGGCATGTCGCGGCATGTAGGTGTGTTAGGAAGGTAGGTCCGGGGCGGCACAGCCTTATGACAGAGCTATTTCCCACTGAAATAGGGCTAGGTTAGCTCTCAAGGTACCTAAATTTTAAGATTGCTTGCCAAATACGACCCGTCGTAAAAGAAGGTGGAGTTCCCCACTCCTGCAAGAGAGCTAGCCGCCGTGAGAAGCGCCTGGTTTCAATGTTCTCACTCGCTTCCACACGACAAGTTCGCTTCTGAGACACGCAAATAGGAGATCCAGTCTAGGCGCGGAGAGCCAGGGTATCTTGGTCGGCATGCAGCATCCACCGATTGCCAAGTCCCAGCTATGGCTCCCCGTACCCTGGACCGACTAGATAGGATCTAGGCCAGAGAAGCACCGAGTCAGTAGCGGTAAGAAACGAGCGAGACGGGAGGAAAGCAACCGGAGATATGTAGGATCGTGGCTGGCCTGTGCCAGTCCTTGCCTTACCTTTCTCAAGATCGGTCCTATGCTAGTTATAAGGAATGTTAAATCTTGGACCCACTGGACCAGGGTCCCAAAGAATCGGCGGAATCCGAGTTCCGTACGAACTACCCCTGCCAATTGGCTGGAAGGATACGCCTTGCTACGTGTCTCCTCTCTGTCTCTTCCATTATATGGTCAGGGGGGGTTTTGTTGGGGGGGGCGTGAGCTATAGGGGAAATCACCCACTCACTTACTAGATTTGAACCAATAGCCTCCACATCGAAATGATACAAGCTCGGCACGAGGCCTAGCTAGCTGGCTGAGTTGTGGCCCCCACTTCTTCGGATTGTTAAGTCAGTTGAGAGATCGCAACGGATTTATTTCCGTCTCCAGCGGTTATACATATCGTTATCCGCCGAGGATGCCCAGCGCGAATCCTGAATGCAACGGATGACTTGGATATATGTGTCAAGAGCACGTCGAAAGGATACGAATAATATCTCGTGTTAAGCCAGGACAAACTCTTGTGTAACTGACGCTACACGATCATTGCTAAGCGGCCGCCGCTATACAACCCCCGCGGACACTAAACACGTGTTTGGACATGGGCACAGATAACAGGCGCAGGCGCGAGCATACACGCAGCAAGACAGGCTGTACAACATGCAAGAAGAGACATGTACGGTGTGACGAAGCACGTCCGGTTTGGTAAGCATGACCCATCTCACTTGGCACAATGGTGTCGCCAGTCTTGTTCAGATCGAGCGACTTGCGTACCTTACCGACTTGACACCCCCTTTTTTTTGCCAAACTACAGCATGCTTTGTGGAGTCGTTATACTCATTTCGAATCAGAGAGCAAGCCGTTGGCACCCGCAACCCCTATGCATCGATACCGGCGTTATGCTGACCCTTTGGTATGCCTCACGATAGCAATAATTGTCTCCTTGTTCAAAGAAACTGCGAGTATACCCAGGTGGAGTCTTGGGCTGAACTCGATGCAAATTCTTACTTGCTCGAGTCTGAGGACCAGCAGGGGTCTTTCGGCTTCTGGCAACTTGCAAAAGATCCTAGGATGGTGGATCCATTCGATAGCCTTCCCAGCGGCACGCCTCCCAAAGCGCGAGAATTACTCTACCACCGTCAGTGCCCCCCTTCTACGGTTTCTTGCGCGACTCGCTGCCCTAGTAATTCTCAAAAGACTTCTCTGCTCATCCGCTCGACAGTTATACATGCTCAGGAGCGACAATGCCAGATGCCCTTGTCGAAGAAGCAGTAAGTCGATAGTTAGCCTGTGCGTTTGTTCGCCGTCTTTCTCACCCACGGTAGCATCAAACGGGCGATACAGCATCCGGATGACTTCCGTGGTGTTGTGCTTCTGGCCGCGTTGCACTTTAGATGGAGCACCGGAGACCTCGGAGACTTTGAATCTACCTACGTCACAACCAAGATCGAATGTATCCGCACCGTCAACAGGCTCCTCGGCTGCCCGAAGGAGGACCACGACGCCATACGGTCTCGATTTAGCCTTGTTGCAACATTGTGTCTAGTAGAAGTAAGACGCTATCCTTGACCTTGACAAGCGTTTCTAAGCATCCGTCCGGAGACTAGGCTAACATGTATGGAAGAGCTGCTCACGAAACCTAGCCGCGGCCGAGACTCATTTAGAAGGTCTCTTAGTCCTCCTCGAAAACGAAAAGCTCGCCTGGCCGACCGACCGTGCGTTTAGAGATGCGAACAACGTTATATCACGGTATTTGCTTCTCTGCATGGATCAAGTCCGCAACCTGCGGCAATGCCTCACGGGTTCCTCGGTTGGCCTAGCAGAAGAAGCGCAGTTGGGACCAGGCTGGCAGTCGCTATGCACCAATGAGCTTCTAAGCGACTTCAACGACCGTCTCCTCGCCTTCTGGCTAATGCCATCGCTTCTCTATGCAGACCTAGCCTTGCGGGCAGATGACGTGGATGCCCTCGATTTTGTGGACGTATTGCGCGTCGCTACAGCGAATCGCGGTGGGTGCCGGCCGAGTCATGCCAGAGCGACGTCCTTCTCTGCCGTCCAGCCGGATTCGCGCGGGACCACGATGTCCAACTACTTCCTTTGGGGCCTTAGCGGGAGCGGCGTGGCACCACAATCGACCGGCGGCCGAGGCGGGGTGTTTCTCAGCTCATGGGCGAGCCTTTCTGTCGCAACTAGACTCTACAACGCGATCGTTTTGCAACTGAAGCCATATTGGTGCAGCCCTCACAGCCGTACGATGATTTGGCTCCTACAAACCCTGCAGCAGGACCTAGAAGATACATTCGAGATTTCCGTGGTGGAGCGCAGGCGGAGCAGCGACTTCTGGTTCTGGAAAGCCTTTCTGGGGACGGCTGTGCTTGTCGAGGCGTGGTGTTCGGGAGCAGTGAATGACACCGCAGAGGTGAAGGTGCTCGGAGGTAAGGCGATGCTCTTGGAGCTGATGTCTTGGTTCTGTCACAAGGTTCGGTTGTGGAGCATAGCCACTGGCACTGCAGAGTGGGAGGACGCGAAGGATTCTCTAGGCCAGGTAGTTTGGCCGGTTAGAGCGCCGACAGAGGCGTTATTCGTAGCTGTTTGGGACCGGGCATTAGCAACAGAAGCCGAAAATACTTAATAGAGTGGTGTGTGTATGTGTTGGGCTAGTACGTTGCATACGACCAAGGATCCATCGGCTCCCTGCGCCACCAAGACCTTCTTTCCCCTCTTCGTATAGTCAGGCTATCGTACAATGAGCCTAGCACAGGCACCGGGCCATCTATTCTTGTTTAGCCCTTTGCTCCCTAGTATAGCCCTTTGCTCCCTAGTACAGCGCCAGTTCTTTGGTTTAGTCGCTCCACAACCATAGTCCTAGGCGCAACAGTAGTAGGATTTTCTGGGCGCTCGGAATTTTGACCAATTTTGAACACATGGGCCGGATGGATGCACGCTGCGGTGGCTTAGATCCGTTGTTAGGCCTTGCCAAGGTTCTCTTGCAGGGTTTAACTACCTTTCCAGGCACTTACGACAATTGATAGAGAAAGGACGGTGCGTAGCACGAGGCTGAGACCTGGTAAAGAGAGTGCCGATGTATTTTAGGCAGGTTTGGAAGAGCGGTCCTAGATCTCACTTACGCCTAGACCGTAAAGAGGCACCGCAGGTATTGCCGGGGGCTGGTTGCTTGGCATATAGGCAGAACAGGCCCCACAAAATAAGCCCAAGGGTCTGAAAGGCTGGTTAGGACGAGGTAGAAACACAGCCATGGCGCTAAAAGGTTCGCAACAGCTCTAAAAAGTTCGCAATAGCTCTAAAAAGTTCTGATGGCAAAGTTTCACAGGCACGACCCGAAAGGCCTGGGAAGTTCTACTAGGCGCGTAACCTGTATTTATGACTCCATGTAGTTAACTAAGGACATGGAGTGAGATTGTCCGCATCATGCTAGCTTGCAGTAGACGATTTTGCAATTTTACCCTATAACAGCCCGAAGATACGGCTATGGCGGCCCCCACGAAGCTGTTTTCCCTACTGTGGGGTCTACACAGCATAGTTTCTGCGAGTTCCACACCCAACCTGATCATCGCCGAACGAAACATACTTGTCCACGACAATACTGCCAGTATCTTCCGGACGACTCTGGTGCAACCCAGAGACCAAGGGCAGGACACTGTCTTCAATGCCACCGCGATTCTAGACAAGAGCTGGAAAGACGCCGAACTGTTCCACACGTATAGTGCATAGCTACCCAATCACTATGGAGACCAGATGGGCTAATCACTTTGTTCTTGACAGCGATAAAGATACCAGCCAAAGCTCGAGCGGTGGTTCCACTGGCGTTGTGATAACATGCACCACCTGCTATGTCAAAGGGACCGCAAACGCCTTCCTAAAGATCGACAATGCATTCAACATCGACAGTGCACTGAAGAATCTAGCCTCCGAGGTTGAGCAGGACGTCGACAGCCTCACAAGTCAAGTGATCAACTACTTCGAAGACTACATCAAGGAGAGCAGCAAAAACATCCTGAAGGGAGACTTTGATCTGGGCAATTACGCTTTGCCACCTCTCAACGTTGACCTAAGCCTCGACGTCCCTAAAATTCCGGAAGTTCAATTTGAGATCCAACTTGACGGCGTGGAGCTCTACCTGGCACTCGACACCGCCTTCAGCAGTGGCGCAACCTATACCGTCAGTCTACTCCGCTTGGAAAGTCTCTTCAAAGTCGGTTTACAGTACTCTTTTGAGCTGGAGCTGGAGCTCAGCACAGATGCACCTATCGACATCAGCAGCGGCGTTCACCTTAAGCTTGAGGACGCGACCGGTATCGACATTGAGCTCTTCGGTAAAAGTATCTCCAACGTCAAACTGTGAGTGACTAGCCAGTATAATGCTGCGAAAAAGCGGAGTTTCTGGGTAACCCCACTGCTAACAGCCGTGTTTGTTATAGGGAAGGTGGAACGTTTGAATTCCTCCCAGTGACGGTGCGGACTGTCAATGCCGCATCCCTCTCTGCAGTGTTGCGCGCCCGGTTTGGCGCTGGCCTGGGAATCGGTTCGCCCGACATCTCCGTCGCAGGTGTCAAGATCGAGACGGCATCTGTGGGTGTAGAGGCCGATGTGTTCGCCAACTTAGCTGAGTTCAGGTTCGACTTCGCCAAGGGCTCTGGCAGCAATGGATGCTTGAACATGGATGAGTCGTACCAGCTTGCCGTCGGCGCTGGTATAGGGGCGACGCTGGCTGCAGGGCCGCGTACATGGGGTCCCGAGCTATCTACCTCGGTTCCGATCTTCTCGACGACCTCTACAGGAGCATGCGCCACCTCCGCAACTAGCTCGGCTGCGGCGATTCGGAGAGACGAATCGGGCGCCAATACACTGAGCACGGTCGTCACGTACACCGCCACGGCATGCCTATCTACAGGTGCCGTGAACTGCCCTGCCTCTCTCCAGACGACCAAGATTGTATCGTCTACGAGCACGTACATCGGGTCCTTAACGACGATCCCACCCACGACGCAGATGTCTGTTGGAAGCACCATCGCATTCGGGAGAAATGCCAACGAGGCGTTCTCAACAACAAGCTCCCCAGTTCCATATAGTGGGGGGTCTGGTTCTGGGAGCTCCACAGACAACCACCGTGGTCTTATCATTGGCCTATGTGTTGGCTTGGGGGTTCCTATCCTGGCCGCGGTCGTTGCCATAGCCCTGTAAGTTAAACCGCCATCTTCCTATCCTCTTCGTCAAGCCCTTTCTCGTTCGGCTTGATGAATCTAGGGCCCATGGCTGTCTAGTTTAAAATCAGAAACTGACGGTAGAAATATATAGCTTCCGTTCACGGCGCAGAAAGTCTGGCTCGCCTGTGCCATATGCACCAATGGTATATGCAGATGGATACAGCTACAGCTCTACGCCGAAACAAGGACAGATACCATCCGCAAGTCAATATTCTTCATGATTATATTTCTTCTATCTTAAGTTAGCGTTTCAAGGAGGATGTATCGACTGGTCTATCTCTTTCTAGAGTGGTCTAGGGCTTCCGTTTCTTTGTGCGTAGGAGACAAATAGCTTGTAAGAGAATGAGATTATCCCGGTTTCAAATTAACCAATGAAACGAACAATTTGAGTAAAAATACTGTAGGGCGTAGATTAGCGTAAGGCCGGCGCAAATCGGTTCCTTGCTATACCGTCATGTACAAGGCTGGGTTCGCCGAAAAAGGACCCCATAAGTCAGGAAAAGCCTTGTCACACCAGTCTGGCGAAGACGCTAACTGAAGTCATCGGGGCGGCATGCGATCCATGTTTAACTACAGACCATAGCTTTTGCACGAACCACCGCGATTCCCCAGTGGTGTTAGAAGCATCGATCTGCATGTGGTGCACTAGCCAGTCGTTTACGGTGCAGGGGTCCGAGCCGCCAGGCACGCCAGGATCAGGCCCTCGACTGAGCAAAAAGCGCACTACCCAGAGCTTCTGCCGTAGTATTTTGCGTTTTATGGAGTTGCGAGGCAGGTTATGTGCTCCCCAAAGGAAAAAATCTCGAAATAGTTCTTGGAGCACGGGACGGGGTGGCGCCAGCTGAACCGTCATTCTCGGACCAGTTCGGACAGCACAGGCGGCGTTGATGTCCGCGCCACGCCGAATCAAGGCGTTCACGGCTGTGACAAATCCAAACCCAAGCTTGTAGTCGGGAACAGTGACGGAGTAGATGTAACGGGCTAGTACCTCGTTGAGTTCGTGGTCAGGAATGTCACGTGCGATCAGTTTCGCAAATCTGCCAATGGCTTGCCGCATTGGTGACCGGTGTCGACGGCGAGTAGCGGCTTCAATCTGTGTTTCATCGGAGACGTAGAGCTTCAAAAGTCGAACATAGTGTCCTTGTGTTGATCCGCGCTCGATGAGTAGCTTGACGGCGGCATAAAAACGAGGGTGGATGAGCCGCGCCAAGCCGAGCCTATCGAGCAACCTCTCGACTCCCAAGCGGCGCCTGAAATTGAATTTGGTATGTTTGTCTGGGGGGATTTCATTTGGCTCGCCGAATCCGATATCGGCCCCCTGAGTGAGCAGATAATCTAGGCCGTCGAGGGCGCTGGCCTCAAACCCGTCGTGGTCGCTTGGCCAAAGCATGTTATCGAGAAAGACGGAGAGCGGCGTTGCTCTGGACCAACTGGCTGGGTACTTCCTGTCACGGGGGTAGCGGGTCTTGAACACTTCCTCCTCGTGGTTGATGTCCGCGCCTGCCGCTAAGCACGCCTTCATCGCTGCCAGCCCGTGAGGCGAGCAGCCCATGGCGACCGCGGCCGCAAAAACGGGGATATGTATGGCTCTCCTGGTAAGACTTTTAAGCTTTTTACCGTGGATGTTGGCACCTCTGGAAAGCAGTATCGGAAGCATTGATATGTGGCCCGACAGGATGGCTGCAGAGAGAGGCGATATGGACTCCCTGAATCGGAAAGCATACAGGCGATTTGGATCTGCCCCGCGGTCTAACAGAGCTTCGGCGAGGTCTAATGAGCCGGGGAGCAAGAGGCACTGGACTAACGGCTGGGACAAGCTCAAGGCCTGACCGATGCTCTCAACCTGTTCATCCAGGTTGGCTTCGAAGAAGAGCTGTCTGAGCTCCTCTTCTGCTTTCCGATGGAAGATGGCCCGGATAAGTACCCGAGATTGACTCATCGTAGCATCTTTAGACTTAGTAGCATTGTCGACGCGGGCTCCGAGATCGAGTAAGGCCTTGAAGGCTGCGGGTTTGTTGCACTGAGCCGTTAGGCATAGAGTTGACAATTTCTCCTTCTCCTCGTGGCCGTTGTAGCCGTCATAGGCTATTCCCAGAAGCGCTTCGAATTAGCAATCCGCTCTGGACATCATTGCTCCGTCTGCTGGTAGGAAAACAAGGATTGGTCTGGGAGCTTGCAACACGTACTGCTTGGCGGATGGCCGTACTTGACAGCTATACGGATCCCCTCCGGATATCCCCGAGTACAAGCCCACTTCATTGCCGAGTTTCTGGCCTCTTTTCCACGGTATAGAAGAGGTTCGAGGCGCTGCTTAAGGAGTTTGCTCGTCCGCAGGAGCGAGATAGCGTCTCTGCATTCGGTCTGCCATCGACCTCACCAGTCAGGTCAACTAGGATTTTTAAAAGAAGTTCTGTCGGAATGAGCTCTAGGACCGCCATTCTGGTGGGTAATGCAAGCTCGGGTTCCATTGCTAGGTTCGGAGCGGTGCCTTCAGGGCCGACAACGCGTACTTGCGAAATTGCGGTGGACTTCATACACACCTCATTGAGAAACAAGAGTGGTGGCAAGAAAATGAGCACATTGATCTAGTGCATACTTATTCAATCCTTTAGAGACGACTGGCTAGGTAGCCTCTGTCTTGTTTGCGCAATGTGGGCTGCCGCGATTGTGAGGGGCTGGGTTCTGCCTGGAGATGCCTAGATTTACAGCCAGTTGAGCCTCATTTTTGCGTGTATTGCTGCTCTACCCCTCGCTCTTATCCATCACAATCTCTCAAACTATTAACTAACTCTTAGTAAACGTTATTGACTAGGTCTTCGCGACAATTAATATTGGCCTGTGCGCTCATCTGCGCGAGTAACATGTATAGTTATTCCAAAAGCAATTCATCTGATGAGCAACACAGCTACGTTTTGCTACAGGGGGGTCATGAGGACCCGCCCTGTGCTATTTGCGACCACCGTCTTAGAGTAGTATCTCTATGAGAGATATCAGACGTAAACCTGACCGACCATTTCTAGTAATGACAGGGGCTTGCGCCCCTTCTTCCCCGGCCAAGATCCACCACTGCCGGCCAGCCAAATGAATATACCTCAATCCGGTTGAAAATCATGCTATACCATCAGAAAAAGAACTGCGACTGCTGTAGTATATTATGCTGACCCATGGGCCGCAAACCACTGACGAAGTTTCCCTCTCCCATACAAGTTCAATGTAAACCAGCACAAGAAGAGCACCGACATGAGCGGCAAAACGATCTGCAGAAACAGAGCCATGGCATCCGCGCGGACAAACCATGACCTTGTTGCTGTCCCTGAGGAGTCGGACACGTCCCATCCTAGCACTCCACTCTGGAAGAATGTCTACATAGCAAGCGCTTGTTGGTTTGTGACCTTTCTAAATTCTGCGGGGGCGGGGGCACGACTGGAGTTGACTTACGGCGATAAAAGTCCCAGGAAGGAACATCAGCGTCAAGATGGTAACAATGTGCATAGAAAATGTCTCTTCAACAGTCTTCTGTGCCATCTTCTCCATAGCCTTGATAGACTTATTCCCGTGCTCCGCTAAGATGCGGCTTACTTGCAAGCTGCGGTACTGCAAGAGATTTTCGAACTACAAATAGGCCCAGTTAGCTACACTCCTGGCTGGCTACCGCTTGTTAACGCACCAAGGTCTTTCCTTCATTTAATTTGTTGTAGAGGGACTCCAGTTGTAACTGTCGCGTCTCAAGCCGTCGAACAATTGCTGCTGTCTTTTTGAGAAATGGCGGGACTGCCGAGTGCAGGACCGTTACCGTGTCGCTGGGAAGCTCCGTCGAGTCCATCAGCATCAAGTAGAAATTTTCGGTGTCCACCAGGAGCGCCTTATTTAGCTTAATGATGAGGATTGCGTCCTCCACCTTCTCCCCCATCACATTTAGATCTTGCAGGTCCCCATAGTTGAACATCTCTAGGACAAGCTCTTCCGAGGCCTCGAGCCGGGCACCACTTGCCCGCGCATGTTGTGCGGTTTGTTGTGACTTGGGTGCCGCTTCCACGTGAGTGATTTGTCTCCGTCGCCATCTGGTCGGCTTTAGAGCATTGAATCCTTTCTCAGGCATCTCGCACAGGAATGAGATAAGCCCAGCTCCTGTTGGTTGGGAGATTTGCCCAGACGATCGCGTCGTTGGCCGCGCTCTCGAGAAGTGAGGTTTCTTGTCGATTGGTGCAGTCTTTGCTTTAATCATAATGTCCCGGATTGTGTCCTCAATGTCACGTATGCACCAGCGCCAGTTCTCCTCGCACCACGTGAAGAGCATGACCAGAATGTCTAGGGCCGCTCGTAGCGAAGCCAAAAGCTCATCTGTGGGTTCGGTATAAGCTGGGACTATGTCAGAGGTGCTTTCTTTAATGCGTTTCTCCAACAGATTATTCCCTTTGACGCTTATCCACAGCGTCTTCCCTGTAACAACATCGAAGGAATGGTAGAGAGCAGCCTGGCGCATCGACCACTGCCATCCAGCTTCGGAGGTGCGTTCTGCAGTTCTCAGTAGAATGGAAAAGCGCCATTCCTGCCCTGAGCGCCCGATAGTTTCCAAGGTAGGTAGTCTTGTCTCCTGGGACCATGCATTGTCATACTGAAACAGGGATAGCCCTGCATCTAGAGGTTCTTCTTGGTCCCCGAACGCAAATATAGAGTCGAGAAATGAAACGTCCACCTGCTGGTATGTCATGAGGTACTTGAGCATGGCTGCTGTGCAATTCAAGGGAGCTCGCGAGTGATCTGATTCAATGAACCTGGCGAGGACTGTCAGCATATGAGCACACAGCTGGTCGACCCGTAGGCATACGCATGCCGGCATTGGGGATCTTCCTGCCGTCTGTCGAGATGGATTTTAAGATCCGTTAATTTGGATACGTCAGTCTCATGATATACTACAGGCGTCGTTAACAAGAGCGTTACTAAACGGGGAAGGCGATAATGCCTTCAACTCATACTGTTGTCTCTATTCCAGTGCTCCCAGAACACGAGGCGGGCCTTGTCACCCCGAAAGAGGACGCGATCGTGGTCTTCGATGTATTTCCATAAGCGCCTCGCAACATCTTTTGGAATATTCTTCCTCAGCAAATTGCAGGGATACCGATGGGACTCTAGGCACACCCCGATCAATCGATCGTAGGGGTCACGCTCGACACCTCCGAAGCGGCTCGAAGCCACGTCACCGCTACTATGCAGAGGAGCTTTCGGTGCGAGCGATGCGAGTGCCATGGTTGGTGGACTGCAAACGCATCTGCTCAAGCTAGGGAGCCAGCTCAGAGATCGTACGGGTATTAATGCCCGCAGGTCCTCAGATAGCGGTCTTGGAGATCTGATGCCGGTGATGCCCAGTCAAATCTTCGAGGGGTTGATACTGATATCCGACAAGATTGATTGTCCATGCAATCCGCAATCCCGTGCACAATAAGGCAGATGAAGAGGGAAGGGCGGAGAATGGATCTCAGCGTGGAGGTAGGTATGAGCTCTCGAAAATCCAATGCTGCGGCGGAATTTCCGAACAGCGGGTTTCAGCGCATTTAAACAAACATTGGAATGCCCAGGAGTACTTTTCGGATGTTGCCGGCTTGTTGTAGCGGTGAAATTGGGCTAAAGGAGCGTTGAACACTGATGTCGGGCGAGGAAGGCAGTGTCTTTGATGCCGCATCACTGTCTGCATGAAGGCGGGAGCCCCCGACTGTTACCAGTGCGGCTCTGGTTCCGGATAGGGGGAGGGGACGGCGGAGGAGCGGGGGGCGGCAAAATGGAGTGGTGATGTGACATGAAAAAATGCATGTTAGTGTGCAGCTAAAATGTGTTACAGTGCTGTACATTCTCCAGTTTAGAGCATCTGCGATGAACTGCCACCTCCCAGCCCCCAGCCCCCTCAGTTGCTCTGGCAAGGATAATCCAACACGAGCCATGTTGGTATTGCATTGTGGCGTTTCGGGCAGGCAGTTGGAGCTGAGAATATCATGAAAAGGCAGATGCGGTGTTGTACATGTACAATGCCAGTACCTCATCACGGCCCGAGCGGCTGGGCATCGGTATGTGTGTTCTAAAAAACAAGTGCACTTTCAACAAGGATCGTGCTACACATACTGGGCGATCCCTGTGGTAGCCAGCTGAGTCAAGCAATACGTTAAACCGCGGCTTTCTAGCATGCAGACTCAGAGTAAGGTACTTTAAATCAAGCCCTTCGGACAGGTCAAGCCTACGTATCACAGAGTGGCTAGAATGAGCTCATTCGAAATGAGGATGGGTATAACAATTCTTCACTTAGGCCAATGAACGACGAGTTTGCTTGTAGATAAGGCTAAGCCACAACCAACTGCATACATCTGTTCTGTTAGGGTGCCACGTTTGAATGCATCCCCAATGCTAGCACCAGCAAACTGCACACCGCCCGACAAGGCTGCGGCAGCGCGACTCTACCTACCCATTCCAAACCAGCACGCGCCGGAGCTTCCGTATTTTATCTCTCTCGGCCTTTTCTCAGATTACACATCAGCACTCAAGCTAGGCAAGGTAGGTACAGAAGCTCGTTGCATACCTTGGTTAGCAGTCTCGGGAGCAAGAATTGGTATTTCCCCGCCAGCTCCCCATGCTAGGACACCTAAGTCAGTGGATGATACACCTCTTGGACTCAAGAAGGAATTCCCATGACTTGCCTCGACTTCAATAGCTGGATCGTTAAAATACCATCGCAGCCACGATTCAAGGACGTCCTGGTTTATCTGGTAGTCGGAAAAGGTGTCTGAAACAGACTCTGCCATAATCACACTTTGAGGAGCATTTAGACGAGTGTCGGTTGATAAAAATCGGGAATGATGTGTTGGTGACGGATCTTGGAGGAAGGAACCGATGGCAGTATTTAACTGCATCGTGGCCAGCGCTCGAAGAGCAGAAGATGATAAGGAGCTGAGAGCCGACGTCACCTTCGACTCTCTCCGAGATTTCGCATACATGTATCCGTCTTCTTAGTCCCCCCTCGGATCCCCGATTGCAGGCAACTCCAAGCTTAACTGCACTTTGGGTCGCATCTTCTGCACGCGTCGAGCCAGTGAGGATATCAAGATACCGCCAGCCGCCGCCCGGCATATCCAAAGGGGGCCATGTGGTCGCCAGCTGCATATAACTAAGACGAAGCAGGCTCTCAGGAAGCCATCAGATCGCCGTAGAGGTGGTGTTGGAGAGGCACCTGACCCAGATGATTACCCATTCGCGGGGGTCCTCCCTATCAGACCTTGAGAGGCGAGCCTCAGCGACCAATATAACAGTCAATATACATTGGTACTGCCGTGGCATAAGGCTCAGAACGCCTGTCACGCTTGACCGGTGCATTTGCCACGCTTGACCGGCCCGCCGCATTTGCGCGATACCTCTTCACCAGAAGGCAGACTTCTACACTGGGCGCCTAACGTCGCACAAAGGTTGCCTAGATACTCGTACTGTTTGATAGGATGTAGCCGATGATTGAACCAAAAATAGAAAGCTTCTCCGAAGTCACTGCGTGTGGATTTGAACTCTCACCAGTTGCCCGGATCTGCAGTGGAATTGCAGATACGATAGTTAGCCCGAGTTTCCATTAAAGACTGCGATAACTTGGAAGAACGCCCAATGATATTAGGTTTACACTCCCCTTTGCTTCGTCGCCGAATTAGATGCACATGATTGTGGCTGTGGTTGGCTAAAAGAGACAAATATTAGCTTCCACTAGCGTCTAGTGCATTCCATGGCCGCAGCCCCTGGGCTATTAAATTCAGGGACTTCCTACGGGATCTCTGGCTGTTGTTGTCGGAGTGCTGTAATAGCTAGCCGCCTAATCTGCTCTGTACACGCATCCTGCGGTGCTCATATCAAGATAGTAAAGCGGTGGAAGGGAATCCTGCTTAGGTAACCACGCGGGCAGCGTCCAAAGCATAGATTAAGTCTTGATCCCTTAGCATGACAAAGTCATGATTATATTTATAATCAGTCCAGACAGCCGCTGGCAAGATACGAAAAGAAGGTATACAGTTTCATTCCCATTAGTGGAAGCCTGCCCAAGCCCCTTACTCGACATCAGTTCCTCGCTTTAACCTATACGGCTCAGCTTCGAAATCTCTCACAACTGAACGGTGAAAGTTTATCACTCTCTGCTCAGAAGACTAGCTCGAGTCCCATAGTGCCGGGTAAGATAAGCTATAGTTCCTTTACTTTAAAGTGTACCTGCTTTGTAAATACTTTAGATATTACATGCTCTTCCGGTCTTGCTTCCGGCAAGTTTATTCCTATCTCATTAATTTAGTTTGTTCAAAGGCCGGTATCTTGGTTGGCCGTAGTCTACGTAGAGTTGTTCATATTGATACCGCCGACTCACCAGGCATATAGCCTACCTTGCCTATTCCTATTGGAAGACGCGAATACTGTCTCATTGGATACATTCGGTTGCGGGGCCTGAAACCTCGTCTGCATCGGGCTCCACTTGTCGTACATATTTGTGCACTTTCTTGGTGTTGTTTGGCCAGGTCTCGACACTCACCGCAAATTTTCTTCATCTGGACGGAGGCTAAGGGGTTTTTTGAGCTACTTCAAGAGTCCTGTAGTAAGCCAACGCCATCGAAGCTTCGTAGGATCCGTATCTTACGCCTCTGATCTGTGTCGGAAGATGTCGTCAGGTGGTTGTGATGGAACAACAGGACAGAGCAAACGACCCAGCCACGGACGACACGGAAGTTCCAACAATCGTATCGATAGGCGATGGATGCGACGACTTTGTCGACTATATAAGAAGAAGATGCCGTCAGCCCTTCGGCCTCGATGGCCAAGGTAATCAGAAACCATACGTCACCGCCCGCATGCTTCTTCAATATTGGCATCTCAACAAAATAGAAAGCATTCTAGTAGCCAATAATATACAGGAGATCGTGGCAGAGCGCATCACAAAAGATTATATCCGAATATTCTCCATTCTCTGCTACATTCGCCAGCCTGCTCGACTAAAGGATCTGATGATATTCCATCCATCTGACAGGTTCCTTCCTGTGAAGACAATCCCAGGACCCTGGATTAGCAGCGAAAGTCTGTTGGGTTTATACAAGCAGCTCTACGAGACTCAGTGGCGCTTTGTACCTCATTTCTTTGACTCAAATTGGGAGCATCTTACCGTGGATATACCTCAAGAAGAAATCCTCCCTATCGAGAAACTTGCAACTATCTCGTCCAACGACTACACAGCAGTCTATAGGGTTCTCATTCATGAGGATTGCCATCAGCTAACGAGTGGCGATGTGGTGTTCAAGGAGTTCCTGTTCGACCCCATAATCGGGTTCAATATGGCTCAAAACGAAATTAACACTTACGTTGGGCTGCTGGAACATACATCGGAGATTGAAGATGGAAGAGAGCTTGCTATTGAGCCATCCACTTTCGATTACGTCGCACAGTACTTTGGCTCATTCGCCCGCGTGACAGGTGACGAACAATCGGATTCAAAAGTGATTATCCTCGAATACGCCAAGGGCGGTACCCTTCTCAGCTATATCAACAAGGGAAACACATCCAGCCAGTCAGAACCATACCAGCGCCATTTATGGAGACAGCTGGGCTATCATACTTCGCAAGGGCTCAATGCAATACATAGATTCGGGGGGCGTGTAGGGTAAGGAAAATTTACTATGGAAGACGGAGATAAACTAACAGAAACCTAGTGGCCACGGCGATCTAAAAGGAGACAATATCCTGTACACTGGCGGTAGCATCGAGTGTAAACATAAACCATGCTTCAAGCTAGTCGATTTCGGAAGCAGCCATTTGAGAAAGAGCCAGACAAACCCAAACTGGCGTTCGAGCGGCCTTCAAGGACCGGCAAACAGAGAGACTCGTAAGTGGTCGCACGTTGTCTAACCACGGACGAATCATTCTTTGCTCACCCAAGGCAAGGGCCGCCCGAGGCATCTGATTGGCTCCCCGAGGAGAAACCACACCTCCCTCCATTTCCCACAATGGAAGGGGACATGTGGGCTTTCGGTTGCATATGTAGCGAGATGTTTGTTGCTACCCTGCTCGGCATTGACGAGTTAAAGCAGTATAAGAAGGATCGACAAGAAGAAAATAAGCCGCGAAAGCAGTTCTCCAACGCTGGATATGGTACAGCGTTCCACGGCGGCGGTAGCAGGCTCGCCACCGTACAGAAATGGCATAACAGAGCACTGGAAGGACGCCGATCAGATAGCATTTGTCACACAGTCAGCCGCTATATCTTGGACTACCTCTTGCAGGACGACCCGAAGGCTCGAAAGTCGGCCAAGGAGCTAGCTTCACTGTTTGACCAACTGCTGCCAGGAGACGGCCCTGCGCCTGTTGCTTCTATCTCTACATCTCAGCAAGGCGAGGAGCCGGTCATAGAGCCCGCTACCCTGGTTATCACGACTCCCCTTTCTGGCGGTGCCACAGAGATAGGCTCGAACACTAAACGAGACGAAAACACAACTACGGTTCCCAAAGTCTATATGCAGCTAGCTTCCGGGGCGAGGCACATCCGGCCTGGTGCCTTCAGCGATGTGGAAAGCATGCTGCCCAGCCTTCGATGCATAAATGGACGGAGACACTCGTTTCTCATCGATGACGGTCCCAGAATGGGATACCTCTACCAGCAGAATGCCTGCCATGTCGTTCGAGTTATCAGCAAGCTAGCAAAGACAACGAGTCCCGACGGGAAAGTAGACCTGTTCTTCGCATCAAGCTCCATAAGCCTCGTCTCTAGAAAGAGCAGCGAATTAGAGGAAGTGGTGCGAAGACACACGGAAACAAGCACGTCTTGGGCGTTAGCTAATACGTTTGGAGCGATCTGGGAAACATTCATCCTAGAGTCACTAAGGAAAAGTCCCCCCATACCGACCAGCCTCTATATCCTCACAGACGGTGCCTGGCCGGCCGCAGATGATGTCGTCGGTGCTCTTTCACTAAGGATCCAAGCCCTTATCGAGAGGATAGCCGCCATGAGCTCTGGTGTGAAAGTGCTTGTAACGATTATCCGATGCGGGGAGGTGACAGGTGCGAGTGACACGAACCTCAGAAAGCTCGAAGAAAATATACACCGTTTCATGACCACCAGCGGCAAGGATCCAGCATTGTAAGACATAGAACATGCCCTACTCTCTATTACTGCTACACGATCCGTGCTTACTAATTCAACTCGCTAGAAATGTGTTGAGCGTCTTCCCCTCGGATGCAAGCATCCCCAACATCTTGGCAGGAAGACTGCATGGAGCAAGCGCAGATCGGTCACCTGGAAGGCGCAGCTCATCTCTAACACGTCTAGCCTACCAGGAAAGACATAGGGCATCGCCAACATCGCCAATCATTGGCTAAGTCCCCCATTGCATTTCTAGAAGGACTCGCGATAGGTGGTTCAGATAATCTGTAGGTATATCAAAATAGTATGGTACGGTAAATAGGCGTTAGTGGCGCTCCATGACAATTATTACTGGATCAATCAGGATCAAGCCATACGAAGATCAGACAGAGACTGTGGGACTGAAACCAGCTGCTTTCCTTTCGTCCCACCCGGGGAGGCCCAGGCTAGTGAAATTGCCTGGTCCAGTGCAAAGTTAGGCCGGAGTACATTCGGATACTAAAAACAGCCGAGACTCCCAAAGCTAGACCGAGTGTCATTGAATCAGATGCCTAGACGAGGAAGGTATGGGTCGGCAATGCGACCGCTGGAGGCAAAAAATCCCGCGTCTCTTGGTGCCTTAGTACTCGCCCGCCACGTAGCCACCACTACCAGCTCTCAAACGCGCACAAAAAATCCAAATTGCTCTTATGCAGGCCTCTGCCGCTTCAGCTGGCAGCAAAGACTATTGGCCGCAAAGTTGAGGGCGCACGTGTGGGTTCTCAAAAGGTAGCTTTCAATTTCTTCTCCTGTGCGAGCCTTCCCCACCGTCCCTGTGTCCACTAACCCCCCCAATGACGTCTGGGTACTATCTGCCACGATGTCTGACGTTGAAGAAACCATTACGAGCTATCGACTTCGGCTCATCGACCTCCAGCGGTTTCTTGTCACCTTGTTTGGCGAAAGCCCGAAGATCGAAGTATGTCACTCGCTTGGCACTGTGCCGTCACAGGCGTTGACCACCGGTATGCGGTAAGATTCGAGACGATTACTTTGTTATAGCGCTGCCTCGCAAATTGTCGAGAGTAAGTTTGTCGCCATGGGCCACCACCACCGGTCAGTCGCGAGCGCGAGCTGAAGGATCGCGCAGGATGAAAGGGCACAAATTCGCGGATTAAGGCTACAGGAGCTACGAAATGATGTTTCCGACGAGGAGGTGTATCCAGGCCCTTCTCGGACATGAGGAATAAGGAATGCCTAAGGGCTGGTAGGCCTCCCAGACTGCTAGAACTTGCGTTGGGCGGTTACAGCGATGCTCGCCGTATCGGCGACGAGCACACGGATAAAGCGTGGAATGACTTTGAAGGTTTGTAGAATCATCCTAGAGGATTCTTCCAATGTTCTTTCTACAGCTCAGATGTAGGGTCATTCCTGCCCAAGCCCGCTCTGCCTTACAGCCCTTAGTGTGCCACCAAGGATCGATCTTTCCAAGAATTGCAGTTTCTAGCTGAAGGTTAGCACTGACGAAAACAGTACGCGTAGGCTCATTGATTGCTAAAGAATCCTTAGATTGACCCGTAGACGTCCCCGGAAATGTGTGGCGCAAAGCCCAGGGTAACCAAGGTGTGAGTCCTATTACTGCGGTGTGCGAACATAGCGTGGGGGCCAAGAGTACCAATTGCTGCCAAGTCACTCAACTGACGCTTTTACGAGGTAGTAGAAGCTATCGAGACCACAGGGCCATAATCGATGGCTAAGGCTGTTGCATATCGGCCCAGGCAGAAGCAGGCCTCTGCTCCTGATTCGTCATAACACGGGCCGATAATCGACAGATACAGGGAGGCTGTCTACTTGAAATCGCCACAAGGCCACTAGTGGTGAATCAATACCTTTCTCAAATTTACTATCAATATATAGTCTAAGCCTCTGGCAAGGGAATGGCCTCCCGGCCGCTCTGAATCACGTCCTCCAACATTTCGATGCGATCCTGGCCCCAGAATGGCTCATCTCGGTAGACATAGGCCGGCGCTCCGAAATAGTTCCTTGCCACCACGTCCTTAGTGAGAGTGGCCTCCTGCTCCGCCAACTCCTTCTCCGCCTTTGCCCTCTGCAGCAACCGCCTGCCATCCAAGCCAGACTCCGTCGCGATGCGCACGATCGTCTCCTCGTCAGCGATGTCGCCTTCGTCCGCCCATACCGTCTGCAGGCCCCTATGAGCATACGCGTCAATAGGCGCGCTGTCGCCGCCCTCTGCAGCCTCCTGAATAGCGGCGAGCAGTACGCGATGTGCCAGGGACGGATCCGCGGGATAGAAGCGTGGGTGCTTGACTAGCGGGATCCCGCGGATGCGCTGCCAGCGCTCCATCTCCAGCAGCCGGTACGCCTGCCGCTGCAGAGGCCGCTGCTTCACGGGAAGACCTCCCGAGACGGAAAACACGTGAAGGAGATCAACGGGCTTGTAGAGAATCCGGGCATTCTGGTCTTTGGCGAACTGCTGGAATCGCTTGCTGCCCACGTAGGACCACAACGAAATGAACGAGAAATAATACTCGATCACGGGGCGTGATGTAGCCATGATGCCTGGCGGGCTGATATACTATGCAGGTTCCTGAATTGACGGCAGTAGTCTTAGAGTGATCTCGGTGTAAGATGGTGACAAGGCTGGCATAAGACGGGGAAATGTATCGGCGGTTGACGGGAGTCGTCTGCTTGCCCGATTCATTCAGATAAGGGGTCGGCCGCGGGAATAACTAGCAACACCCGTCGCAATTCCCGTCAAAGCAAAGACCTTAGACTTCTGCACTTTGGCATCCTCACTTTGCTGTGGTTGTGGAGCAAGCAGCATTTCTAGCGAGATGGCGCAATCGGCTCTAAACATTGCACCAGCCTTGTATCCACAAACAGGATGGTAGTTTTCGGGGCTTTAATCTCAAAACATGTGCGTAGCAGAAGCAGAAGCGTAGATGGCCAAACGAGTATTCAGAGTAGCAGCAACATGGCTCTTGACCCATGCGCCCGGCACCGCATCTTGTTGGTCCGTTCGATCGCTCGAGGGTGCGGTGGCCCAGTATGGCGTAATAAATAGTCCTCGTAGCCGTCGTTTCTCGGTACTTTCAGGTGGGCATCGTGCAGCAAGAAGCTCTTGCGTGATCTAAACCATGCCGTAACAAGGCTGCGAGAGGACCAAGCCCGTTGGCATTAAATACCAGGTCCATGGCACAGGATCTGCATGAACCGCACTAGTATCTTCCAGCCTACACTCCTTTCATTAGAGACCATTTGAAAAGGGGCAAAATGGCGGAGAAAGCTGGAACTGTCCACCAGAACTCGGACGATGGCGACGCTCAGCATCGCTTGTCCGAGGATCTAGAGGCTAAGAAGCTCACAAAGAGCATCTTGTGGAAGCTCGACACCAGGTAGGCTATATTGCATGACATCCCGGCCTAGAGGCACCGGTGCTGACTTGGAGGGAAACAGAGTTCTTCCCCTGTTAGCGGTCCTGTACCTATTCAACTTCCTCGACCGCTCCAATGTTGGCAATGCCAAGATCCTTGGTCTCCAAAACGACCTGGCCATCACCAACAGCCAGTATGCGACGAGCTTGGCCGTCTTTTTCGTATTCTACGTCGTGTCGGAGCTACCATCAAACCTCATCGTCAAGCGTGCCACGCCCAAGATCTGGTTACCCACGTTGGGCTTCCTCTGGGGCACCACCATTATGTGCACAGGATTCGTCAAGACGTACGGCCAACTTCTCGCCCTCCGCGTCTTGCTGGGGACCTTCGAGGGCGGTCTCTATCCGGGGTGCCTGCTCTATTTCTCGAACATGTACACGCGTGAAGAATTGGCGTTGCGGGTGGGACTGTTCTATTCAATGGCATCCTTGTCCGGGGCATTTGGTGGTCTCCTGGCTCGAGGACTGTCGGCAATCTCGCCTACCTCGGGAGTCGGGTCCGGATGGCGATGGGTATGTCTGCATCAACTCTCTGCTCGTACAGACCCAGTCCCGCCGCCCGTGCTAACAGTACTCTCAGATCATGATCATCGAAGGCATAATCACCATAGTCGTCGCAATCACCGTGTTTATCTTTCTGCCAAACTCGGTCGATTCGGACTTTTTTACCCCGGCGGAACGGCAACACGCTATCGCACGTCTGAGGAAGTCATACGACTCTTCAAACCTCGGAAGGAAGGCTGAGCCAGAAAGGTTCCAGTGGTCTGAAGTCCGCCGAGGTATCTTCTCTCCCCAGACTCTACTCACCGGCACCGCATACTTTGCCATCTGCTGCGCTCTCTTTTCTTTCAGTCTGTTCCTTCCGTCGATCGTGGCCGCTATGGGCTACACCAGCAACCAGGCGCAGCTGCTCACCGTCCCGCCCTATGCCGTCGCCTCCGTGCTGAGCGCGTGCTACGCCATCCTGTCGGACCGCATTCACCTGCGAGGAACCCTGTCGCTCTTCTCGCTGCCTCTAGGCATTATTGGTTACGGCATCATCGCGCGTACCGATAACAGCGCCTCTGTCAAGTACGGCATGACGTTCCTGATGGCTACTGGCATCTACATGTCGGTACCCACGATTCTTGTGTGGCTCCTCAACAACTCGGCTGGTCACTACAAGAGGGCTGCGGCTGGCGCAGTACAGGTCGGGCTGGCAAACTGCGGTGGTATCGTCGCTGCCTTCTTGTATCCCGATGTTGAAAGCCCGAGCTACTCTAAGAGCCACCATATCATCATGGGTTGTCTCTGTTATGCATGGCTAGCGTAAGTCCAATTACCCATGGACCAATTCAGTTTCTTGCTAACATTACAAAACAGGGTACTTATAAACGTGCTGTACTGCCGCAAAGTCAACAAGGACAAGGAAAACGGCAAGTACGACAGGTACATTGGCTACGGGGACGACCGAGAGCCGTCTTTCAAGCTGGTCATTTAACCGACATGGTGCAGTGAGCTAAAAGGATAACCGCATACAGGCGGTGGCTTCTTCAATGGGAAAAAAATAGTGCAGGCCCAGGTAGTACGTTGCAGATAGAACCACTTATTTCTACCACTTGTGCATCCTAAGACTGTCTTTCGAGCCCGTCTGTATAATGATATGCTGCTTTTGCGACCATCGAAACTTGTCATCTTGTATCAGCACAGCTACTCCGAGACGCAGAGACCAGAGGGCGGAGACCGGAGTTATCGGTGGTAGATGCTTACTACCTACATCAGGTAATAGCTTCGGCGTGGCTTATCGCACACAGGAATATTGCTATTCGTGCTCTAGTGAGTATACGTAATAGGATTGAGGAAATTGGTCTTACCGTGGGGAGCTCGTCCAGCTGGTCCTAGTCTAGGAACGCCACCTCCACAGGTATTGCCTCCCGAGGGGGCTTTGCAACGAGACAAAGTATAATTGGTCAGCTCGCTGGCTTCCCTGGAGTCGAACTGTTCTGCTCCTGCTATTCCCTAGGTCGTTATACTTCAGAGGCATGAAAATTGGTGTGAGCTGATTACAGCGACAAAGATGGAATGCGTTGCTTCATTCGATAACAATTTGCTCTTAGCTTTACGAGTAGCATGTCAGCTATTTCCCTTTCCATGTGAGCTTTAGGGCGATTGGCTTTGGCAGGGCAGGTCCTTTTCCCCCTCTGTGTCACAGAGGCCCAATGGCCACCAATCGATCGCGTGCCCAAGGTAGTTGGACCATATGACATCAAATTGGTGGGCAGGCATCAGTGTGCTACGCTCGTACCGAATGTCACAGGGCCAGGTTGATCGCCCGTTTTGGTCAAGCACGATTACTCAAGCCATCGGCGTGCTCTCCTGGACCGGATGGCTCGACGAATCATCATGGACCCCGGCCAGCCACGTAACAAGGCTGGCCAACAAATCCTCCCACGTCTCCTACTTTTTTAAGCCTCCAAACCTGGTGTATTGGAAGGCTGCTGCTTTAGTACCGACTGGCGTCGCAAGTACCTAGCAAATCACGAGAAATGGTACTTCGGAGGTAGCATTGGACAACACGTTCATGACTAAGGTGAATTATAAGTCCCAAAAGAGGCGCCATCAATTTGGAAATAGCTCCCAATTCTGATAATCGCCAAGTCTGTTGCCCGAGGGTCTATTGAGGGGACGAAGTGCTAATCGCTTACTTCCGTCACCCCACATTGCAGTAGTCCCGGCGGGAGGGCAACCCGGTCCCGAAGCAGCTGGTGTGATGTGTAGCTCACGTATGGGTGTGATGAGAAATGATTTCGTCGCTAACGCGGCCCGGATTAAGAGAGTACAAGCCACCACTACATAAATAGCAAGACCCGTCGCGAAACTCCCGCCAATCTGTCCCTGCACAGAGGCACGCGAGAGTAATGAAAAAATCGAGCAAGCCGACGTTATTATTGTCTGATTGTATCACAAAATGTCCACTCCGCGCAGTGTATTGATAGCCGCGCTGGCTCTTACTGCTACGCTTGCCCTCGCCTCTGGAATTCCCGCCCGGAACTGCGTGGACCTAGTCGTGCCCGTTACAGTTGCGGCCAACAACACCAAGTACGACATATTGCGAGTTGACAGCAATATTGACGCGGTGGAGTTTACGCGAGCTCGAGAGTGTGTGGCACCACCCCTTCCCAGATTTCTTCCAGCCGCGGCTTGGTGATGGATATGGTACTGACGGACCTTCGACTGGAGTAAATGGGATGCCCCCAGCATTGATCAGATTTCCCTCGGCCCCATTGCTGTTGGGGGTCAGTACAATATCAGTGCGCAGCTGTGCGTTCCGACAACTCCCATCAAGCACGAGAAAATCCTCTTACTAGCCACTCATGGTGTTGGCTTTGACAAGCGGCAAGTCAAACCCCTGCGTGATGCTGCGAGAAGTTCAGGCGTCCGGACAGCATTTCTTACTTTGTGCGTTCCGGGTAATTAGTGCTTTCGACTCGGGGTACCGACCAGAGGAGTTTTCTTTCGTCGACTCTGCATTGGCCCAGGGCTACGCCACCTTCGCTTATGATCGACTCGGAGCTGGCTTGTCGTCTCTTCCCGACGCGTATGACGTGCTACAGACGCCATTGCAGGGCGAAGTCTTAAGAGCACTTACGGAACTTTCCCTGAGCGGTCTATTCTTCAAAGACTCGGTGATTCAGTCTGGCAATGCCGCCCTTGCAGGATACAAGGCATACAAGGCCGACAAAGTCGTCCACGTGGGTCATTCTTACGGCTCGATCATCACGAACTGGTTCATAGGCCAATACGGATCGTTGAGTGCCGGCGCGATTCTGACCGGGTTCCTGATCGGCAACGAGACAGCGGCCTTGAAGCTCGAGGTCGCCGACTTGGCCTATGCGCCCGAGGACGATCCCGTGAAATTCGCCAACCGGACGAGCGGCTACCTAGTTTTCGGCACCGCCAACGCCTGGCAGCTTGACTCGTTCAGAAAGGAGACCCTCGACCCGCAGGTTCTACAGTACTGGAGCAGCGAGCTCAAGACCACTCTCGGCGTGGGAGAGCTTCTATCCCTCGGCACAGGTGTTGGAGAGGTAGTGCGTGGTTTCAACGGGCCGCTGCAGGTGAGTGAAGCGCTGGTTAATCCCGATCGCACAAGCACTGACCGGTGGAATTTGCGTTCTTAGATGTTTGTGGGCGAGTTCGATTACGGCTTCTGCAACGGGGTTTGCCGCGGCACGTTCGACACGGCGCAGCTTGCGGCTCTGTATCCCGATGCCACAGACTTCGATGTGTACTTGCAGCCAAATACCGGGCACGTGGTTTCGCTGTCACTGAATGCGACGGCTGGCTACCAAGTGATCTTCGATTTCTTATATAAAAACGGTCTCTAACCATTCATTGTTCCACGAGCGGCTCTTGCACCTCTGTGCTCGCTAGATATTGATTATAGACACGTGTTTTAGATGGTTGAATTGAAAATTCCCCTTCTCCAGCCCATGAGTACGAGACTTAGAGCTAGGTAGCATATGCATATATTGTGGCGTCATCTAAGGCAGGCGTGGGTATTAGAGACCTCACAATGGTGCCGAAATCAGCATTGCCAAAGGCAGCGATGAGGTGATACCCAAGACATTATGCACCTCGGCACTATTGTCTTCATGTTCAGCGTCCGGGTTCTCGGGAATGGTACCTGAGATTCGAAACCATGACTATCCTTGTAACTAATCAGCAAGAAACTACCCTTTATGTACTAGTAAATATCCCCATGACATTAGTCAATGTGATTTACAATCTAGGATGCCAAGACATTGATATTCATGTCATATTGAGTTAAGCCGCCCTGATTTCTCCATGCCTCGTCGTTTAGTCATCCCGTTGCGCTCCGATATCTAACATCGGAAACGCCTCTAAGCCTTGGGAAAATGGGCCATCAGCCTCGTTCCACATGTAGACCTTAGCCAAGCTGCCCGGCATCGCCCAGCCTTCTACTGTGATTGCATTGGGAACCTTTTGTCCGTAGTCTAATTTCGTCGATAATTTGAGCGCGAGCAGGCGGCCTGTGGCTTCTTTATACTCCCGACGAAGCCACTCATATATATACGGTTCTTCGTCTTTCTCGTCCTCGGGTTCGGGTAGAGCCTCCTCTGATATTGATAGTGCAAGGTATTCCAAATCTGGGGAATTGAGGATGATTTTGAGGATCTGTTCCCTCCAAGCTCTGATGTCCCCCCAGAGACCTAGTAGTGACAGTCTCCGCAGGCCAGAAAATATAAACCTCGGACCTGGATGACCGAAACTTTGGCGTATTTTCTCTTCAGCATCCGTGTCAACATCTCCGATTGAATTATTATCTTCGTGGAATTCAATCGAAATGTTTCGCAGTGACGAGATGGACGATAATGCAACTACACTATCTCGAGAAAGAACCAAGTCCTGGGACCTATCAAGCAAAGTTATAGGAAAGTCCAAGTCCACGGCGCAGTTCTTCTCCCTTGAATATACTTACGCAAAGGTTTGTAGCCTAGGGGTCCGTTGGCACACGTCGACAACCGCATCGTTCAGCTGTGTCCATATGATCTCCCGGCCAGTGAAATACCAGTGGTCACCGTGCCTCCAACGTGGTTCCTTGCGTGGATGCTCACGAGCCCAAGCAGATAGGAGAGACTCTACACCAGACCGTTCGATTATAAAAATCCGGGCATGGGCCAGGTTTCTACTCTGAAGCAGGCGGCGACGCTGGCCAGGATCGGAAAGGCTACTAATATTATGTTCGTCCCATCGTAGGCATCTGTACAGTTGAGGTGTAAAGGCGGCGTTGAAGGCGTGATTGACTAGGCAGAGCTGACTCAAAGATGTGCGCTCATATATCTGGTAATTTGATCAGTATATTAAGTCCGCCATCTGGATTTAGAGATTGCTTTCTAGGAGGCGACGCACATGGGATGCGATCTCCCGCAGTAGCTCAGCTGTTCCGAAAACAGCGTCTGCGGCCATTTGAGCAAGTTTTGCAGGCTGCTGTGCGCATTAAAGGTAATAACTCAGCTCTGCAATATATTCTATATTTAAAGGATTGAACGGAGCTCTTTGTCGAGCATCAAGGCTGCTCACTGGGCAGGTACATGCGACAGTGAGCCGACGACAGCCAGCGACTGGGAGAAGAGGATGGATGGGTAGTGGGCTGAAAGGATGTGGCTTCCGACCTGGAAAGAGGGGTCCAGAGGATGACTAATGCAGTATCTACAGGGATAGGGGCACTAGTTACACGAATAGGGGTTGTGACTAGATGCTCTAAGGCAGGAAGGAAATCAGACGCGTTGAATGTAGCATCCAGATATACAAAGCCTAGATAAAAATTTATGCATATTGGAAAAGTGAAGGTTGAAACTAAACTGAATCATACTGGGTGCCTATCTGAGGCAATACGTTTCGGCGAATCATGTTTCGCGGCAACCTAAGAACTGCCCTTAGGCAGCGGTTTTTACTGTGGCGTCCGATGTATTCGGTCCATGGCCGACATCGTTGCCTACGGTACCAATGGAAAGGCTGAGGCATTAAAATGGCGTCGATAACCCTTCTTATCGATCTCTGCTTTCCTTGTTGTAGCCATACACTTCAGAGCCACCCCTAAGCCTAGAACTATGCCAACCACGATCCCAGGCCACTCAATACTGCCGATCACGGCGGCGGACCTGCCAACTCATGCCGATAATCTGCGCGAGTCCAAGCTAAATCTCTCGATAAACCGCTTTCTCTACAAGAACTGGCCAAATGAGACTGCTCAGAGCAAACAGTACTCGGACGCAGTCAAAGGGGCCTTGGGGAACCCGGACTGCGAGTCTCTGAAGGTGATAGAGGACACCACTGGAGAGATCGTCGCCCAACTGTTCCTGACACGCATGCGCCCTGTTGAAGAGAAAGAACCCTCAAGTGAAGACAAAGCTTCAACTAGCAACAGCGCACCTGACTACTTCGTCCCGGAGATACTGGCTTGGGTCATGGAGGCAAATGCGCATATCAATACACCTGTGAAGAATAGAGAGCATCTATGTGAGCCCATTCTTCGAATTCACCATGCCCAAGGCTTGAAGATTTTCTGACACTTGTCCACAGCTGTGACGGAGGTGTATGTCAGGCCATCTAGCCGGCACCAAGGGATAGGATCTAGTTTGATAAACTTGTGCCTCGATCGAGGGAAAGAGGCTGGCTTACCCGTGTTTGCCGGTACTGAGCCACAGGCTCGACCTTTCTTCCTGAAGTTGGGGTTCAAAGACACCGGACATTTTGACATTGACTTGAGCAAACATGCACCAGAGAATTGTGGCTACGGGCTTTTTAGACTTTCCGGCATGATCGTGGAACAGTAAAAAGTAACACACTGATAATATGCTATGGACCACATCTTTATATACAGCTCCAGAACCAGTGCATATAGAGTATCGGTCTCAATAGTGTAGATACCCGCTCGTTCTAGCAGAGGTCTAAAATAGCAGTCCCAACAAGATCGCTGTCCTGCTTATACAAAAATACTCTTTCGACAGCAGCCAAAATCAGTTGCACCTGAGCAAATAGCAATCAGGAGGTTTATCACTTGGCCAGGTCCTTCGATTGAGGAGCAGAGCGATGATATAGACAAAATCTCACCAGGCTAGGCTTGACCACCATCTAGAACACAATTCAGGCTGAACTCGTACTCCGAGGTAAGGTTCCCATCTTAGGGGCCAGCCTAGGGGTCCCATCCGGAAACCACGCAGCCAATGACGTTGTTGGCGCTGTTTGGACAGGGTGCAAGATTTGCATCCCTTCGATAGCCCATCATTGCTGCCCTATTATATGGTCAGGATGCTGAACCGCTTTAGGTCTCCAGGCTGTTGCTCGCACCGGATTGGCCACAAACCATGCAAGGATGCCACAGGTGGACACAGACGACAATGTTCGGCCAGGGTCGGAAGATGAAAATAGTCGACCGGCACCGGACCATCGCAAAGAAACCATGGAGCCACTAGCCCCAGGCGCAACCCTTCAGCTCAATGATGCTGCGTATGGCCTACCATCGGACACCATATTCGAAATATCAACGGCCAGCGGCCTAGGTGCGGGGGTGGAGCGCGACGTGCAGGCGCTGCCCGGTTTCCAGGAGTGGGTCGCTCACAGAAGGTTGGCTTCAAGAGGCGCTACCAGCAGACCAGACCAGCAGGTGGGACTGTACAGGCCTCTCCTAGACCCATTTGAGATTCGTGTTTTGGAACTGGAGCCGGGGAACACGAACGACAAGATCTGCGGATCCCTCCATCATTGCTCCATCGAATTCGCTGGCGACATCACCGCTGTCGAGCTCCCCTATCAGCGTTTCGCCGTTCCTGTGGAAGACACCGCTCGACCGAGATGGTATACCGCGCTAAGCTACACTTGGGGACCGCCTGTGTTTGACGCTCTGGTCGAGATCGAGGGCTACATCAAGCTCATCACATCTACGCTTTATTGTGCGCTGCGATCTCTCCGCCGGTCAGATGAGGCAGTAATGCTGTGGATAGATCAGATCTGCATAAATCAGGACGATAACAGCGAGAAGGCATCTCAGATACCACTGATGGCGCGTATTTATAGGCGCGCCTACAGCACGGTTGCGTGGCTCGGTGATGTCCCTCGAGCTCCTTCAGTCTTTCAAATGCTCGATGAGATCTACGGTCGGCTCCAGTTTGTTGAATCCATCGAGTCCCTAGATGACCTCGAGAGATACGGGCTTCCCTCTATCAGCTCCAACTCATGGGCCGATGTTTGGAACCTCCTCTCAAGGCCTTGGTTCCGAAGACTGTGGGTCATCCAGGAAACCGTCCTATCACGCCACCTATGGCTCGCAGCAGGGGATGCTATTTGCTCGTGGGACACTGTGACGGCCGCCTGCCTGAGCTTAGAAACCTGCGGCCTATCTCCGCTCTTGCAGGTCGCATTACATGCAGAAGGGCCTAACGTTTGCGAGATCGTGTTTACGATGGGTAAGATGAAGGACTACGACATGGGCCACCCTTCTAGCTCGAGATCGCCCTTTTATATGCTCTCTCTTCTCACTAGCACGCGCTCATCGCTCTGCTATGACGCGAGAGACAAGGTGTATGGGATGCTGGGCATCATGGGAGACATCTCCTGGGTTACCGTCAGCTACGATACCACCTACACAGCGCAAGACCTGTACGGCGACGTTATGTTATACATACTCAAGAATCAGCGCAGCTTACTCCGCCCAGTTCTGGTTTCGGTGGACTATGCTACCGCCCCATCAGAATCTCTGCCTTCCTGGGTCCCAGACTGGAGTCAACCACGACAAACCCAACCATTGGGATATGCAGAGTCAACCGCAAATGTATATTCTGCGTGCGGCATCTATGATGAGTCACAGTATACGTTCGTGGGAAAAGAGCTATGCGCGCAGGGGAAAACCCTCGACACGATCGAGAGGCTGACAGCCGTCTTTACACAGCCAGACATCTCGTTGCGGAATTTCCAAGAGAAGAATCATGACCTGAAAGCTGGTATGAAGCTGGCCTCCTGTCTCGAAGCGTACCCTGGGAGTGCCGCTGTGTTTGAAGCTTTCTGGCACTGTCTCGTCGCCGGCAAAGATGGGTCGGGGATGCAAAAGAGTCCATCTTCGTTCGAAGAAATCTTCAGCCTTCTCGTAGACGAGCTAGCTGGCCGTTCGGATTCTATAATGGGGCAGACGTACAGCGCCCGGCAGAAGCGTCCACGTGGGAAAGGGAAGCTAGAGCTTTCCAACCTTGAGTCGAGGGCGCCAAAGGAAACCTTCCAGGAGATCCGGGTCGCTCTTGCGGGAGCCATGAAGAACCGGCGACTTGGTGTTACAAGGTTGGGGTATCTTGGCCTATTTCCGATGAGCACAGAGCCTGGGGATGTGGTTTCACTACTTGCCGGTTGCCACGTGCCCTTTGTTTTGCGGAGTACAGTGGGCCGGGGGTATCGCCTCGTGGGGGAGTGCTATGTGCATGGGGTGATGAATGGCGAAGTGATGAAGGATGAGACTGACTTGACCTCTATTCGGATATGGTAGACAGCTGGGAGCCGCGTCATCAGGCCACGGCAAGCAAGATAAGTAGAAAGGGAAGGCGACGTGAGGATCAACACAGGAGGCCACGCTCTCGGTAGCGTTCACCAACTGCTTTGCCCCAGTCCTCTTGGATCCTTCCTGCTGGTGGGCTCGCACGCTGCACGATTCTACGGGCTCTCGCTGTCCCTTCCTTCCCCTATTGCTCTCAGTAACGTGCATTAATCGACCTGTACTCGGAAATATCTCTTATGAATGCCCTAGAAACCATACAGCCGGAACCTTCCCACAATGTCCGGTTGAAGTGGATGGGACAAATGTCATGCCGCGCCCAAAGAGAAACCCCGAAATGGTAGAAACTCTCAACTCGTACGACGAAATGGACATCGGCGGACCCTTAAGGAGCGCAATTACTGGCGACCGACCACGGAGTCTCAGACGGGTTAAAGGCAGGCAGGGATTGTCGCAGGCGCCACCAGCCACTCCGCTGCTAACCAGGGGGGCCAAAGTCCCCCACGCATCATCGTGGGACAAAGGTGCAGACATGCCGATCCTAACCCCGCCCGTCGCCCACCGCCTGGCGGGTTCTTCCACGGCACTTTATTCTCACCGCTTGGCGCTGCTACCTTGAGAAGTTCTAAGTTTGTCAAAGGCCGGATCCAGAAGGGTATTGAATCCTCCCTTTCTTAGCCAGGCGAGGCCGCCATGTCTGCCGCACCTGGCCCAGACGCTTCGGAGGGCCGCGGCAACAGCCGGCCCGTGGCCCAAGCTCACGACAGCGCCGAGTCGCGCGAGGCGGCCTTGGAGGCCCGGACCACCATCGCAGCGGACCCGGCGCTCGCCCAGGGCGGTGGGGATGAGGGTTACGATTCCGACGCGACGTCGCGCGGATCGACGAGCATCAGCAGCAGCGTGCGCGATTATGCCTTCGAGAACAACCGCCGGTACCACAAGTTCCAGGAAGGGCGATACCACTTCCCCAACGACGAGAGCGAGCAAGAGCGCGAGAACATGAAGCACGCTATGGTTGTCAACCTCATGAACGGGAAGCTGCACCTTGCGCCGGTCGAGAACCCGCAGACGGTATTGGATGTCGGTACGGGGACCGGCATATGGGCCATTGATAGTAGGCACCGTCCCCCCCCAAAGCACCTCGTTTATAGGAATGTGAGAAACGAGTCGGGTGCTAAGTGATAATCCTGCGAGCGTAGTGGGTGATGAGTACCCTGAAGCCGACATGTAAGTACTGTTTCGTTCTGATCTCTTCCAATGCGAAACCCTCTTCAACGGCCCATCCAGTGTCAGCGAGAGGTCCCACGCCCTAGAACAATGCTGACCTTAGATAATACAGCCTCGGCGTTGACTTGAGCCCAATCCAACCTAGTTGGTGCCCTCCTAATGTGCGCTTCATTGTGGACGACGTAGAGGCTGAGTGGACGCACCCGCCGAATTCGCTGGACTACATCCACATCAGACACATGACCTCGTCGGTTCGGGACTGGCCGAAACTCATGTCCCAGGCATACAAGTGCGTGGAGCAAGCCCCCAATCTTACAACCAGCGAACCAGCCAATGCTAACTGTCTGTGCCGCTGCAGTGCTCTGAAGCCGGGTGGATGGATCGAGCTGCAGGAGCTCCGGTTCGTCATCATGAGCGACGACGGCACGCTCCGCGACGACAGCCAGCTGGTCAAGTTCATCAAGGGTGTCAAGGACGGGCTAGCGACCTTTGGAGTCGACCTCCTCGGCATGCAGAAGAACGCGGAGAACGCTAAGGCAGCAGGCTTCGATAAGGTTCAAGAAGAGGCCTTCAAGATCCCAATCGGAATCTGGCCGCGCAACACAAAGATGAAGACGATCGGCTTGTACAACCGCAGCATGATATACGACGGGCTACAGGGGATCTCGATGGGCCCGTTCACGCGGGGGCTGAAGTGGACGCCGCAGGAGGTCGAGGTGTTCCTGGTCGGGGTGCGCAAGGCGCTGCTGGATAGCTCGCAGCATGCTTATCTCCCCTTTCACGTGGTTATTGGGCAGAAGCCGACGGAGGGCTAGGATCGGCGCAGACCGAGAGCCGAGGCGAGTATTATAATCATCGATATCAGTAGGCGAAGCATGAGCACGATCCTTATCTGCTCGGGGGTACATGCATCTAAGGGCACGTCTGTAGTAGCATTCACTTAGCGAGGGATATTAGTTTCAAGTGGGAAGAACAAAATGATGATAGTAAATTGGGTATGCAACCGCGTGTCCAACATGTTGCTACAGGGTATCTCTGGTTGCTATGTCCAAACGCTACAATGTATATCACCGCACAATGCTAGCTCTCTCCGCCTTTCCTCCCCTCTCAGGTTTGGAAGGCGGCATTGCTGGGCCGCTTGTCGCCCTGCAAGACCAGTGTGTACTCGGAACGCTTCCGTATGATGAACGCCAGCCCCAGCATAAGATCGGTGTCGTAGCTGCCCGAAGGCGGGTGCATGAGCGGCTTGACGAGACTGCCGGCGAGCCGCTCGGCCGTCATCTCGTTAGCATCGGCGTGATCGGCCACATCGCCCCACAGGTTTAGCAGCAGCTTGACCACGTTGCGGCTCGGGCCCCGCAGGCCCTCGAACGCCTCCTCCCAGAAGTCAATGTGCTCCTCGAACCGCGGCGCTGCCATGCCCGCCACGGTCGCTCGGCGCGACAGCTTGACCCACCGGCGGGCCACCGCGTCGGGCACGAGTGGCCGCCGCAGCTGCGACAGGAACCGCACTAGGAGCTCGGCGGCCGGGCCGGGCCCGAACATGTCGAGGTCCAGGTCCTCGCCATAGCTCGGCCCGGAGCTGAACTCGACCTGCAGCGCCGCCGCGAGCTCGTCGTCCTCGGGCCGGCTGAAGAGCTCGACCGTGTCGAGCCCCTTCTCCCGCACGTACGAGGCGCACTTCAGCACGCACCGCGGGAACTGCCGGCTAGATGTACCGCCGCCGTCGCCGCCGTGCCGCGTGCGCGCTGCGGCGCTTGCGACCTGCATGCTCTTGGAGAGGGTCACGCCGAACACAGAGTCCGGCTCGGGCGGCCCCAGTGGCTCGACGAGCTTGCGGGCCTTGGGGAGTGCGATGATCTTCATCGTTGACAGGCGCCTGCTAGCGCTACGTCGGATGCTGCTCTGTTCACTGGAGCTCGCCGTGCCGGCGGAGGTGGATGGTCTACGTTCCCGCGGTGCTGGCTCATTTAGAGTGGAAGTCGACATCTTGTTGCGCACATGGCCGAAGAATCGGCCGAGCCCGGTGCGGCTGGGAGTTACCGACCTAGCGTCATCGTCGTCGCGAGCGCCGAGTCGGGGGGCCTCGGGTAGGCGCAACGACGTTGTGCGGCGCGGGACCTCGACGTGGCTGGTCGTGCGGAGCACCACGCTCCTCTCGAACTTGTCGTGCTCGCCAAAGCCGGTGCTGGGCCGGCGCTGGGATCCGATCGAGGTGACGGGACGCTGCGCAGCGCTGATCCTCGCGGGTGCCTTGGGCGGGGGAGCCGGCGGCAAGCCGTCGTCCAGGTCGGTGTCGGCAACCGATTCGTCGCACTCGTCGATGGGGGGCGTGACGTAGTGCGAGAACGACATGGGCGGCGAGGGAATGGTGGGCGAGTCAGGGATCTCGATGGCGCTGTCCGGAGGTTCCCCGGACGATCCGAAGGAGTGTGTTGGGGAGAGGTGCGGCGGTTCGGCCTTGCCGAGTCGGATCCCGGAATATTCGGCATGCGCTTGGAGGGCATCAAGGTAAGCCTTTAGTGCAGCGATCGATCTCGATTGCTCCTGGACCCCGGCTGCCAACCAAATGAGCTCTGTCGGCAATGCCAGCGTCCTAGGGACCTCGTCCGCCCGATACCCGGCGTCATATGCAGAAGCCTTGCGGGTGATGGTACTGCTTGTGTGTTAGTTGCGGAGTTCATATGGAAAAGAGGGAGGGCAGTCATACAGTCCGACCAGGTCTACCGCTAGGCCCAGAATCGACTTATGTACCTGAAGCGTCAGGCGGAGAATGGCCATCTGTTTCCGACCGGCAGACCACCGAGCCTTCTTGTCTCGTATCGACATGGTGTGGCTGCTGAGCACCGTGATAAAGCCTCCCAGCTCGTTGATGACGGCCGTGCAGTTCTCCAGGATGGCGGGGGTCCGGGCCGCGACCTCGGTCGGGAACGCAGCGGCATCCTCCTTGAGCAGGTCGAGCGTGGTGTCGAGAGAGTGCAACTCGCCCAAGATCTGGTCGATTTCGGAGCGCAGCTCCCGCAGTTCACGGAGGAAGCCGTGCAGCAGGAGCGAAGTCTTGGCGACAGCATTACTAGCCGCGAAGCAGTTTGTGGTGATGGATCTAGCGAGGAACATTTGGTCAGTCTTTTGTTTTATTTCTTTTCCTCCTTTGTTTTCTGGGATTTCTTCTTTTTTTTGGTTGTCCATTGTTGCTTCGCTGTCTTCTTTTCTGCTGTACTCCCCTGATCACATGCGTGGGGGGGCCGAGCTGCATAAGGGGGTTCTAGACTTACATCCAGTCCATGGTGGGCTATAGCCGGCACACTCGGTGCGGGCAGCTCGAGCTTGGTGCTGTGAGGAAAGATGCAGGAAACCCAAACAAAGAGCTCTCGAAGCGCCTGCGCCAGGTTGGCCTCGGAGATCCAGGCTCAACCACTTCCGGAGGAGTGAGGCAGAGGAGAGACGAAGCAGGCCTGCTCCTGAAAGCGCCGGAGGCGGCGTGCGGAGAGAGGGCGTCTGCTTTTTAATGAGCTCCTCGAAGCTCCCAGGCCAGCATGGGCGACCGACTGGCATCCAGGTTCGCAAGGAGCTGAAGGTTGGAGGGAGCTAGTGCGCATTTGGCCGGTGGGTAGCAACCATCGATTAGCAGGGGCCTCCATGTTTGCGAACCCTGCGCGGCGCTAGCCTATCACGGCGCCATTGCCAGGAACATCGAGCATCAGTGCGGAGGCGTTGATCACGCACCTTCCCCCAACCGACACTGGACCAGCAGCCGGAGAGATCGCCATGGGCTTAAAACGCCCTAGCCTGTCTGCTGCGAGATTCGGGCCCCGAAATTCGACTGTTTCAAAGGCCAACGAGGGACGGAGAGGATCCCCCCTCCGAAGAGAGGGGTTGTGCCAGGCTTGCCAGGGCATGCGACTTCGAAGTGAGCGTGCGCATCTTGTGACGCCCGTTAAAGGTAACCCTACCGCTGGACAAATCCTGAATTGTACAACGGCGCCCCCCACCGCACCCTCGACCGGGCTGGTGTGCTGCTGTGCGAGGCCGACATGCATAGTATCGCTGCTATTGACCGCTATTGGCGGAGCCCCGACGCCCGCCTGGCCCATCGGCCTTGCCGCTTTCTCCGTGATGCCAGGCCTCTGGCCGGCCTGTGTATTAAGATTACCGTAGTCATGGCCAACCACGTTCCACCCATCCTTCGCCCGCCCCTGATTCGCCCGGAGCTGGGGCTCTCTTCACACCCATAATCAGGGTCCAGCCGCAAGGAGAGGGGGCAAGAACAGCGGGGCCCAGGTTCTTCTTGGTAAGGAAATTTTCAAGCTTCGGCTGTTGGGGTCAAATAAGCATGGAGGCATGCCGCAGGGACATGTGGGACGCTAGCAGATCTGACTGCCCCCCCCCCCCCCCCCCCCGGAGCTGCTGGGCCGTTCTCTACGCAGTATCCCGCCCCACGAGACGCTCGTCTTGAACGCCGTGCCGCCGTTTTTGTCCAGACCCATGGGGCACGATGCAGCCACAAAATTGAGCAGCGCCGCCGGTATTGCAGTATTTGTGCAGCAAGTGTCGGACTATGGATAGCCCGCACACCGATCCAGCCCGCCGACAGCACCTGTGCACCCAGCTGGCATGCAATGGGCAGCCGTAGTGCTTTCTCACAGACGCCAACGCGCGGCGATGCTCTGTCAGACCGCCTGCTTCAACGCGGCAGAGCGCCCACCCACGCGGCCGGTGCGAGTCCGAGGCGCACCTGCTGCACTCTTCCTCTTGCCTCACAGCCGCACGCAGCTAAGAAGGTAGGAGCCCACGTCCTGCAGCTTTGCCGTGATATATTGCCCCCATGTAAGCGCGATTCCATGGTAGGTAGTTAAATACATGCCATCAGCACCATGCGCTACCTCTTGAACTCCCCGCCTCTAAAATGAGGAGCCGATCCTAGGACACGGCGTATGCTCATGTTGGTTCCCCGAATCACTTGGTTCCTTCAGATTGGATACCTAGGTGGCCGAGACGGGCTCACACCAGAACAGGCAAACATAGGATGGTGGCGTAAAGTAGAATTAGGTGTCGTTCTGGCAGCAGCGGGCACAGCGCCACAGGTTGGCTCGTGCCGGATTGCATCCGCCGCTTCCTCCCAGACTACACTGTCTAGCTCTCTCGAGAGCCTTTGGCTTCAGCCTTGGAACAACGTGCCCTCGACACGGTGTCAGGGCTTGATCCGGGACTCTGGTCTAACAATGGGGACAGACAGAAAGACAATGCACCAAAAATTCCCCGCTGCGCGATCACCTACTTTAGCGTGCAGTTAGCCCCTAGCCAAGTCGTTCGCGATATCGATGCGCGGTCCGTCACCACTTAGCGCATCCGATCAAGCACGGCGCTGTCTGAAGCCGGGAATAGCGGCCTCGGACACGCAGCCAGCGTGAGGCACCAAAAACTGCTTCCGTAAGTGGCTTACGCCACCCCTTTCGCGGACGACGGTCCGGGCTCTGTGATGAAGTCTTAGCATCCACCCTATGCCCCACAGTCGACGATTCAGTATCTGCGGGCAATTTGCCGTTCCTGCAGGAGAGACTGGTGGGAAATCACTTCTCCATCCCCAGCCCTCGAGCTCCGGGCGACAAACTGCTCGAGTTACCTTTGGCTCTTATTTTAGCATTGGTGGCCGAAAGTGGCGTTGACGCTGAGCATTTTAGCTCCCCAGAGTGCTGGGGAATCCCTACCTCGCGCGCGGGAATCTGTGCGCTCTGTGTCTGTTCGCCCAGCCAGCCCGTTCTTTTACCCCGTAGCCACACTTATTAGCACTATTATATGTTGCAGGATTGTGCCGATAGCCAGGGGCGTTCAAACTAGGTTGTCCCGCAAAGGGAGTCAGTCGGTGCTAGGATTTAGAAGCAAGTTGAGAAGAGAGGAAGGGGGTGGTCCACTGACCTGTCGGTTTTCTAGATATATAGTCGCGGGTATGTCAACACTGAGAACATGCAAATCAGGTCGCTACGCGCTATTATAGGCGCTATTATAGCTACCCCCAGGGTTTCACTCAAGCTGCATACAAACCATAATCCCATCAGCCGCCACAATTCGCTATGACCCTAGTGTTAGTTTGAAGGCCGCCGCTCTGAGCCGGCAATGCACCTCCCTGAGCTTTGCTGCTCTTAGACACCGAGAGCACCTGCCAAGCACACACATAGTCACTGATTCTCATTGCTGCTAGGTAGGCCGCGGTGTCTTGAATCAATAGGGTGCATGGCTTATGGCTAGTGCAATATTCTGTCGGTGCGGTGATGCCAGTCATTATGACGATGTTGACTTGCGCAGTACCCTTAAACATATAGCTGAGCTTCTCGATGTCTTGGCCAACCTTAAAAAGCGCTTTCGCCTCCAAGCAGTGAGCCAGAGGGAAATACTCCGATCTGTTTCCGGCAAGAAGTAGATATTACTTGTGGACGCCAGAAACCCTTTTTGTGATACAGCACCGAGCTCATCGAGCTGAGACCTACGCCGGGACAAGAAGAGAATAAAGAGCTGTAGTAGTCAGTGTCGGTGTGTTGGACTAGGTCTTCATAAAGACATCTGCCGCCCTTAGCTGAATTAAATGGAGCAAATTTAGCAGCAACAGTTCCGAATAACACAGGTGTATTCACGTTCCACGTCCACATGGAGCTCCTCGGTCCACCCGCACATTCCAAGGCGCCTAAGGTTGTATATACGAACAGCAGGCACCAACACTAGCATTTTGTGATCCAGATTTCTGGGACTTTCACAAGATAGGTCGGTTGCCGGTATGAACGCCACGTTTTCACCGACTGCACGGATGGCACCGCTGTCACCCGACGTCGGAACGCTTCATCCGAACACCGTGCTACGAGGGCTCAGACCTGATACTACGTCAGGCAATTGCGACGTGCAGCAGCTGTTATGTCATTTTATTGGCTCCATATCATCAAGGGGAGCACTTTTACTCTCCTTAATTACCTGGGAGTGTAACTATTGGATCGTGTTTGCCGGCCAAAGCTCTCCTTCGTAAGTCAATATTAGGTACTTAGACACCGTAGCCAGCTTTACAGCACAAGTGCTATTTGTTGTAGAATATCTATGAGGTGCACCTTTACGACCATACAAAGGGAGCCAGCATTGATTCTATTCAACTTGCTGTGATAATGTATAGGCATGATGCCTCTTAACTGTCCGCTTTCCTAACGTTAAAGCTTACAACTACTATAGATTTCCCTGGCCAATCGGTAGTATTGCCAATCCATGTCATCGTGTCCGCGGCCGCTACCGAGCTCCCTGTTGCTGCATTACCGAGTTGGTGGTCAAACCGTTTTCAGTGGTATCTTTGGAGCTGGCGGCCCAGGTGTACGAGGCCGATCTGCAGATCATAGCCGGAGAGAGGAGATGGCCCGTCGATTGCCGCTTTCTCTCCGATCGGTCGGCCGACACGTTGCATCCCCACTAACCTCCGAGTTTCATCCCCCCTGGTCCGGTTCCCCGCAGGCTAGGTACACTTCATTTTACATCATCGCTCCTACAGTACCTGTCCCGCGCGGAGCTCCGAGCGTCCAGGATGTCGTCACGCAGCCAGTATGCGACGTACCCGAGCCTCGCCGGCCGAGTCGTGGTGATCTCGGGCGGAGCCATGGGAATTGGCGCCTCCATGGTCGAGCACTTTGCACTGCAGGGCTCCCGCGTTATCTTCCTCGACATCGCTGCAGACACCGCCGCCGCTCTGATTCAAAAGATCGTCGGGCTCAAGGTCGCTCACCCGCCAATCTTCCATCAATGCGACCTCACGGACATCGATGGCGCTCTGCGGCCCACCGCTGCAAAAATCCTCGCAGAGTATCCCACGATTGACGTCTTGGTTAATAACGCTGCAGGGACCGCCAAGAACGAGAAGCAGCCGACCCTGGAGATGACGCAGGAGGCCTGGGATGCCAGCTTGGGGGTTAACCTGCGCCATCAGTTCTTCCTGACGCAGGCACTGATGCCCGGCCTGTTGGCGTCGGGGGCCGCCTCTATTATCAATATGGGTAGCATCTCGTGGACAATCCCCGCAACAGGCTGCGTCGGCTACACCACGAGCAAGGCCGCGGTGGTCGGGCTGACGAAAACGCTGGCACACGAATTCGGCCCTCAAGGCGTTAGGGTGAACAGCATCATGCCGGGCTCGATCGCCACGGAGAGAGAAAAGCGTGACGTCCACACCCCGGAGTATAAGGCTCTCGTACTGGGTCGTCAGGCTATCAAGAGACTGCTAGAGCCGGAGGATATCGCTAGGACGACGCTCTGGCTGGCTTCCGATGACAGCGCAGGGATGACGAACCAGAGCATTACAGTCGATGGTGGCTGGACCTAGGTCATATGTAATACTGTGTTGTGACTGTGGCTTGTTTGCTACATATTGGCCACTAAGGCGCGAAGCATCACCCCAATGCAAATTGCTATGTAGCGTCAGTTCCTGCAGCCTGATGCTCAAGCGATATCCTTATCTTCTAGGCGCGAGCTATGCGCAAGCCGTGCCGAGGTACCCCAGACGTTCCATGTAGCATATACAAGGATAGGAGTAGTAAGCGAGCACTAGGCACGAGACGGCAAAAGTACCTTATACCCGGTCAACCCTGAGAGGAGCAATTGGTCCTTCTGTAGCCGAAGTCCTGCCCCTAGTATCTTCCTCCTTCTTGATAGTAGTAATTCAACCACCCATGTCCTCTGCAAATATCAAGGCACGCCGTGGATCTCAGGGTGCTGTCTCGACGAAGCGAAGTTGTTGCTAGTCCCGATTAGAGCCTTGCAGCTGCGTTAGGAGCCCCTTAAAGTGCAGTGCTGCTGAGTTATACAGGAGTGATTAAGGCTGTAAGTCTTTCTACCCAAGTAGACTTTCTCGAGTATATTGGACCACAGTCCTGGCTTGACTATAAACTAGAAGATCTACGGGGGGCCTATCCGAAGCGTCTTGGCGAAGCCCATGCTCCATTCGCCCCCACTGGCACGGGGCTCCGTGAGACATACAAGAACCTCTTCTGGTGCTGGAGCGAAGAGGATGATACGCCTTCCCAACCCATCCTTGCCGCTAGCTTCTCGCACGGGGCACTCACGGCATGTGCAGGGATTGTCAAGTAGCCTTTTTACTAGTCGAAGCTAGGTCTGGTAGAGAATATATCTACGAAGTTGGGTGTTGGCCCTCTAGACGGAGTTGTATTTCCGGACCAATTCTGGATACAGGTTCGCGCTTGCGTGGTAGATGTAGCACAACGATCCATGGCTTCGACCTACGGTCTGGATTTAACGGAGCTGCTACTCCTAGGCGAGAATGCCACGCACCTAGATTTCCTCGACGCTGTGCGTGTTGGCCTCCGCTACAGTCTTCCTGTGTGGAGCGGAAAGTTACCGGCACAGTATCTATAGATCCTGTCTTTGACGGAGCTCGCGGGACCGCTCAGTATGCGCGTTGGAGACAAGACGCTCCTCTTGGATGCATGAAGGAGGAAGGTAGGATGAGGAGAGATGATGAAAGGCGCGGCATATCCGCGGTCGGAGAAGGATTTGGAGAGTTGTAGACTACCCACATTCGACGGACACCAAGGCTCAATAGCCTCTTCAGCCACCGCGAAGAAGCTTCTCAGGAAAAAAAAAACCACGCCTCTTACTAGTGCGCTGGAGGTTTCTTGGCGGACAACCTTTTAACACCTAGGTCTACGTGGATGCCAAGGTGCCGTCTCGATAAAGCGGAGTTCAAAGCTCTCCCATGTCGTCGCAGGAGGTTCCTGTTTGAGCGGCAAGGTGTAAGCATGACACCCCAGCTGTCACGACAGCTACCCCAACGTAACATGTGTCGCGACCCCGGGGAACTTCTCCTAGAGCGGGTGATCAGGACACCAGCACCGAGAGCTGAGATTTATCACTAGCTGCGGGCGACTCGCCCGCGAGCCCTTGGCAAGACACTACAGTCTGGGCTGCTGCCCGCGAGGCCGCCCTCTGCCTACGCGCCCGTTAACTAAATGAACTGAGGTCAGTCCACGTCGCCTAGCGGGAAAGATCCGTATCGATCAAGATCTGCTCCCCAATTGAAGTCCAGCATGTCGGGGCAATTGGCCAATCGGACGATTGCCAATGTGCTGTTGGTAGCAGGTTGGTTCAGGGGCTAAGCCACATATGCGACCCGCGCTAGAGGCACGAGCGGTAAGACAAGGAGATACCTAGACTGCGTGATGTCGTCGCAAAAGTCATGAGCGGTTGGGAGTCACTGGATGTACCGGGGCAATTCAGTGAAACTGCAGCCGTGACGATGCCCTTGTCTTTGCAGCTGCCTTTGCGAATGTACCACCGCTGTGACGTTGGGAATGGTTGCGTAATTGCAGCCTGCGTTAATGCGGTTCGAGCGAGAGCAATAGCACAGCCCTTGGAGGCCTTGCAGCGACCCTTTAGTTCTTAAAGCAAGCTTCTTCCGCCCAGGAGTGTAGATGATGGGATCATGCAAACCTCGTTCTTGTGACTTTTCTAACATATCTAACCTTCGACCATACTCAATTCGTCTGTATTCGTCTATTCAGCTAACCGTCCTCCTTATATCATCATGTCCGAGAATACCCTGGATGCCGATGCCCTGAATCAGTTGGACAAAGAGTCCCGAGAGCTCTTAGATGCCATCGATAATCTCCGGTACCTCGGCGTGGATTCGTTTGTCGAGCTCCCGCAGATCGTTGTCGTCGGAGACCAGTCCTCGGGCAAAAGCTCCGTGCTTGATGCCATCTCTAGAGTCCAGTTTCCAGCAAAGTCTGGTACCTGCACGCGTTTTGCTACGGAACTCGTTCTGCGTTCGTCCTCTGAGCCAAAGGTGGAAGTGACCATCATCCACCCCAATCAGGCAAGGGACAGCACGCCTGCTGAGGTGCTTGAATCCTTCAACAAGGCAACTATCAGTCGAGATGAGTTCGCCAAGATCATTGAGGAGGCAAAGCGCCATATGGGCTTGGACAAAAAAAATAGCAAGGGATTCTCGCAGAGTGTCCTTAGAGTCCAAATACAGGGCCCCAAATTGCCTCAACTGACCTTAGTCGACCTTCCAGGCTTCTACACAGTCGAGACTGAGGAGCAATCGATCGAGGGGAGAGAGATAGTGGAGGCACTCGCCGATAAATATATGTCACAGAAGGGAAGCATCATGCTAGCTGTCATATCCGCTAAATGTGAGATCTCCAACCAGGACGTGCTAAACAAGGCGAAAAAGTACGATGACCTCGGGGAGCGGACGCTGGGTATCGTCACAAAGCCGGACACGCTAGAGCTCAACTCGTCAGACGAGAGCAAGTTTTTGCAACTGGCCAAAAACGAAGAGCCAACCCATAAATTCAAGCTGGGTTGGCACAGTCTTCGCAATAGAACCGAGGGAGAGGCAAACAGCTCCGACGACGAACGCGACAAGACCGAGAACGAGTTCTTCGAGAGAGGCGTCTGGTCACGCTTACCTGTGGCTAACAAGGGCGTCACTGAGCTTCGGAGTAAGCTTAGCCGTATTCTTTTCAATCACATCCGGCAGCATCTGCCCCATGTCATTGAGGGGATAGAATCAAACATCAAGCATAGGAGGAGGAAGCTCGCTGAGCTGGGAAACGCTCGCACCGAACCAGGGCAGCACCGGGCTTACCTTAGCAATATCGCGAAACGATTCGAGAGCCTGTCTCGCGATGCCATCCGGGGTCTTTACACGGATGATTCCTTCTTCGGGGCCCTAGACACTGATAGGAGCCGACTGCACAACCCCAAGAAGCTACGCGCCTGCATTCGCCAGCTCAACCGAGCTTTCGAGGTCGTCATGTATCAGAACGGCGCGAACCGGATAATCCGCATGCCAGACGGCAGTTTCCCCCCTAAGCCGAGTGCCCAAGTCACACCGTACCTCCAGCATATCATCGATCTGTACCAACTCGACCCGCCGAGTGAGGTATCGTGGGCCGAATTCAACAGGGAGCTAGAGCAAGATGCTATATCGGATGAGGGAACCGAGTTTCCAGGATCAAAGAACCCATGGCTCGCCTTCCGCAAATTCAAAGAGCAATCCCGGCCGTGGCATGACCTCGCTGCTCGTCACATCGAACTAGTCATGGACGTTGTCAAATCGTTTGTCGACAACCTGCTCGATCACACCGTACCGGATAGCCATATACAAGAAAGGATCCTCATTGACTGCGTCGACCCCTTCTTCTCAAAGAAAATGGAGCTTCTGTCCTCGAAGCTAGAGGAGCTTCTAGAGCACTATCGCGGTGACTATGCATCGCAGGTCGATTCCGTGTTCCTGCGACAGCTTTCGGATCGCGTGGCTATTCGGGGGAATGTCCAAGGGACTCGATCATCCCAAGTCACCGCGTTTGATACCGAAGGTGTCATAGACTCCATGCAGACCTATTACGATGTGGGTTTATCACCTCATACCTTTGACTCTCCGGGGAGCTTTGGAAGCTAACTAGGCTCTGAAAAGATGTGTCTGAGAACTTTTACAGAGAACGTAATGATCCTAGCAGCCGAGAACTGCCTCATCCGGCACATCCCAAACATCTTCGAGCCTACCATGGTGAGCGAGATGAGCGACACAGCGGTGTGTGCTCTGGGATCCGAGACGCGCGAAGTGTGCGAACAACGCAATATGCTTGAGGGTGATCTGAAGGTCCTGGGAGAAGGCCTTCAGGAGTGCAAGAAATTCAAGCCCAGGATGCATAACGGTACGTTGAGCGCGTCTCCCGCCTCCGATTCCCACACTTACGCCCTTGCCAGCGGTTACAACCTCATCAACCCATGCGCGACAAGCTTCGCAAACGGCCCCATCCATTTTTGTCGACGAGAGTCCTTCTCAGCAGGTTCCATCTCCGCGGACGCCCCCGTCCGGATATAGTAATGGTGGAACGCCCAGTAGCTCTACTCTATCCCGATTGAAGATGAAGAAGAGTCGAAGAAGCAATGGTGGATCGAGAGACTTGTCACCTGCAATGAGTCCGCCTTCGCCTTTCGGCTCGGATACAAGCAATGCACATTCTTCGGAGCCCATCACGCCGCCTTCGGTACGCGGACGTCGAAATGACTTCTCCATTCAGGCTTCGAACCAATTCAACTCTTTCAACAAGATTCGTCCATTGTCTGAACAAGATAGGGACATTGGTGAGTGAGATTCAATTGACTAGCCTTAAACCCATCTAACACATGGGTCTTATAGTGAAAAATGAAGAGGAGGAGGAAATCCTGTGACTTGTTTGAGGAGCACTGAGAAATGGGGACCGCTACTGCGCCAGTTGCTTGGTACTGAAAGCACACCCCATGCAATGCAGGGAAGCCGTAAGACTGAAGATGGAAAGATTCTGTTTTCAGGCAGGATAAGATAGAATAGTGTGATATTCGCTCTACTAGTCATCGCAGTATCTGTATGTACCACTAAAATTCCGGGTTTGAACCACGCGCATCTATGCCATAAATATCTACACAAGGTGCATATCTCGATTTAGACTGTTGCGTAACATCTGCTCGTTTTCAAAAGGCGGAAACTTTCCAGTCGGCGCTCTCCCAGAGCTGAGTGTCCTAGACTGCGAGGATGGTGTGGGAATGGGAGCCATGGCACGTTCCGCTACCAACCCAGGTAGGCAAGTTTTTCCATGTTCATGCTTGTGACTGCATATGTAGAGATATATTGAAGTCCCTTCTGACCCAGGGAAAGCAAGTAGACGTGCACTGAAGTCATCTTCTCGAACTGGCCCTCCTTTTGGGGAGTGATGCCTTATTTAGCAGTAGCTGCTGTAGTACTCGCGTGAGCACACCCAACCACGGGGAGGTGCTACATTTCCCACTTAGGGCCTTGTTGCTCGAAAGGAATGTGTCACCAGTCGGGCTCCACCAAGACATCCTGGTGGCTGCAATATGCCTCCAAAGCTTGTAATTTACTAAGGAAAAAATGTATGCCCCGTGTTGTGAGTATTAAGTGAGATACCAACAGCGGAAGTTTTCTGCCCACCGAACGCTGTAAACATCTATATAGTACCACACATCTTTCCTGTCCATATATTGAACTAAGAGACTCTCTCAAAACCTAAATCTAAACACACATCGGATTAACACACCCGAGCATTCATAGCAATTACATCATGCAATACCAATCCCTCTTTGCCGTGCTCTAGGCTGCTGTCCAGTTTGTTATGGCATTCCCCACAGGCAAGTCTCTATCTGATTAGCACTGACTCCCAAGAGATTAACTAACAGCCGAAAGATGCCCAGGAGGGTATCAACTCCGGGGAAGATGTCCACATCGATGCTGCCGACTGGCGGCGCAACCCTGACGGTGACGATATCAACATCGATGCCTCAGACTGGCGCATGTAGCCCTAATGAGATGAATCAGTCCAACTGGTAGCATCTTACAAGAGTCTCCGGCCTACGCATGCTTGTTTAAGTTCGTACAATAGTTGCCAATTTCATGACAAGAAATCTGTGTCTTATTATATTTGTTCTTAGCCCAATTCAAAGGCTCTTACTAGTCTAAGGTCATAAACATGATCCTGTTGGTAACCAGTTGGCATTTCGCGTATCTAGCTGAATTATCGGAGGTCCTATCAGAGTGAGGAAAATGAGTGTCAGCCCATCGCATCTCGCGACATTTTGGCTAAATATCGACTGAAGAGTAAAGGTTAAAAAAAGGGAAAGCCTATATTAGGGGCTCTAAAATCTAATTGCACCGGCATTATTCGCGCCATGTTCACGTATATTCACCATTTCCCGATCGCATTAGATATTCTCATTTAGAAAATCCGTAATCACGTTGAAAGCCCCAGTAGCATTGAAATGAAAGTTGATGTTGTGGCTTGCGTTCGGGTGTAGATATGGCGTGAAGGTCTTTGCGTTGCGGAAGATGGTTCGGGCAGGCTCCTCAAAAATTCCCGCGCACTCGCCATCGCAAATGATATAATCGGTCTTCGCGGTGATAGCCTGTAAAGTAGTCCCGTCAGCTATGTTCACTGAGCATGGACTAGAACCACCTACGAGAGCAGCGCCAGTGAAGTTGCCAGCATCCAAGTCGTCGGAAGCTATGCTAATAAACTCGCCGACGGCAAAGGGGTTCTTGTTCGCCTCGGCATAAGCAGCGGTTGATGCGTCGTAGAAAGGATACTTGAAATAGCTACGAGAAGGTTAGCTTTCCATCGCCGCAAAGAACCCCGGATGCCGGGATACTTACGTGTTGATCTGTGCAATCACATCGACCCAGGTTACATATCCGGTATCCAGACTACCAAATGTACTTGGACTCTGCAGAGCTGCTACTCTCGGGACGAAACTCCGCCAGAGGCCGTTGGGATTCAGCCCTGTGAAGTTGTAGTTGATGGCAGTCAGGACAGCCCCGTCGAAGAGCTCCGGGTAGGCCGCGACGGTATAATGGGTGACGTAGGATCCAAAGCTAAAGCCCATGGCGACGACCTTGTCAGGCTTTCCAAGGCTTCCTGTATATTGCCCTTGCCGAATCAACGTGGTAAGCTGTCGGAGAATCTCCCGTTGCTTGCGTGACTGGTTGGTGTAGCCAGAGACTCTGTAGCATCTGTGAGATCGAGAAGCAGCGAGATAAGGGCCATGGACAACCTACTTTTGCGAATCACCACATCCAAGACGATCATAAAAGAATATCGAATAACCTTGATCAATAGCATGCTGGACAAAGTTGTACTTTTCTGGCTCGCGCTGGGAGTTCCAATGAGTGCGGGCCTGCCCGATGCCGTGGGTGGCAATGATGACGGTCTTCTTTTTCTGGGCGGCCTTGGGGGTGCAAAAAGAGGCGGCAATATTGAAAGTTTCTGTCTCCTCTTTCTCGCCCGCGACGAATCCGGGGTAGCCGGCTGACTGACGGGTCGTGATGAAGGTGAGGAAGTCCTGAAGGGCGTAGTCGTCTTGCCATTCAGTGATGTTGAACACAATGTTGTTTGATGTTACCGTGACGGGAATCTGGTATTCAACACATTCTGCATCAGGTGGGTAGTAAGTCCCGGGCAAAGGTGCAGTGCCTGCAGTACCGTTGTTGATCCAAGTTGCCGCAGCATACCTGGCAGACAGCAGGATGGCTGCGGGGAGGATCAGAGAAGGCATCATGTTTGCTCTATTCTGGATACAATAGAATAGTTTTAAAAGTGATTATCTTATTAATAGAAGCTTAGAGTGTCTTGGACGGTCTCGAGTGCACACCGAGGTCGTGGATCACTCGAACATACTTATAGAAGAGAGACCTTTCCTTTCCATGCCTCAGCCACCTCAACGACTCTAAAAAAGCCTGTCACTAATTTTTAACTCTTACTGTCCAATGTGATGCTAGGCGAATGCTAGGCGCAACGAAGTCAATCATCTCTACACTTGCCGGTAGTGAAAGCGTTGGCATCGAAGTTTCAATACTAATTTGGAAGCATTGGCCGTATGCACATTTCATTTACGTCTAAAAGGGGCATCACCTCAGCAGGGGTTCGGCCGCATACGTGGTTTCAGCTCTCGGCTGCTAACTAGATCAGGGCATATCCAGCGAGCACTGAATACGGAAACATGATTTCCCATCTCGTCTGTAAGTGCGAGAAAGCCTTCAAATACCTTGCCTGTGCCGTTGTGTGCAACTCGCCCGAGACACGCCACAACCACTCGAATCTCTGGTAAATTTTCATCGGTCTTGGCGCAAACCTGTACTACACTCCTGCGGGATGTAAAGCCATGTTGGTAATATGGATGTGCCAACTTCTCCAGTCTCCTCCTGCATCTCAACAACTTTCCTCCATCAGCTTGGAAAGCTTTACATCTATGGTGATTTATGCTTAAGAATTATAGAGAGCGCTATCTATTAGGTCTGACTAGGACGAACGGTGCCAGGGCCCAGGTCACAGAGTGGATACTCAGGCGTTGTAAAAAGGGCTTGCTGCAATTGCCAGTACATGGATCGCTACAATGACTGTGGCACCAGCTATCCGCCAAGCTATCCCTCGGATCAGGCGAGTTGTAGAGCTACTAATTCGGTACTGGCAAAGGTATAATACCCAATTGCTCCCATCGCCTGCTCTCTGAAGTTGAGAAACCGTAGGATACGTTTCGTGCCTTGCAGCGTGACCCCACAGCACATTGTCAGAAGGATCTGGGTGGCGCCATGAGAAGTCGATTATATCCCCAGGGCCATGCAACTCTCGTGTGCGTATAAACCTTTTATCCAGGTCCTAGAATTGCTATTGGGCCTCCAGAGTATCCGAGCCTTGCAGTCGACTAGCTAAGCCTTACCCCGAATTACAGCCCTGCCCAAGACTTGCGCCGCTGACGTTACCTACGCAGCACAAGCTGAAGTAGCCCCTGGCGTATCCTAACCACTAGCTCTTCGGCGGTGTGCCAAGGGTACTATCTTTCTATTACCTCGCTACGGCGACTAATTGGTTGAACCATGACAAATACGAAGCCTCTCAGCCCAGCCGCCTCCTCATTGCTCGATCAAGAAGACAAAACTGCGAATCCGGCTAGATGGGATATTAGATCTAAATCAGGGAGCATATCCCAGCCTCTAGATAGGCTTGTGCTACCGCGTTCAGCCCCGGTGCCGTATGTCGTGATCGGCAAGGGCGGGCTGATTCGTAGGCACCGTAGCAGGATGTAGGATAGGATCAACCGGCATTGTGGTGTCAGCTACTCGCCTATGGCCTAAACAAGTTTCTCACCAAGCCCCCTGGAGTTCGACTGCAGACTCATACTCGTCAAGAACTTGCCCGTGGCCAATAGCTTCTCCAGTGAGCCTTGGCTCGAGTTACCTCAGCAGGCGCATATATAATTGTGACGTGTACTCCTAAGCAACGACAAACATCATTCCCTCGACATCACAAATTTCCTCAGTCGACAGTCCTCCTTATTACTCTTTATTTTCTTACACGCCCGAAAACCTCTGACATAATGGCTTCAGCTCTGAGGAAGCTTCTCATGCTGTTCCGGCGCAAGCGCACCCCGCCGCTGGCTTGCCACATGACCCTCGACCAGGACGAGAATCACGTCCACACCGCGGCGTGCTTCCTCGATGTCCAGCCCCTCGCGCTCGCCGAGCTCTTCCAGTCCCAGGGCTGCCAGTCCTGCCCCCCGGCGCTGCCTACGATCCTCGAAGCGACGCAGAACCCCAACATCCTGCATCTCACCTACGACGTGACCTTCTTCGACCACCTGGGCTGGAAGGATACATACTCCAACCCTCGGTGGGACGAGCGTCTCAAGAACTACGTCAAGAAATGGGGCCGTGCCTCCCTATATACGCCCTGTGTCGTTGTGAACGGCGTGGCGGATGGTGGCTCTGGCGGGGGCAGCAAGGCCGAGATCGACGGCGTGGTGCACAACGCTCGCAGCAAGATGCAACATATGGACTGGCACATCTATCTGGATACGAATGACACGCATGCCAAAATCGACTCGGACAAGCTTGAGATCGCGCGCCATGACGTGTTGATCATCGTCTACGAAGATAAGAGCGAAGTAGTCAAGATTGTGAGTGCATCTCTTCCACTAGATGAAGTGCAGTGCTTAATGCTAACTAGAACCTCTTTGAAACAGGGCAAAGGACCGAACAAGGGCAAAAAGGTTACCCTCAAGAACGTAGTCAAGGAAATTGTAAAGATTGGCGAGTGGAGCGGCGGGGACATGCTCTACGAGCTGCCCATGACTCCTGCGCAGATGGCTCCGGGCACCGCAGCTGTGGCCATTGTGCAGGAGCCTCTCGGCGGACCAATCGTGACAGTCAGCAAGATTCTATAAGAACATGGACGTGAGAGGTTGTCTGGGCGATATCGGGACAATGCCGAGATGTTACGAAGATACACTAGTATATGGGACGATACGAGTAAGGATCGAAAGAAAGTGTAGTGAGCTAGTACTTCAGTCATTAACTTAGTATATACGACGTCTTTCTTGCTGTAATTACAGTTGAATAGCTATCTTCACTCGGTGCAGACCATACCTACACGCGACCGAACATGCACAACTTGCCACAAGCCGCAGATGAATTGGAGAATCTCGAGCTAGTAAATAAACCTCTTCCACCACCGCAAAGTGTTCAGCTTCAATGTATTAATATCGCTCCGTGTCTTTGAGTATACCATTGCAGGTGATTCCGCTGTGGTGCCGTGACAATGATGCTGCGCAACTGCTTGCCTCCATATCGCAAGGCCTGATTACCAGAACTCTGCAATCTAATGGACTCTGCACAATAGTTGCTGGAAAGGCAAGTTTCAGGTAGGATGAATGTGCACGTAGAGGCATCTCGATACAAACTAGCCTAAGTCTCCTTTCGCATATGACCGACCCTGATTCACTTCGCAAAAATGTTCGAGTGCATAGCCTAGAGAAATACCGGACGCTAGGCCGATTGTCTACAGCCAGAACACAGCTATCACAGGAATAAATGAAATGAAAGTGACCGTGGCTAAGGCGGGATGTTTTCCAGCCACGGCAGCATTCATAGAAGTTGATGTGGTCTTCAGATGTATAAGTCAATACTTATGTCTCTGTACTAAGGGAGGTATAGATATAGTTACCGGTCTTGAAGTCCTGGTAGAAGGGCCTGCACAAGTAGTTGTCGCGTCTGCAAGTCTCTCGAGTCCACCCGTAATAATTACGTCAAATCGATGATAGTTCGTCCCGGTTAAGGTCGTGGTTGATGAAACCACGGTTGACGAGGAACCTTCCGTGAGCTCCGCCGTCGCGCTACAGGTAGCAGCAGTACTACCTGCAAGCACACAGCCCTCAGTAGCATAGATGTCTATCAACGTGCCGTAGCTATAGGCGACCGCAGTGACTTCTCCGGCGTAGGTTGTAGAGGCTGACGTGATGGTAAGGGGCTAGGGATACGTGAGGATGTGAGGAAGTAGCCACAACACGAAGATCAAGGGAATACTGCAAGATAAAGAGAATTAAGATAACATAAATGGAGGAGCACATACAGTTGCACTGGGACCGCAAGTGTCGCTTCCCGCGTAGTAAGCGCTAGTACAGCGGATGGCGTATACAGTTTGGTCGATGCACGCGCTCACGATAGATGCTGCATAACCAGCCCTGCCGCGAAGACCGTCGTCAATAAACATGTTGATGGTGGTATTGGAAGCAGTAGTGCTCCCGTTAGCTCGCCCATATACCACCGATGAAATGCTATCCCTCTTGGGTGCATGATCTCTGAATACAGGCGAGTCAAGGTCTCGAACACCGTCTAGAGATGCTGCAGCAAAAGCGAAGGCCTCCAGGATCTTCATGATGGGAGGGCTTCAGAAAGAAGTATATTTATTGTATTCGTATTTATAGTAATGGTATTCCCATGTAATCATGGCTAGTGTGAGATCGCGGCCACAACGGGTTTCTACAAGACGGCTCTGAGCACAGCCCTAGGCCTCGCAGATTCTACCATGCTCTTTATGTACTTCGAGTCTCAATAGCATTCGAGCCGGACAGAAGTCATTCCATCTTATCTTCGCATAGCCACCACCGGGACGTCTATATCAGAGAAGAAGATATGCCAATAGGCACTTTCCTGACATGAAGTACCCAGAGCTTAGCTACAAGGTGATCCTGGAAGGCAATGAGGATGGCATCGTGCTATCAGAAACCTGTATGATAGGGCGATATATCAATCGGGCTGGTGCATGGTTATCTCGTCAACTAAAAAGGTATCCTATCGGCTTTCGGCGTAGTTAGCCACAAAGCTCGGCGGCTTGAGCTCCGCCCTTCTCTACTGGATATGCTATTTATAATGGCGGTGCTTAGCGTAGTTGCGCTCGATCCCCGCAAATTGGGTGGCACAACTGTTCTCAGCCAAATGCACATTACCACAGGTTGGGCTTTTTCAAGCTTGGCAGCACCACCGAAGAACAGATCAATGTATGGAGTTCGCCTGACAGAGACACTCATACATGATACTCCCGATAGACTTACCGACCAAGATACCGAGAAATAATGTGCCCTAGTAAGTTATATTCAGGCGTGCTACAGCGACAGTATACTTCCAAATGAACCTTCATAGTATCGTACCTAATACATACATGAATGGCAAATATCCATTAGCAAAGAAGATATGAATCAATTATTCGGAATACGAGCCCGGACTATGAGGGTCAAGGCAGCCGTAGTAGGTTATCTGGAAATATCTACGAGCCCGAAACAATATACGCTGGCATTTAACTCTTGATGGAACCGAGCAACCAGGTTACGGTTCATGTTGGATAACTTGGATTGGCAATTTCTACTATGTACTGGTACACCGCGAGACGGACGAGACGGTCAAAATAGTACAAGGGCTGTTTCATGATGTCAAGGTCACGGGGTATGCATCCTGAAGCCGTAGGGGCTGTGTGGAGCAATCTCAAGAGGTCCAACGTCATCTCAGCTTGGTGATAGGCCACAGTCCGCAGCCTTCTCATGCATGAGGCCGACCGTCCGGATCAGGCAGCAACAACAAAGATGACTCGCAACACAACAGTCCCAGTGGATAGGCTGGAATTTTCAAGAATTGCATCTGTCTACCTTCAAAAGGATCTTCCGTGCCCCCATCCTCATTGACTGTTCGATCCTAGTATTTGATCTACGGCATTCCGTCGCATCCAGATCTAGATACCTCATCAATCAACCAGGTTTCGAAACCAGCACTTTCCATATCGTCATGGAGATATTTATGCGTAATGTTCCCCTTTCCATGACCGGCGAAACCATGCGCATCGAGCTCGGACCAGTCATGGAGGGTCTCTCCATTCTGAACTATCACTGCGAGAAGTCTCCCAAGAAAAGGGTCGGATACTTGACCGTACTACACAAATCAGACGGGGAGAAATTCCTCGAAGTTTATGGGCAGATCACACCTTTCATTGGCGAATCCTACCGGCAAGGCAACCAGAGCGCCTCTCTGAAAAATCTTATGCTCATGGGCTCCTCTGTTATCTGCGCTATCAGTAAGCGTTTAGCCAACGACAACATCCTTCGGGGTCTTTGCAACGACACTGAGGTTAGGCGGAGTGAGAAGAAGCCGAGAAACAAATACCAGTCGATTTCCTTCGATGTTGTCTCCCTCGCTTGCGGGCACTACATGTTCTATGGTGGAGATCTCACGTTCATACCGGAGCAAAATTGGATCGCTTCAGGAACCGCCAAACTCACGAAAAGAAATTTGGTCCTTCGGTTTCCAGATATGAAGCTGCGCATCCGGATTCCGATCCAAACCGTCCAGGACCTGATATGGTCCAGTGACTCGCAAGATCAAAGTCTGAATATCACTTTGAGGGAAGCTCCTAGACTATTCCGACGTACTACACGAATCGCCGAGTCTACTAGGGCGGCAGAAGGCTGGCCGCGAGTATGCGCTATTGATGCTGCCCACGCCAATATAGTAGCGCAGTGTCTTGTCTATCGGCTTGAAGTTGTATCTGATGACTTCTTGGACCGAGTACGAAAATTAGAAAAGCTTGTGCCTGCAACCACGCGACATCATATCGGCTGGAGAGGCCCTGAGGACTGCGGCCTTTTGGCGTTTCCGCAAGAGCTTGACTGTTTTGAGTCGATGCTTAAAGAGTACGAGACGAATGACGCGCTTCCGTTCAATATTTTGTTTCTTCTCCAGGCCTTGGTGTGGAATGGCTACCTCCACCCAAAGATCGTCGCCAAACTCGCACAGAGGTTGTGCTCATACTATGAAACGATCCATGGCCGTTCAAGGGACACCTCCCTGACTGAAGCCGTCAGCTCCCTCTTAAAGTCAATTCCTTATCCTGCTCCTCATGTAGATCCTGCAGAGTTTCAGCCCGAATTTGTGCTAGAGACAATTCTAGCAGCTGAGAAAGCCTGGATACAATCCGGCGCTGGGCTTCGGGCCCAGGGCCGGGAACCACAAACGAGCACCCGTATTTACCGGGTCATCGTGACACCGACGAGTATCCGGTTAGTCGGCAGGGAATTAGAGGTAATGAATCGAGTACTTCGCAAGTTTCCCGATCATCAGGATTATTTCATGCGCGTCCAGTTCAGCGAGGAGAATGGGCAACACTTCTTCTTCAACCAAAAGATCCCGTCCGATAATGTCTACGATAGATTCTCGGACGTCATGATGGAAGGTATAACCATCGCAGGAAGAAAATACGCACATCTTGGTTATTCACACTCATCACTGCGATCTCACACCAGTTGGTTCCTTGCCCCCTTCACCCACAATGGCTGTGAACAAGCCTACGAGACCATCAAGGAGGATCTTGGCGACTTCTCCAGCTTCCGGTCTCCCGCAAGATGTGCTGCCCGCATGGGTCAAGTATTCTCAGAAACGCCGTATGCTTTATCAATATCTGAAAATAACATCGATATCGATACCATCGACGATGTTCGGTCAGCCGACGGACTTCGCGTCTTTAGCGATGGCATAGGGACATACTCGCTGGAGGTCGGTCACTTACTTGCCAAAATCGTGCCAAGGCGAAAGAGCCCGGAACAAATAACGTGTTACCAAATTCGCTATGCTGGCTACAAAGGTATGATAGCCCTCGATACCAGGCAACAAGGCAGAAAAATATGCTTCCGGCCATCGATGCGGAAGTTCGTGGCCACGATGGATAGTCTCGAAATCTGTGACATGGGGTCTAAACCCATATCCCTGGTCTTGAACCGGCATTTGATCAAAATTATGGAGGACATTGGCGTCAGAGACCGCTGGTTTACAACCCTCCAAGAAAAGGCACTCGGCCGTCTAAGACGCATCACGCTGACAAAGGACAATGTGGCAACGTTCCTCAAATTTACGAAGATTGGTGAGCCGTTCAAGTTCCATTCCTTCCTCCGAAGCACGAATTACATGGATTACCGGAAAGATTCATTTCTTCGGCGCGTTGTGGAAGCTGTGATTCTCAGAGAACTTCGCCTTATTAAGTACAAAGCTCGAATACCCGTCCAGCACGGTGTCACACTCTTTGGGGTCATGGATGAGACTGGATACCTCGCCGAGGGTGAGGTCTATGTTACCTACAATGTGAAAATGCATAGGCATCATAAACCTCCACCGGGAGAACAGACTCTCCTAGTGAGCCGCTCCCCAGCTCTACACCCCGGCGACGTGCAGAGAGCAAGAAACAGAATCCCACCAGAGGGCCACGCACTTCGGGATTCTCACAGAAACTGCATCGTCTTCAGCCAACAGGGGCACCGGGACCTTCCCAGCCAGCTTGGTGGAGGCGACCTGGATGGAGACCTTTACAACATCATCTGGGATCAACAGGCGCTTGTGTGTGGTAACGGGCGGCCCCTAAGCATTCACCCGCCAGCAGACTATCACAGGACCCGGCCTCAGGACATAGGTCGGCCGGTAATCCGCGACGATATGGTCAAGTTTTTTATCGACTTTTTGAAGACCGACCATGTTGGCACCATTGCCACTCGACACGTGATTACCGCAGACAACAGTCCCATGGGAACGCGTGACTTCGCTTGCTTAAAGCTCGCCCGTCTCCACTCGACCGCAGTTGATTACTCGAAAACCGGGCTAACGGTTGACATGAAGACTGCCCCCAAGGCAACACCATACAGGCCCCATTTGTGAGTGGAGTGCTCTTCAAAAGTATTTCTGCTTCAGGCGTCTAACCAGCTTCTCTCAAGCTTATCTACAGGAAATACAGGACATCTTGTCCATCAATCCGAGGTTAATTTTCACGAAGAGTCAGACGACGATGATGAATTAGGAGATGAAGCCGCGGTTAAACACAAGTACTATCGCTCTCGAAAGATTCTAGGCCACCTCTACCACTCTGTAGATGAGAATAGCATCTGGGGCCGCGATATCAAGAGTTTGGACGGGAAGGAGGAGCACGAATCTCGGTCGGGCGGGGGCGGAGCATCAGAATCACCTGCCGCAGTCCGTGTAGCAGTAGCGGCAAATGAGTTTTGGGAGTCGACTCGCTATTACTTCACTACGCGATGTGAAGCTTTTGGTATAGTTGCGTGGGCGGACCGCTCTAACGAGGCTCAGCGAATTCGTTATTGGTAAGCGTCTGGTATCAAGACTCATATCCTTTTAGCTAACATAGCTCTCACTATAGTTATGAGGAAGCCGTCTTGGGCTTGATGGACGATTTTTCTGAGCATTCGAAGAAGCCGCTGAGCGAGCTCGAGGTCTTCGTGGGCTTCATCATTAATAAGAATGGTGTGGCAACCCAGCGGCAGCGCAACCAATCCATCAAGCTAAAGGACGAGTTTGAGCGCGTGGCCACGTCCATAGTGCAACAGATACGATCCAACGCCAAGCACGATGATACTTTCGGCACTAAACCTGACAGGTCCGCGGTGCTAGAGCTCTGTCTCGCATGCTTGCACGTCGGTTGTATGGGAACGGGAGCGGGTCTCAACCGTCTGTATGGCACTGACGACCATAGGCTTGAGAGCTTTAAGGTTGTGGCGGCGAGCCTTTTGGTGGAGGAGCTGGCTAGATTCGAAAAGGAGAACAGACGGAATAGTTCCCAGAGCAAATGAAGCACGCAAGCTTGTCGCCAGCTGGTTGGGGTGAGGAGGCATCTTCGATTGCATTAGGTTATTACCCCTCTTTCATAGTCTATTATACAGTGGCCGTGCGCCTAGATGGTCAAGAGAACAACCATGCTAATGAATACTCCTAAGGCGACGTAGAGTAGCCTCGTCCTCAGTTTGCGTCCCAGGAACATGGCTACCGTGATCGATATAAATATGCAAAGCCCCCAATAAGCAAAGAACTTGGTGGCATCAGTCGATATCATTCTTCTGCCCCACAAGTCTCTAGGAGATTCTGTTGTCATGGCCATGGTGCTGCACACGGCCACAACGATCCAAGCGAGGATCCACCACTTCTCCCGCATGGCCAGGCGCCAGAAACTGTACGTAGCGGGCGGCGCCGAAGGCTCCAGGGAGACAGCCCCTCCTTTGCGATACTTTTCCACCAAGATATGCAGCTCGGTCTCGGTGAAGCCGTCCACATCTTTCTCTTCGCCCATCGCCTCCCGCCGGAGGGCACTGGCGAAAATAAGAGACGCCTTGTACGGTCCGGGCACCTCGAGGCCTCCCCGGAGCTCGATGGTGAGGTGGGCCTTGAGCCAGAGAATGGCCAACCCCCCACTCCAGCAGAAGAGAAGGCTTATCAGGATAGCTAACTGAATGGCAGAGAATCCCCAGGTGTAGCTGTCCTGCGGCGCGCAGACGCCATTCTCGATCACATAACGCATCGTGTACGTCTGGTTCGAAGCGGCCAGAAGCACGGTAGTGTCTGAAGGGTGCGAAAACGGCTGCATGCTTGTGTCTGAGTCCGTCCAGTTCCAGCCGTAGTCTCGGCTGGAAGGCGGTAGGTAGGCCGCTGAGATGTTGAGGGCAGGCGCCGGCAAAGTGACGCCGTTATATACGGTCGACCTATTACTTCGGCCGTAGAATCCGTACCGGGATAAGTCTAGTGGGTTCCGTCAGCAGTTGCCTCTTCATCCCTTTAGAGTGTAAGAAACTAACATGTTGTTAGGTTTCCACGCCTATAACACATGTCGATGGCCGTGCTGTCCATTTCTGTGTAACCGTAGGCTACCCAGCCAATGCAGGCATCATAAGAGCCAGATAACGAAAAGGGGTCTGTCGTAAGGCTAATAGGCTCCAACGGAGACGGCCATGCTTACGGGCCTCAATGTTAGCATTGGAAACCCAAGTCATGTTGAACGGGAAAGTAGTTTCTTACAGAATTTTGAGCGTATTACCGGATACTCGTCTGTGAGGTTTATCCTTGACCCGTCATGAATGATGTAGATCACAGGGCTGAAGTCAGAGTATGGAATCAAGGCCTTGTCCGCGTTGGGGACGAAGGCTTTGGTTGAGGTGGTGTAACCCGTTGGCGCGCTCGCGATAGTCGGGAAGATGGCGACAAAGACCATGGAGCATAGCATGAATGCCATGGCAGCCGTCGACACGAGGCGCCTGCGTGCCCAAAAGTCACGGAAGAGACGAGCGGTCCCCATGAGGTTCGGGTCCTCGCCGAAGAAGATGGTGCGGAAGGTCTCGAGTGTGACGGGCTTGACCTGCATGGACGCAGCTACATACGTGGAAAAGACTTTCCAAGAGAACCACGCGAGAATTATCTGCCCTCCACGGCCCACCAGCTACCAAGCACGTCGTCAGCTCTGCATCGCCGCTACGGGGTTCGTCCAGCTTACCACTTCCCAGGCGATGTCTATCACCTTAGCCTGGGTGAAGTTGAATGTCCCAAAGGCCACTGTCACTTGAAAGAAGCCATCTAAGCCCCAGGCATCGCTGCCGGATGGGGAGAGTCGGAAGGTGCCATCTGGTGAACACGCGCTCGTTATCCATCCCCCGGAGATCGAGGTCAGCGCTACAAAGAAGGCGAGTGCGGTGACAAGGCTGCTCAGCCAGCAGACGTAGAGAAGCCAGCCGGTTACGGCCCACCAGCGCGTCGTCGTCAGATCCACCCAGACCTGGGATGCGGTCTCCGTCGTCTCACGCTCCACGAATGCCCAGGCCGTCTTGGAGAAGCGGATTCCCTGGAGTGCCCTGGCCGTCCAGTACCACCGCTTCGGGGTGTGGACTAGATGTGGCCGGGTCTTCAACTCCTCCATTGACGCCGCAAAAGAGGTTGAAGAGCCCAATTCTTCATTCTCCGCGTCGAACAAGAGGTGAGGGGGTGACCAAGGATCGAGAGAAAGAGGGTGGGCGCGGTTCGCGTAAGGAACCCGGACATGCGCTAATGCAAGGAACGGCACAGCAGAGCACAGCCTATCAAAACGCACTGTAACAAGGCTGCCTATTGACGCGCTAGAGCTAGTCGCTAGTCCGCGTCGGGCAGTTCCTACGCTTCGGGGTTGGAACTCTTGTTGGTGTAAGAAATTAAATCCGATGTCCCCGCCCATATAAACACATGGAGTCATTGGATCTTATTTACATCTGCATAACTAGTCAGCTTAGTCTTCCGATGAAATTTTACTGATCACCAGTTCCCTGCTTCGTATCAAGTTAACAAGCTGTTCTGGTCCTCACGTGCACATAACACTCAAGACTTCCTTGTTAGCTCCACGGCGTCACCTTCTGCATGTATGGTTCGGCGCCAGGGATTTAGGCGCTGCGCCGTTCCCGTGCTTCAAGACGAGATGCTGTCTAGGTAAAATCGTGTTCTTGCTAAAAGTATGATGCTCCAACGCATATCCGGTCAGAGAACAAGTACTACCATTTCTGCCATTCCTTAGCATGGATGTTAAAGAGGGGATTGCGCGAAGGCTGCCAAATAGCTTCTCTCACGCTTGCTTGCCAAGGAAGTAGTTAGCTACGATCTTCTTGGTTCACCCCACCGGGTTGCGCGTTAGAATCCATGATGCTCAAGTTTCCGTGGTAGTGGAGCTTGAAACAGTCGAACAGCCCTGCGAAGACATCCAAGATCAGCTTGCTGGGGATGCAATTGCGGCTCCGCCAGTGGAAGTCAAAGACGCGCAGCCATTTATCGAGTCTGCGCCCCACCCGCCGGTGGAGGGTGCATAGTATAGCCTAGCCAAGCCAGCATCGTCTAGCTTCTGCCGGAGCGGTATAATGTTGAAGGCGGCGACAGCGTTTAGCCTTGCTATCGGTTCGTCCGTGAAGATGAATCCCATGCCGCCGGTGAGCCGTTTCCATTCCTTCATCTCAAGTAGCTCGGCGATGGCCTCTCGGAATGTATATTTCTCCTCCTTCGCCTCTCTCGGCTAGCGGCGGAAACCGGAAAGGCACACAGGTTCTGGGACAGTCGCTGTAGGCTCGTGGACATCCAGGTGCTCTGCGAATCTCGTGGTACGCTGAAACGGATTAGGAAGCGATTGTACATCAACAACTCCCTTGTAATCATGCCAAAGTTGATCTAAGAGTGTGGTGAAGCCGGTGGCTCTAGTGGCATGGCCCAAGGACTGCACGCCCGAATGTTTGGTCTTCTCCTTGACAATTTATTGCAATCAGGTCTCGTCGAACAGACGAGACATGAGACACTCGATTCCGTGGACTCAGCTTTGGAAGCTGTAGAGCGGTACCACAAGAGGGCTCGGGATAAATCGTCGGCGGTTCGGCACTACCTCGTCTTCGTACTGAGTCCCCAAGAGTCTCTCCTCCAAACCTCAGCGGCGCAAATCGTGGCTCTATCGCTATGTGATCAGAATTTTCGGTTAACGCCGGTTCTAAGTCTGTACGAGCACCTGCATTCTTGCTGGGCCTTGGTTCATCGAGACTGAGAGGACTCTCTCTATAGTGTCGGCTTATGGGCAGCCTCCCTAAGATATCCAATGGTGAATTGAGTTAGTGTTTCGACCCTGCCTTCGTGTCCCAGGAAAGCATCTCACGAAATGGGGAATGGGCTGGTGACAAGAGGGAAACTTTTGCCAAGCAGCCGGCTTGCCGAGGGGTTCCGCAAAAGATGAGGGCGACACATCAAAGTCTCCCAGCATATCTGTGCCCGCAGGGGTTGGTCTGTCGTCGCTGGGATCGTGTCTCGGATGTGCTAGGTCATATATGAATCCCTGCAATGCATGCAATGCAGCTCCATTTCTGTGTAACTCAACAAATTTCCGACGTTACCTATTGGGCGGTAGATGGGAAGAATGCAAGGGCGGAAGGCACTGCGGGAGATCGGTGCGGTTGGGGAACGCTAAGACGAGCTGAGACCATGCCACTTTAGGCCATCAAGTCCAGTGTAAATGACAAACAACTGGTTACTAGCTTGATAAAAAATCACAATTCAATTATTCCTCGAACCATATGTATTGAACAACTGTCAGGGTATGACCCGTGATACTGGTGGAGACGTGTTGGGGGTCGCAGGTTTGCCCACGATGGTCATGACGTCTACCACTACGGAGCGTGGCCAAACAACTAAGGGAGGGTTTCCATCAGATGACCGTGCTAGAAATAGGTATGTACGTTGTCGATGTCTTACGAATAAAGGAATGTGGACTCAGCCGTCCCATTCACTATTTAGAGACGCCTCTTCACCAACACCGAAGATTGGTAGCCGCTCTGCGACCTACTGAATCGATGGATTGAACTTTTCGGTATTCGGCTTATAGATTCTGTTATTTATCTGCTTAGCCAATAACCAAGTGATAGGAAACGCCTGTGTCCTGGCCCCTCGTCTCTTCCCATAGAGGTTGATGTTGAAGTAAACCGCCCACCACTCCGCTCACTTCCTCCATTGAACCACAAAAATGTTAAATTTCCACCCGGGAGCACCAATAACTTAAATCAGTACCACGAAATACGCCCAACCCGCCTAGCACCAGGTCCGCCTCACGAACCCGTACATCGAGTAATACTTAGCTCCTTCTCGTAACCCATTTTCGACTGAGAGGGTGCTTTCCCAGAGAACGACATATAATATATCGGTAACAATTATATCGGGTTGTCGTCTATGCTGAGCATGCATCTCCCTTTATCACCTCAAGTGAACAGGGGGACGGGGGGCGTTTCAAGATGAAGCACAGCCACTAATCGTCGCTTTAGATATAATTAGCTTACCGCAAGTATGGTAAGCTGGCACCTGAGCTGCGCCTCAGCTGACTGGCAACTGCGTGATAATCAGAACCGGTAGAGAGAAGGCAAATGGGGACGTGGGGGTCCGGGCAGCTGACCTGGAAGTTGTGCGAGTCCTCGGGCTGGGGGCTGTCGACAGCAGAACGAGCAGCACTGAGCGGGACGCTTTTCGTCGATACGCGTTCTTGTCTGCAGGTAAGCAGGAGGCCTCCCTCTTTGGCACTTACTCGAATTAACGATACGGCATGGCAATACAGCCTCTCAACGGGACTGCTTCCGAGTATCGCAGTTGGCGCAGCGCAGGCCTTGGCAGGCCGGGCATCGGTCTGTCTGTAATGGGATTCCCAAGTACCCGCACTGACAGCAGATCCAAGTCCACAAGACCTTTTTCCGTTTCGATTGCTTAGCCGGCTTATTGCTGCTCGTGCTAGTGCTAGTACTAGTTCTGGGCTTATTTGTGAAGTCGAGATTTAGCTCGTATTTTTCTTTGGTTGAGCTGAGAAAAACGGAGGGTGCGGGGGACTTGCCATGGAGCAAGATGGAGAGCCGCAGTATTATACACTGCGAACATTATCACACCAAAAGTGTGCTGGCTATTGTATACCGGTGGTTGCTGCGGGCTTCTGGGTGCCAACGATTGCTCGGAGAACTACTAGATGCTGATGAGCGCTGGCCAGCACCGTCTTATAACGGGTATTCATCCTGGGCATCCACATGCGGGACCCCCTGCCAACTCTGACCGATCGGAATGCGTGCCGGTAGGTTTCATTGAGGCAGGGAAAGTCCTCGGTCTCCCCACACTGTTAGATCTAGCCACCACCCTCATTTCCCTCACCCCTTTCCTTTTTTTCTTCTTCTTCTTAATCCATATCGAACTTTTTTTTTATTCTATTCTTTTTTTATACATGGTGGTTCTTGAAAAGGTTTAGCGAGCGGAGCCTTTGAAATATGAAAAGGCTCTCCCCGTAGAGGTGCACTTGGCTGGGCTGTAGCGTGTCAGAGCTTAACTGCTATTAGGGTTTACGAAGCAGACACCATAGCTGCCAGTGTACCCCCTGGGAGAGGTGGGCGGCCTCCTGCTTTTAGCCTTACATTGTAAACCATGATTGGATTTTACGCCTGGAATGATTGATAGCTTGGTATGAGATGGCCACAGTGGCACGGCTAGATATCGCTCTCTCCTCAGTGGCCAAAGCTGCAAGAACCAGAATACTCGAGCATCTGGCGCAAACACCAAAGGTATACTTGGCTATCAGGTACTGGGCTTCCTTGTGGTGTGAGAACCAAGCTAACAAGGATTCGAGTATACATTACATACATAGTACAGTACTCCTTGCCTAGTCACAGCTGCTGGGGGTCCAGTGGTTTCTCTTTGCGATTGTTCTTGGCAGCTCCTTAGCGCTCACCTCGGAAGTTAGGTAGCTAGCTACGACGTTCTTCACCTACGCATTCCAGTCTGGCGTCTAGTGCCCATCGCTCTTGGACGCTGGGGCAGCTTGGAAGGACTGGAATAATACCTTTATGTTAAAAAACCACTACAGAGCGGCTGTCCACGTAATTTTAACAAGCGAGAGCCGATCAGGTTAAAGCAGAAATTTACAGCCACCAAGGTGCAGTGTGTATATAATTATGTACAGCAAGAGACTCTTCTGGGGGACCAAACACGGGTGCCTCGGGGCGAGAGTGCAGGGAACTACCGAGACACCACCCACAAGCACGGCGCCACAAAGTATGACAGGTTTCTGAACATGGTGCCGACAGGGGGTTCCCAGTCCAAGACTCTACAAGTAGATCTAGCGCCACAAAGTATGACAGGTTTGTGAACATGGTGCCGACAGGGGGTTCCCGGTCCAATATTCCACAAGTAGATCTGCGAGAGCTGTGTGTTCCCCGCAATCTCGAATACCTCAGGCAACGAAACTGCCCCGGTCCAACCCTACAAGATCCAAGCTTGCCAAGGCAATGCTCCTGTGATCGTATACATGTAAAGATACACAAGAGAAGGGGGGGGAAGAGAGCTGCCTTTGGTCTCCCAATCTTAGGTGGGTGCCGCCCGCCACTAGGGAGGGGGTGGGGGCTACAGCAGCCGCGCTATCTCGGTTGCGTCGCTGCTACAAGGTCATCTAATATAAATTGCCTCACAACTCTGGACAGCTGCTTCATTCTACCATGGGGCGCAGAGCTAGTACGGCGAGGCTTAGCCCAATAGAGCGAAGCAAACGGAACATGGACCAGATTTTTTTCCTTTTCCCTGCAGTTGGTCGATCTGCACTGGCCACTTATCCTAGCTCCCATGCCCGCCTCACTTTTCATTCATCGGCCTATAATCAAGCCCAGAAGCCATCGGGCATGGTGGCACCCAGCCAGTCGTCAGCTCGGCTCCTATCTCTTTACATCAATCCCGGGCAAAACCACAGAAAGTGCTAGTCCCTCTTAGACATAAATACTCGCCGTCAGTTCGCTGGTTTCAATTTTGGGGCCGCCTTGTGTTCCACGAGAATGTCATGTCTCATCCTTCCATGGCGAGAGGTTCGTTTTCGAGCCCTTGGTAGGTAGGTAGAGGCGCGGGCTTGGCAAGGCAGCCTGGCTGTGCTGTCGCTTCGAGATCACCGTCTGCCTCCATTGGACAAATCTATACTCCACGGCAGCGATTCCAATGCACATTCGGAGTGGACAGCCCACCAAATGGCTTAGACCTAGCATGCATCTGCTCTATTGGGCTCCGAGTGCCTGCTAGGCCGCAACCATGTAGAAGATCAAAGGGTTGTGAGCTGAATAAACTTGCTTTATTGAGCCTGGCTCGTTCTATTACACACTGTCGCCGGCCTCAGCAGTGGTTCCATCTGTGTCGCAACTCACTCGTCGCAAACCATAATGCATGCTTCAGCCTCGGTCCACAAGCCCTGTTGTAGCCCGACTCAACTCGCACTGGGCGAGAACGGTCCAGAAAACGGTCTGCCAAGCTTCCGCCAGCCCGTTGATGGACAGTCTTGCAATGTTGACGTCTCCAGCAGAGCCGGTCCAGAGCCCCGATGGCTTAGATGCTTCACACAAGATCGACGGTTCTCCCCCAAATTCTTCAACCTACCCTATGTCGACTATGTGCGCCAGGAATGGCTGGCAGATACTGACCTGAGCGACAATGGCCAGGACGACGAGCCCGATGAGGGAAGCGACGCCGGTAGTGCAGAGAATGATGAAAGTGGAAGGCCTTACCGAGAGGACACATGCCCCGTAAGGATTTTCATGCGACAAAAAGCCTACTTCCAGGACCTCGCCGAATCTCCAGAGTCATACCTCGGTCAAGTGGAAGAGGTGGAAAGCTTCTGCTCTCATGTCGACGCAAGTGATTTCGACGAGGCCGGCACGGCTGGGGATGCCGAATGTAACGCTCTGTTGGACGAGAGAGCCGAAACGGGAGAGCCTAGAGAAGATAGAGGACCTATGAATTGGTTGCAATTGTTCAACGCTCTGCGCGGGAAACGTTTTGCAGTGCCGCCAGCACCATCCCAGGAGATGAATGATACAAACACTGATCATTGTCAAACACTAGCGGTAGCTTCTCCAAACGCTGGGAGCACAGAGATCGGACACATACAGCCAAACGCAGCTCGGAGATCAATCTACATTAATAACTTGAATCCCCACGCTACAGTAGCCTTGATTCGAACCACGTCTTGGTACGAGGCCGAAATGGTCCGGAATCTTATCCACCAGCATCTAGTTCGAGGCACTGAGGTGGGGGTCTTGATACCCCTATGTGGGTATCAGACCTTCACGTTGAAGATCTACTTACCATACTACATGCGTTGTAAAGAGCGAGTGGCCGACAGTCGCAAGTGGCCAGACGGGTCGCTGCTGAGAAAATCTTACCGGCTGCCCCAGCCATCGAAGCGACGGTCAACGGCCGCCGATTCGGCCGAGATGGAATTTGCGTATGAGGCTCAGACTAGCATTTCCCTGACGGGGATCGACGAGTGGAGGTGGACTGTCATCGCCTTAGTAGACAATCATCACAAAGCCGAGTCGACAAGACACTACCACAGCTTTTCTACCCATGTCCACGGTACTGAGAGGACAGGAAAGGCGGACCCACTTACAAAAGGGGAAGTCGACGCGAATTTCAACGCGAATTTCTCCTCGCACCCGCGTCTCTATTTTCTACGGATCTGGAAGTCACAGATAGGCTACATCTCAAAGGAGTGGAAAGCACTCCTTCGCTGGTTCGAGCTGAGTGTGAAACAGCAAGTACACCCTGTCGTTACCCATGGAACGATCGGCTGGCGGCGGTACTCCCGTTGCCAACAACAACTAACCGTGCCCGACAGACTGTTGTTGGACGATATTTCGTCTCACAGCTCTGTGCAAGCTGAAGGTGCCATCGTCAACGGGCCGATTCAAGAGGCTATCCGCACGAAGGGCGAAATGCTCTCCATGTCCAAGGTGTTAAAGCACGACCTGCACAAGACCGTCAGCGCCTGGGGCCAGTTCCGTAAAACAGATATCGAATACTTCCAGGATAGTGGCGTCCATCCCGAAGAGGTTAGACTGATGAGCGACTGTTTGCGGTTGATAGAGGGGGTCTACTCGGGTCTCGAAGTCACTTTGAAGGACTGGGAAAACCTGGACCAGGACCTTAGCGGCCACGTATGAGCTAACTTGTCCCGACAAGTGGTCTTACCTGCTAACCAGGAGCAGCTCAATGATATACAGTCAGCTTCAGCCATCGAAGTGTCCCGCCAAATACAGATGTCATCATCTAGCACCCATCAACTAACCCAAGAGGCTCTTGAACTAACCAAGGAGAGTCTTGGCTTAGTCCGAGCTCAGAAGAAGTCAGGGGATCATATGCAAAAGGTGACATTGATCAGCATGGTAAGTCCATCTAGGTCTCTGATGTGGGACTCGGCACACTCTTTTGCACTAACATGCTCCTCCAGTCTTGTGTCCCGTTAGCACTGGCATCTTCTTTATTCAGCATGGCGCCAGCCGCTCTTCCCTTTGAGCAAACCTTGCCTGCTTTCGCATGCGTTATAGTCATCCTGTCGATAATCCTTTTCTTTCTTGTTCATATCGTGGACTGGTCTCGTATCATTCTCAAACGGCATCCTAACACGGCTCTTCGTTGGTGGGATACTCTCTACTTTGGCCTGGTTGCTTCGCTCAGACGGCCAGAGGCGGTGGTGCCCGACTCCGAAGTTGGAGGACAGCTGCCGATGCATGAACTATGATACCTTGTAGCGCATTGATGAATGCTTTTAGGGGGGTTCTCTAGATACCCAATCCGTTGAATTTTGCTCTCCAACATGGATAACCCGTTTGTCCGAGTCCTTGGGCACAGCGGTGAGGTGGTGGCCATCTATTGCATTTCAGACTTGCTTATTGTGAAGAGCAAATGGATGATGCATTCGCTATTTGGCGTGTTCGGTCAATTTTGATCCGCGGATACGAAAACTCCCGCTTCTCCCATACGGCGAGTACCTAACCTGCCTAAGTAAGTATATGGAGTAAAAGAGTTCCTGCTATTTCCCTTTGAACTAGCTGAACTAGCTGTGTAACAACCCAACGGGTAAGCGACACCTTATTTGGGATAACTCTCTGTTGCACGAGGCTCGGTGAAGGGGCTACCTACTTCAAGGTACTTTAGATGCATATAATGAATGGATTTCCAGGTTGGACTAGGCTCCGTAAACGGGTACACGCCACCGAATATGCACACATAACCCTCCAATCCGTCCTGCATAATTCCTCTTAGCCAGTCAGCCCTGTGTTGGGACGCACGCTCCCAAATATCATTGCCAGGGAATCTTCCCAAGCGATATTACTGAAAACCCAGGTCTCCGCTAAGCCCGTATTTGCGCTTCTGTGGAGGGGGAGTGGGAAAGACGGTTTGCGGCAGAGGCAGGGTAAAGCGCATTTATCCGGTACACAAATTGACCTCGCCATATCCGTCCTCCTTGGCGCTATGGAGCTTGCAGCCCCGAATGAGACGGAGAAATTCTCGTTAGGAGAGGTATTTAGGGAGGAAATCGCGCAGACGAAGCGGGCACCCGCCTGCCCTCTAGCCAGGCCGTAGTAGCAACTGCCTTTCATCCCAGCCAGAAAATGGTCAACCCATTCTTCGCTGCGGCCCTACTGACGGTGGTGCTGCCGGCACTCGGCTCACCGGTTCTACAGGAGCGTGCTCCCACACCGACAACGCTGGCTTCTGGAAACCTCTGGATCCGAGCTGTCGCGTCGCCCAACTTCCACAAGTACCTGCAGACTAAGCCTGCTAATGTGCCCGGCACGGCCATCCTCGACTCGTCCACGACAGCCGGGCAGTTCAACATTGTGGATGGTCAGCTCGTCAACAAGGTGTCAGACCCGCCTCTGTACCTCTGGGTTGAGGAGCCGGCCGACAAGGCCAATCCTCCCCGCACCCTGGCCACCTGGTTCAACTCGACCAAGAACCCGTTCGGCACGTTCGCGTTCCAGGGCGACGCCGTGACTTGGAGCGTCTCGAGCGTCAAGCGGCAGAACCTCGCGGCATGGCTCGTCTGCGCGAAGCAGGCGCTGTTCGTGAACACCGGAGCGTTCAACTACCAGACGCCGTCTGGGTGTGCTGACCAGACCGTCAGTTTCGTGTTGCTCTCCCCCAGTAGAGGAACTTGCATATTGACTGCTCGTGTAGATCCATTACTACAACGACAAGACAGCCAACAATTGAGATACGTAGCGATGGGCTAGACGTTGGCTGGGATAGTTGAAGTGTGCAAAAGCATAGCTTGGATTCACGCTGTAACCTTTTTACTGTACATATGACGCCGATATGACGCCTAGCCGATAATCCTACACCATGACACCTATTTGTAAAAGTTACATGCAGTTCGAGTCCCTCGGGCCCAAATTTATGTGATGGATAGTACATCTGATGTTTCGAATCGTCCGGTCTCAGTGCCATTAGGATCGGAATGCGCGTTTGGACGGCAGCTCGTCTGAATAAGCGTTAGTCTAACAGGGCAACCCAATTGGAAAATGCTAGTCAAAACTGACCCTCCGCGTCCGAGTTCCTGCGCTTCCTCGAACTGCCCGCCGCCGACGACACGGGGGCTGCGGCTTGTCGAGAGAAGAAAGCGAACGAGGGAAACCAGCGGCGAGACGAGGCCATCGCGCTGGGCCTGTGAGCCTGCTTGATGGGACGGCTTCTCGGCGCATCCTCGCTGCCGCTGCTATCGTCCGAGCTAGAGCTTTCGCCCGAGTCGGTCATGCTAACATCCTCGCTCAGGGCTCTTGGGAGCACCACTGACTTCGCTGGATTGGACGTGAGAAACGCATGCCTCGAGAGCCAGGTCGCATAATCCATACCTTCGACGAGGGTCGACACGAAGCCCTTGGGGCGATAGCTCGTGCTGAGGATGGCCATGGTCGCGTCGTCTGGGGAACGCGATGGGACTTTGGCTCCACTTTCGACCTTTTCGACCTCTTTCGCGTGTTCAACCGTTCACGGCCGCGTCGCACAGCGGTCCCAATTCCTCCACGAGCGCGTCTTCTCCGATACCATGGATCCCGGGGAGCAATTGAGGCGGGTCTTGGGTGCGCGGCGAGCTATGGGATGTAGGAAGGTTGTGGTGCGAAAGGTAAAAGCTACCAAGGACGCGAGGTGAGAGCAAAGGTGAGGAAAAGGTCGCCCCATTTCATTTGCCGGGGAAACGACGGGGGGGCCAAATAGGCTTCTTGCGATTGGCCGCTGTTCTTGCGCCTGGTGGGGGTTGCATTGCGCGAGGGGCCGCTATTCCTTGTTTGGCGGTACGCTAAGCCTGACAGGTCGGCCTGCAGGTCCGACCGAGGGGTCGTTGCCAGGGCGGACCATGGCGCCAAGGGCAGTGCTTCGATGGGGGGAGGCGTGAAAAGTGCAGCTCAAAGGCTCTCGCCGCGCGCTGGCGACTTCCCTCTCGCATTAGTAGCCCTCGTTTGCTCTCCTCATCGTGGGGGTCTTTGGTTCCCAGGGCTCATCAACAAGGTCGCGAACACGCATCCGGGGTCTAGACTGGCCCAAGTTGGGTATAGCACCGAGCCAATCCTAGCTAGATAGAGGAACAAAGGGTTTCCAGACGCTCGGAATGTAAGAGAGCGACTAAATGCAGTCTGGCTAAGAACGTTATTTTCCTCATGTGATTCTAGTCATGCGGACCCTGATTTTTATAGCAAGGAACGCGGCGCTGGGAAGAGGAAATGCTAATCATCCGTTTTATCCATTGACACCGTGTGCCTTGTGACCGCCGACACAACCATCCAGGTTCTCTACCGTCCGAGGGTATATACACGACCCGAGGCTATGCCTCTTTTTCACACTGGTTTAATCCTGGTATTTTGTAGCCAGGCCGTCATCCGCCCTTCGCTCGGCATCGATGTGCCGCGCCGGGTTCGCCAGGACTTGTAAACACAAGAACCCGTCCGAGTAAGCTCAGTAAATTGGCGCGCCGGCCCACAGCAGCTCGTTCCAGTCTTCCCAGTTCAGATTTTCCGCGGCATTATCTACAATGTCCATGGCATCCAAATTGTCGAGAGCAGCCTCGATGGCGGCGCAGGGGGGCCATGGTGGCTGTCCTCCTGCCGGGTCCTGTACCGGCGCAGGCATGCCTGCCAGAGGAACCGATGCGTCACTGGTTGGCGGCTTGCCCTTGTGAGAGGGAGGCGAGCTGCGGCCACCGGGCGCCACTGCACACATCCCTCCCTCGCGGGAGCCTTCAGCCGCACGGCCCGACACCGTCGCCACGCCGCCGGGCAGTCGGCTCGAATAGCTGGCGGAGCGCTTGCGGGCCAAGGACCACGTCGGAGCGGCCGGGGCCTCGCCGTCGGACGTTTGTGGGCTCCGCCCTTGCGCCTTGAGCTGCTGCGCTCGGTGTCGGTAGGTTCTATTGAGGAGGATGCGTAAGGGCTGCCAGAACGGATCGGCCATCACCGCCTCCGAGATGTCGCCGAGGGACGTCGTCACCACCTTCCATGCATGCTCTGCCACGCTATCCCACGGGAGCGAGCAGATGCGGCTCAGGATAATGGCGTATGGCTGCCACATCACGTGTCCCTGCAAGAACCATGCGAGTATTCGCGCCCTCGGCGAGTGCCGGAGCGTAGTGATGTCCTCGAGAACCGAGACTGCGAGCGAGAACGAGTGGGGGTCTGGCAGGCTGTCCCGAGAAATTTGGTGAGGTTGGTACTTAATTATCAGCCCCCAGGAGTTTAGATTTAGTCGGAACAGGAGAGACAACGGGAATTGCAGAGCCTCGTCAGGGTACAAGCCGTACCGACTGAGGATTTTGGTCTGAAAGTCCTTGAGCTCTTCTTGCATCTTCTTGGTACCGGCCTCTGGCTCCAGCTGGTTCAAGCTCATCTGCGAGGAAATGGACTTTATTGATCGCGAAAACTTCCAAGTGTCGTACCGTATGAGGCTGAACGTCGTGTCGGTCAAGCCTTCTCTCTGGGTCGGAGGTGTTGATATGGTGGGGTCGATATCCACGTCGTTGACGTTCATCGGCGGGAGGGTGTCGAAGTCCTGCTCCGAGACACCGATCTCAGGGACCTGACCGTCCCCCATCCGCTCCTCAAAGCACAATATGTTCCACCACAGTCGCCGGCGGTTCTCGACCTCAAACGGCGAGATGTTGGGGAAGAAGGAGCCGTCGCGGTGCAAGCCAATGGAAACGGCGATGCGAACAAGCAGGCCAATGAGCGACCATGCATATCTCGTCGACTCGTCTCGCCGAATATAGAATACGTATATGGTCATTGCTTGCACGACAGAGATGCTAGTGGTGTTGATAAAGTCGGCCCTAGCCAATGCTTGCTCGGTTCCCAGGCGCAGCTGCCCCAGAAACTCCTCCTTATCCCGGCTGAAGTTTACCTCGACCTAGACGCACGGTATTAGACGCGCCTTGCAATCTCCCTGGGTTCAGTCTTACCTCCTCATCGGTGAGAGTGTTGATGGCGGCCGTCGAAAGAGCAAAGAAAAGCGGCTCCATGTCGGGATCCAGCTCTTCAAATCGATATCGGCAGTCCTGAAGCGTCTTCAGGGTAGTCGGGACATGGAGAATGTGCAGAAAAGGGCTGACATTGTCAAGGAACGTCTGCCAGAGAAACATGGCTTGGGACGGCAGAGGCCGCAGTTCCTTGAGCGTGTCATCGACTCGTTTGCGGGGATCGTTGCCGAACACGAAACTGCCGCCGCCATCAAAACGCTTAGTGCGGCGGGATGGCAGGAAGCTAGGCACATAACCAGACTCCACGTCCGCGTCCTCGTCCTCCAACTCTGCAAAAGTCTCTCGGACAATTTTGATCTGGTGGTCGACGCACAGTTAGCTTGCTGACGAGCTCAGCGGAGAATCCGCGTTTACTGCAACCTACCTCTTGGCGTAGGGTCGCCCAGAAGCGGTCCCCGACGTACACGCCGCCTCTTGCATCGGCCACTGTGACGGTGGATTGCAGCTGTGTGCTGTGTGACTCGAAGCGCCGGGTGGGGCCGTGGTTCACGCGTGGCACTGCCGGGGGGAAGCCAAATGTATTATTGATGGGGGCGGTTGTATCGTGGTCGTCGCGCTTGGGGGTCGCGACCAGTGTGCTTGCGTCTGACCGATCCTCGCTGGACGACTCCCGGGTCTCAAGCAGCTCCGAGTTCAGGCCATCGACCGCGTTCTCCAGGCGCCGCAGGCGGTCCAGAAGCTCCGTCTGGCGGGTCTTGGCTTTCAATGAACCGGGCCGCGGCTCCGTACGCCGAAACATGCGGCCGGAGGTAGGGAAGATGCAGTCCCGGTTTCCCTTGACGCAATTGGAGCATGGCCGCCCGCGGTCGCACCGCACCTTACGGCGCCGGCAGTTCAAGCAATTCCATGGGTGCTCGGCAGAATCACCGCCGCTCGACATCTTCAGGGCACGTCGGTCGTGGGGCACATTCCAAGGGGGAGAAGACGCGCTGCGAAACGCTCCCGCACGCGCGGGGCAGTGGACGTGCCGGCACTGGGATTGTATAGTCCCCGCCGGCGGCTGCGGGCTAAGGCCCGACCACCGACGACCGAAGGCCGATCCGCCGATGGCCGTGCGGGGCTCGTGCATGGTCTCCACCGCACCGGCCAAACATCCCATGCAGGCGGCACATCGAACCAGAAAGCACCAGGGCGCCGCGCGTGCAGGCTACAGCCCGAAATTTGCGCTGATAAATGAAATTTCCGAGTGCCCGGTGTCTATGTAGTATTACCTATGTTTTTGAGAGCCCTATTTCTAATACAAAATCTGCAGGGACGATGCAGACGCCTGCCTCCTTCCTTACCCCATGTATGCATGTATGCCTTCCCAGACGATAGTAAACCGAGCCGTGCCGTAGTAATTAAACAGCCGAGCCGTTGATAAATGAGTGGTGTGTCAAAACGCTCTCTTCTCTGCAATGCCCCCCAACCCAGGTGACTCAGATCTGGAAGTTCCCCCTCAGCCGGATCTTCTCTCCAAACACGAAGAGAATCCAGGGGATAGGGATGAAGGCGATGGCCAAGAACCCGAGCAGGCTGTTTCCCCAGCCGTAGCCGAGTCGCTGGTACATGGCCGGGCCCGCGAGCGGAATGAAGGCGCCCGCCATGGATCGTAGCACCGTATTCGCAGCCAAGGCCGAAGCCCCGGCTGCTGCTCCGTAGACCTCGACCAGGTAGATCATCTGTGGCATCTAAAGGGCCGTTAGCGATGGTCTCCTTCCAGGTCCCATCAGCCGCTTCCAGGGGGGAGCTTACCATGATGGACACGATCCCGATACCGATGAACACGGTACCTAAGATAGGCACAATCCAGTGCGTCTGCCGCTCCACACTCCATCCGTACCAGAACAGCCCCACCGGGAGCACCGGGGCCATGTATGCCATGATGGCCAGGCGGTTCTCAGGCACCTTGCGGCCCAACTTCGCCGTGCGCGCATCAATGATTTTCTGGCCTACAGCGGCTTGGGTGGCCAGGCCGATGAAGACGCCGATGCCCATACCGAGGTAGCTCAAGCCAGAGATGCCCACCGTGAACCCGTACTGTTTCATGTACACGGTCGAGAAGGTGGTGAACAGCAGGAACAGGAGACCGAATGCAAAAGCCGCGTACAGCGAGAGGAACAGCACAATGGGAGAAAACATCAGGAGCCGCAGGGGCCGCGTGATGTCGTGGCCGAGTCGGGCTAGTCCCGTCGTCCCTCGCGCCGCGCCCAATGCCAAAGGATCCTCCAATGCTTGCCCACGGCGCTCGGCTCGGCGACGGAGGAGCACAGGTGCGTAGGTTTCCCGGAGAAAGACGACTGCCAGGACGCCAACGGCGCCGGACTGGGAACGTGTGAGTTTCTGCAGGACACCACAGGAGAAAGAGGGGGCATACCACGATCAGAAGGATCCGGAAATCCCATCGCCACCCAATGGTCTGGGCGATGAACCCGCCTGCGATGGGCCCAATGACCGGGCCAAGCATGGGCCCCATCACGAACAAGCTCATCCACTTCGCGCGCTGCTCGACTGCAATGACATCGGCCAGCGTCCCTCCTGAGATAGCCATGGACGCTGCACCGGCGCATCCGCAGAAGAATCGGAAGACGATGAACATCGCAGTATCCGTAGAGAAGGCGCTGCCTAGCAGGAAAGCCACATAGACAATGCCAGAGCCAATGTAAACAGGCAGGCGACCGTACAGCTCCGACAGTGGTGCTAGGATCATTGGGCCGATTGCGAACCCGAGCACATAGATGGAAACGGTCATACTGATGACGGTCGTGTCCGTGATGCCAAAATCTGCCGCCAGCTGCGCGGCACCGGGGGCAAACATGGTCGCCGCAAGATTGCTACCGCCGGAGTCAGCCATCCAAGAACAAGCACAAGTACGATGTGGTTGGGAAAATCCGCCCGAGTATAGAGGGGGAGATGCGACCATGCACGTACACGATGAGGGTGTAGACCGCAATGACGACGATTTGCATGTAGCGCTTGGTCTTTGGCCAGTTCATCGGGTTGTCGGGGTCGTCCGGTCCATCCCATCCAAGCGCGTTCGGAGGGCCACCCGCGGACCCGGCGTTCTTCTCGACATCGCTGCTCGTCTCGGGGGATGCACTTCCCGGGGAATCGGGTCGGGGCGCCGCCTTCTCCTCTGCGTCTACGCCCCCTAAGCTATCGGGTCGGTCTGAGCTCTCCACACTGGGAGCAGATGCTTGTGGTGACATGATGGGCGAGGTTAGAGAGGTCTCATCTGCAACGAGGACGATGGTTCGGTAATTCCCTTGGCGCCAGTTGACCGGTAATGGCTGCGCAGGCCATTATATACGCTAGGAAAAGATTGGGCTCGGTGTGCCTGTTGGCCCGCAGACCCGTCTTCTCCTCCGCTGCGGGGGTCCACGAAATCTGCATCCCGTGTTCGTCAAGTCGCCGACCTGGTATGCTACCATACCAAAGCGGCCCAGGGAGCACCAGGTCCGTGGGCTTGGCGCGGCCCCAGAAGCGGCAGTCGGCCCTCGCTGTTCGGTGCTGATCTTTACCCCACCACGGCCTGGTTGCCAACTACCGTGATCCGTTAACCCCGTTAACTGCGGCTATCAACTTCTCCAATGCTACCCTGTACTTCCTAGTTGGCCTATTTCCGACCCCAGTCGCCTAGTTTTTGCCTTGTCGCCTTCGCTAAGATATCGTTTAGAGTCGTTTAGCTGCAAAGAGCTCTCGTACTCTTCGGGGTGGCCACCCTTCCCCGAGGCGGCCTTCACGGTCAAACAGCCTTCGGGAGACCATGCTTGCTAATCGTTCCAGCCCGCGGCGGTTCTGCATTGCATGCCGTCGGCTATGCAGCCACTCACAGCAGCCTTCGGGGCCCGTACGCAGAGGTAAGGGCCTAGTTATCTTGAGTGAAACTTGCGATCCTCAGGCTCTCTGCCTCGTGCTGATTAAAAAGCCGTCTCCTATACCTCATGTACACATGGGACCCTCAGGTGACTTAACGTGCAACACCGCCGGGTCGAGTGAGTGAACTTCTTACGGAGTACAAACACTCTTTCAAGCTTGCACCTGCCATGACGCCGTATGTGAATTTCTGGCCCCCAGCTGCTGACACAAATGCAGTGGCTACTTGGCAAAACCAATCACGCCGCTCGTATTGACTTGGCTGTGCTTTCGTATCCCGGGCTCTCGGCGCACCATGCCCGTCGAGAACATCGGCACTCACTCGCCGGTCCCGATCATCCAGCTTGGGGAAGCCTCTTCAACAGTATCCTGACTCTCCCAACTGGGAAACTACCTGACCGAGATCTTGCACATTGTGATTTCTCGAAACTATCGTTTTGGAAGCTTTAGTTGTCCTTTGTGCCTATAATCTAGATAATGCTCTGGCCATCGCGCGAGTGTGTCAGCGCTTCTACGGATTCTTATGTCATTCATCTATTCAGGCCGAGATTTGCTGTTGAATGTCGATGTGTACCACGGGCATCATCTCACTATAGGACAATGGAACTTTGGTATCATAGTCACCAATAGGACCCCCTGCTCAGCTCGTTCTAGAGACGCTTTAGAATAAACATCGGTACTCAAGTCTAGTGCGTGGACCTCAAGTTCATCGCTGTGACCAATGATGCCATCATCTTGTTGGCGGCGACCAAGTAACGAATCGTTGAGTGGCTCGGGGCAGGGCATAGCGGAGCCCACGCCTTTGGTCCAACGAGCGCTGGGGTTTATGCAAGGCGTGACAAACTCCGAGCGGACAACAACGACAAGGAGTCCAGCTAGAAGGATTACTCAGGGCTCTTGAGGCCCTGGTCACGGGGAATAGAGGCCCGACTGAATTGCGAGTCGACGGCCCAGACCCAACCCCGAGGCCGAAGGCAGACAAGGTGCTGAAACTGAGCGGTCTGGCTCCTAAGTAAGCATGAACGCTACCGAACCTTCTCACGGGCGATCAAGGTCTGGCCAGGCCGGCACGACTCTCAGGTCGCGGACTTGGGTAGTTCTTTCAGGCACCAGACGTTCCCCTAGGCCTCGTTCAGTGGACCTGCGGCCGCGAAGTATTTACGCTCCAATTTGTCTACAGGCTCTAGAGATCTCGCCTTGAAACGCTGGTCGCTGGACACACCACATGTTCATCCTCTTCACGGACTTCAAAGGGTTTGATGTATAAATTTTCTCCTGCTTAGAGAAGCTTTTTCTCCCTATGACTGCTCCTAGCCTCTTTCAAGTAGCTAAGAAACCAAATTTGGAGGGGTCAGTGATCAGTAGCACGTTGGCTGTTCCCTAGCAGAAAATAGTCAAAGAGAGCGCTAGGCTAGCAAATTTGCCTCCTCGACAGTGTTTCCCTTCTTCCTCGTACTTCCTAGAGACTACAGCAAGAACATAGGCGACCAAAGATGAAGAAGTTTGAGTTAGGTTGCAGATTGCGTTGTCGGATGGCTTGGGGTCGAAGGGGCTGACGAGTCAGGTCAATATCGGCCTTCAGACAAGAGTGTAGGCTACTCTTCTAAAAAGTATACGCCACCTTAATGGCAATGGAATCCGCGCCCTTGTCTCAAATATCGTCAGGCAGTGCTAGATGGGGCTTGGTTCGGGTATGCGGCATGGGATAGGGCGTCTTGGCCTTCAGCTGAACCGTGTCTTGAGTCAGTTCTTCCAAATCTGCGCATGTTTCTGCGGCTGTCCAAGAACGCCTCTGACACTAGCCCGGGCCCGTGCTGCCCGTATTGCCCTTGGTAGCTCTTTCCATACAGCGCGCCAGGTCGAGAGACGCTATCGCGGCCAATAATGTCGTCTGATTTTATCTAATCAATCAATCTACTGCCACCCCGGTCAGCCTGCATTTCCACCTAACTCAACTAGTCGCAAGGATTCTCTCATCCCCTCTGGGCCGAGGGAGCAGACAAATCTGCATAAAGAGGTCCGGAGTCCATCAAAATACCCTCATTCTCATGTCGCCAGCAAGCCTGAGTCGGAGCGGCGCGGTTCATATCCAAAAGATGGAGGACACGACCAAGCCTGAGACTGTCGCAGTCATTGGACTGGGTACGGGGAACCCGAGCTCACTGGCACTGGAGAGGAGCTAACTACACTCAGGTGCCCTGGGACTCGTCGCTACCAAAAACCTCCTAGAAGAGGGCTTCGAGGTGACAGCATTCGAGCGAAACAACTACGTGGGAGGGCTCTGGCATTACACAGATGAAGACAAGACCTCGGTCTTACCAAGTGCGTGCAGCAACCTCTGCGTTGCTCTTCGGCCGTCAAATCTGACTTAACCAGCGACCGTGATCAATATCTCGAAAGAACGTGTAAGTGAGCCATAGGGCTTCTATCAAGGGCGCCAATAATAGTCAACTGAGAAGCTGGCGAATAGGGTACTTTCACCGATTTCCCCTTTGCGGCAGACACTCCAAGCCACTGCTCCGCCTCGGACGTGCAGAACTACCTTGAGAACTATGCCGACCATTTCGGCTTGGCACCGCACTTTCGGCTTGGTGCTGTCGTCACCCACGTGAGCTACGAGAATGACAACAGCCGGTGGCGGCTGGATATCGAGGGCTCTAAACCGCTCTTCTTCGACAAGGTCGTCCTCGCCACCGGCATCAACCATATACCCAACATTCCGAAGCTCAGAGGTGGAGAAGTCTTCGCCGGACAATGCTTGCACTCGAGGGCATTCAAGAGGTATTGATACCTTCCTCTCGTCCGCGCCAGATACCGTTGCTAATTAAAGCCGTCACAGACCAGAGGCTTTCAAGGGGAAGAAGGTGCTGATCGTCGGCCTTGGGAATACTGGAGCTGACACTGCCGCTGCCTTGCAAGGACATGCTGAAGATGTCTACATCGCCCACAGTCACGGGGCATACGTGGTACGTTTTACATCCCTCCCGTTTTCGTGTCGGCTGCCCACGGAAAGGAATTAATGCCGCAGCACAGATGCCACGCACCCTCCAAGGAAGGCCTCTTGACCATACCTTGACATCCCGGCTTGTTGCTATCCAAGGCTTGGTGAACCATTACTTTCCTTCACTAGGCGAGTGGCTCTTCGACAAGATGGTCGCCAAGGTCCAAAACAACAGCTTCAACATCCGCCCAGAGTGGAAGTTCTTTCCCGCACCATCAGTGAAGCATAACACGCCCATCATCTCAGACAACTTGGTCCCCCTCCTGGAATCGGGAGGCATCAAGTCTGTTTCTGGTCTCAAGCAGGCCGTTGGGCCTAATGAAATCGAGTTGGAGGATGGCACCCGCCTGGAAATCGACACCGTCATCTGGTGCACAGGATACAAGGCAGACTTTAGCCTACTAGATCGCGCCGTCGACCCGACGCGCCATACTACACCACAGTGGTCGGCGCTGGCAGGCTCCAGAGGCAAGCCACTACCCAGATTATATCAGAACGTTCTCTCTCTGGACCACCCTACATCGCTTGCTATCATGGGCGCCGTAGCCATTCCCAGCGGCGCGTTCCCTCTCTACGACCTAGCATCAATGGCTGTGGCGCAGATATGGAAAGGCCGCTCAGCCCTCCCGCCTCAAGAGGAGATGGAACGCGTGGATCTGCGACATCGCGTCTAAGGGCAGCGCGATTCCCAGTTGGGTCAGGGCGCACGAGTGGCTGGCCTGGGCAAACGAGGCGGCTGGTACCGGCGTCGATGAACATCTCGGCTGGGGCTGGGCTGGCTGGAAATTCTGGCTGTCCGACCGCGAATTCTGCAACCTCCTACAGGGTGGCATCTATTCGCCTCATATCTCGCGCGTGTTCGACGGGAAACGCAAGAAGTGGGGTGGCGCAAGGGCAGAAATTGAAAGGGTCAACAAGGCCGTCGCGGAGCGGAAGCAGAAAGGAGATTAATATTCCGGCGGGAGTCGGCGAGGAACACCGACTTTACCAACTGAGGCGAGCATCTACATGTCGAGGTGATACATAAAGATATAATGGGGCTAATGGGTACGAGTATATCTATGCATCTGCATACACCAGCCCCTAGGTCATACACTTTCCTTAGCTTCGTGAAGTAGCGTGAGAGCTATACTCTAGCCATATAGGGTCAACACAATAGACTAAGTACTAGACCAGGCGAGCCATAGGGGAATTCTTACCATTATATAATTCATCCACCAATACAACCAATTGTTGTGAACATCTCAGTTACAGAATCGAGTTGCGCTTACAAATTCCGGGATGGATAACATGGGGCTTTCTCTTTCACGATTATATTTGGGTCATAGGACTTGCACTAACTATGTACTACGCCTATCTTGTTGGCATATCAGGTCAAGTTGACTATGATACCGCCACATTAACCCCGAATAAGTTATGCTCGAGACGAAAGGGCCCGCATCTAGGAGAGTTGCCCCTTTTGCCGGGAGCGGCAATGTGATCCGGAATTGAGGGCGAATTGCTGCCTTTAGCGAAAAGCAGGCTAGACCGCCGGCTTGGCATCCCTAGTATGCAGGCTAAAGTGCAACTCCGCGATTATTTTATAACTTACACCGTGGCCGACCAACTTCACATAGTAGGCAGTATGTCCGGTCAATCCCCGCTATGTAAGGTTGCATTCCCAACCTCTAGCACCACCTCCCCAATTCACACAAGCCCAGTCAGTGCCTAGGCTTGATGTGGATCTGTATCCGATCAAGCAGGTCAAGGCACACGACTTATCTGCTCGGCAACGTCGTGTCCGGATGATGCGGGGAAAGAAAGGCCAACGGCAAGTATACCTTTAAGACGACTAGTTTCCGCGACAGAGCATGATGCGGAGTTGCTCTCGGGACTAGCGTTCAAGATGGCAGTAATACGGCTCACGCAAGGCGCGAGCGGCAAAAAGTGTCAAAACCTGGGGTCTCTCCAGATTCTCCTGAGTACCTGCGTGATGGCCATGCTCGCCGGCTCGGGGTCCGGGCAAGCTCCGCCGGCTCCGTACCTGCGGACGCCCGTGCAGCGACAGCAAGACTGGCACCGCATGGAGTACTATGCGTTCCTACACTTTGGCCCCAACACCTTCACGGACGAAGAATGGGGTCGGAGCCAGAGCCCACCCGACGTCTTTGCCCCGGCCACTCTGGACACGGACCAGTGGGCGAAGTCGTTCGCAGATGCGGGGATGACGGGAATGATCCTCACGGCCAAGCACCACGACGGCATGGCTCTGTGGGACACCAACACGACCACGTATAAGATCGGGAACGGCGCTTGGGCAAAGAACCGCACCGCTCATGGCCTGGATGCTGACGTGGTGCGCATGGCGGCCGGGTCGGCCAAGAAGTACGGCATCAAGTTTGGGGTCTACCTCTCGCCCTGGGACATCCACCGCGACCCGGCCATGCCCAAGCCCGGTCTGGCTGGCACCATATACGACGAGCCGCAGATCTTCGGCGACAGCACGCCTGGGGACTACAACGAGTTCTACTCGCGCCAGCTGACGGAGCTAGTCACCCTGAAGCTCGCGGACGGCTCACCCATCGACTTATTCGAAGTGTGGCTCGACGGCGCGAGTGGATCCACCACAGTGCAGACGTTCAACTGGACGGACTTCCGCGACATCATCCGCACGCACCAGCCAAACGCCATCATGTGGGGGCACCAAGGCGTCGATGCGCGCTGGGTGGGCAACGAAGACGGAGTCACAGTGCCGACCAACTGGCACACCATCAGCCGCACCCAGGACGAGACGCGATACGAAGGAGACCAGCTCCAGACGGGCGTGCGCGATGGCCTGTACTGGGCGCCGTCCGAGGCCGATGCCCGGATTCGTGACGGGTGGTTCTTCCACGCCAGCGAGAGCCCCAAGACGGCCAGCGCGCTGATGTCCATGTACATGCAGTCGGTTGGGCGGAGCGTAAGCCTGCTGCTCGACGTCCCGCCAGACACGTCAGGCCTCATCGTCAAGCAAGATGTCGACAAGCTGATGGAGTTCAAGAGCCTGCGCGATGCATTTCTTGGCCGCACGCTACTCACGCCGGACCTCCCCGCCACCGCGAGTGGCGTGCGCGGCGGGAACAATGCGCTCTACGGGCCCTGCAATGTCATTGACGGAAATTACGACACATACTGGACCCTTGACGACGGGAAGACAACGGGGTACATCGAGATTGACCTCGGTGGCGTCCGCAGCGTCGATGCGTTCGTCTCGCAGGAGCACATCGCTCTGGGCCAGCGGATTGGTGGCTATGCCATCGACGTTTTTGTGAAAGGGGCCTACAGGGCCGTGGTCAATGGCACATCGCTGGGATACAAGCGAATCGATAAGCTGGCCAACGTTGTCGAAACCTCGCGCATTCGATTCCGCGTCACGCAAGCCAACGCCGTACCTGCGATAAATAGCCTCCAAGTACTCGGCATCAAGAAGTCGTGAGTGCGTCGGGCCTGGAGCGTGGAAATTGTAGCAGAAAATGCGCACTTAGTAGCATCAATATAGATAAATTTAGGGGCTCTACCCACCATTATCGGCCCCTAGTATTACCTCCTTGGATCCATGCCCATCAAACAGCTTAGCCCCTGATGTTTACTCCCCTGAACCCTGTGGGGTATCGCGTTGGTCCTTGGCTAGCAGCCTGCACCAGCATGTAAATCAAGGAATGCTGTATGGGCTGTAAGACGGATAACAGCAATGCCCTGTTTCGGACGAGATCAGCACTGGCGCGTGCTGGTGAAGCATTGAACAGGAAGAGGGGCAAGCCAGCAGCTTCGACCCCGCCACACAAGGGGTACTTCCAAGCTGACAATGCTTGCCAGCGTGTAAAACAAGGGTGGGCTGGCGAATAGCTTTTGGATTGACTAAGTCTATCTGCGTAACTATATCATTCTTCAGGGCCGTGGGTGAGGCCAGAGAAACGCGCCGCCGCCTTGACGCGGGGTGAAGGCATTTAGCTCTTAGCAGCACCGGCCTTGATGAGCATGATGTCGCCGTCCTCAACGACGTAGTCCTTGCCCTTAGTCATCACCTTGCCCTTCGCCTTCACCTCGGCTTCGTCGCCAAGCTCCTTGAGGACGCTGAAGTTGTAGACGACGGCCTGGATAAAAGTCTTCTCGAAGTCGGTGTGGATGACACCGGCAGCCTGAGGAGCCTTGGTGCCATTACGTATGGTCCATTGCCGCACCTCGTCCGTACCAGTTGTGAAGAAGCTGCCAAGGTTCAGGACCTTGCGCATGCTGAGGACGATCTTAGGGAGAGCCGAGTCGACGCCGAGCGTCTTGAGTTCCTCTTTCGCTTCAGCCTCGGTCATTCTGGTCAGCCGGTCCTCGAGGGACACCGAGATGGGAAGAATAGGATCGCCCTGGGCGTGCTCCTTTAACCACTCGGCGATCTTGGGCAAGTGCTTGTTCTTTTTACGGATATAGTCCTTCTCAGACAAGTTGACAAGGTAGACTACGGGCTTTGCTGAGAGAAGGAACAGAGGGTTGATGACCTCAACCTATACACAATGTCAGCTTGTCCGGGTAGCCAAACGACTTGCGAGTGTAGCGAAAATAGTGAGGAAGGGGTAGTCAGAGTGTGATTCTTATCTCAGGATGCGCTCTGCGTTAATTGTGAGGCATTCGACGAGCTGGGTTTGAGATCAGGCCTTATGGCCCTTTATCATCATAGAAAGGAAGAGTGGGGTTCAAAAAAAACGCGACAGCAACATACCTCCTTAGGACCCCAGTTGCCTTTCCGCACATCCTTGCCGTCCTTGAGCCACGCGAGAATCTTCTCGATGGTGGCCTCCTCCTCGCGGGCCTTCTTCTGCTCCAGACTCTGGCCACCCTGGCGGGTCTTCTTCTTCTGGTTCTCGAGGGCCTTCTCGACAAACTCGATGTCCTTGAGCCTCAGCTCCTCGCTGATGATGTCGAGATCGCGCGTCGGGTTCACATCGCCCTCGACATGGATGATCTCAGCGTCGTCGAAACATCGCACAACCTGGAAGATGGCGTCGACGGCGCGGATGTGCGACAAGAACGCGTTACCCAGACCAGCACCGGTCGAAGCGCCGCGGGTCAAGCCAGCAATATCGTAGACAGTGAGGTTGGCAGGCACTCTTGACTTAGGGTTGTACTTCTCGCACAGCCAGTCGAAGCGGTCATCAGGGACAATGACGCGGGCCTCCTCGGGGTCAATGGTGGCGTAGGGGAAGTTCTTGGCCGCAAGGTTAGCGTTTCTGGCCGCCCTGACGAGTTTGCGACGGCAGACGGGGACATACAGCGGGGTTACCCAAGTCGCACTTGGTGATAGCCTGGAAGAGCGTCGACTTGCCGACGTTGGCAAGACCAACCTGGGGGGCGGAGCCGTCAGTAGGGTCCTCGAGGCGCGAGGCGGCCGATGCGACGCACAATGCCACTCTTCAGGTTGTTACCTGGACGACCCAGCAGGATTTTCTCCTCCACAGCGGCCTTCTTGGGGGGCATCTTGGCGGATTTGCGTTTGGCGTAGGAGCGGATAGGGATGTAGACGAAGGTGCAATCAAGCACTGACTTCTTGGGAAAAGCAGAGCTAGCTGCTGTGGTGGTGCGAAGGAGGGGGGTGGGAGAAGTGAAGAAGAAGGAGGGGCGGAAAAGAGACGCCGTGGCGACGACCTCGAGGGAGGAGTGGGGGGGTGGGAATGGCTGTCACCAGCCGCAGGTCAGCAAATGCGCCTGGCTAACTCTCAAGCACTGGCTCGGTCTCGTGTGCACAACAACTAAGGAGTGCTTGATGGCCGAGGGGGCGGGCGGGCCTGATCAAGCTCTGTCGACTCGGCACGCGAATAGAAAAGCTTCCCACGCTCGAAAATTGCGTCGAAAATTCTATCGCGGCCCAAGCTGCGACGTGGGGTTCTCCGGAAGGGAGGAACGATTCGCCGTGCTTTCCCTGCCTTCCCCTTATCCCCCTCCAGCAGGACATAAAACTAGGGCAGGGTTGCTGGCGCCTTGGTGTCTCCACCTCGGGTTTTCTGTTGTCCAGTCAGGTCCCCGTGTCGTCGCCACGGTTCGAGCCGCCGATCCTGAGGCAAACGGCCGTGAGCTGAGGCGTATGCTCCTAGGCAGACGGGAACCCCTCAGAGCAGCAGACTACCTACCTGGATGCCCGTCCTACACGGATCCTAACTCCATGCATTAAACACCAGGTAGGTGCCAATTGGGATGCCCACGTCAGATTCCCACCCATCGATCCATCCTCGGTCCGCCAATCTTGCCCGCTGGCCACTTTGTCTTTGGCCGTCAGCCATTCGCCCTCGTTGCTTTATCTTGAATCACTGCCCCTAACCATCCTGGGCGCCGCAATTCAGCCCCGAATCATACGCGGTCTCGTGCCTGTCTGCCCCAGGGAACCCAGGGAACCCTGCAAGTTTTGGTCACTTCTTCGTCTCAAGTGCCCCCTCAAAGCACCACCACGATCCGCTCCAGAAAGCAACTAACTGGCGTGCTTCTTCTCTCGGCCAGCCGCGAAGTCGTGCAACCTGCTGCACTGCAAGACTCTCTTCTGTTTTCTGATACCCGACCAAACTCCCGCCGCCGGCCACCAATAGCCGCCATGCCTTCCCGGACCAAGTCAACCCGTACCGTGAGGTCACACAGGTCGACACTCTCGCTGCAGAAGACCGAGATCGTGATCCATGTCTACGATCTCCTTCCTGTAAGTTCTCTCCCAATGCCCTCTACTCTCGTGGGCGATCATCTGATGCATGTCTTCTTTCTCAGCCTGGCCGCATGTCCTCGACTCTCTGGTTCCTCGGTACCTCCCTCCTGCACTCGGGCGTCGTCATCAACGGCAGAGAATACGCATACGGCGGGCACGATAAGCGCGGTGTGACTGGGGTGTACTGGACCAGGCCGAAAAGCGAGCCTCCGGGCGGCACGTATCGGTGCGAGATCCTGCATGGGTTCACTATTGCCCCCCAAAACGAAATCGAGGCCACGATCCGTGCGGCTAGTGAGGAGTTCCAGGGCACCGCCTACAACCTGCTCACCAAGAATTGCAACCACTTCACCAGCTACCTCTGCCGCAAACTGACCGGGCATGCAGCCCCCGGCTGGCTCAACCGCGCCGCCAGCATCGGCGTTGCCCTCCCCTGCGTGGTGCCGAGGGAGTGGGTCGAGCCGCCTGACTTTGATACCGCCGACGGCGAACTACTGGACGAGGACGAAGACGGGGCCGACGAACGGTCGAGGATGCTGAGGAGCTCGAGCGAAGAGCCGCGGCTGCTCGGGCAGCACCAAAGCTGGGACAGCTACGAGGAACCACGCCGTAGTAGCACGAGTAAGGGGAAGGGCAAGGCCCCAGCACAGGACTCTGCCGGCAGGGCCCTTCCCGCAGCGGAGAGGGTGCCGGCGCGGTGAGAAGCGAGGGCGGTGATGGAACTGGGTCTGGCGAGCGTTTTGTTCTGAGTGGTATGCACATTCATGGCATTGTCTTGGAGTTAGGGATCAGAGGAGTTGCATATGCTTGTCCGACAAGCTGATACCAAGGTTGAGTTTCTCGCAGCGGAACTGATCACGGCGTTTTGATACTATCTGGAGATATCAATTTGATTTCGCATCTCGCGCAGCTGCTAGGATACACGTGGATAGTATGAATCAGATGATCCAGTACATAACTGCCTATTCCGTACTCACGGAGGTTCACTGCCGTTTGGCATGCAGTCTTTTCCAGAACTGCTCTGCAACCCGTCAATAGGAATATCCCCGCCCGTGTTGTTCTCCTTGATTGTCTATTGCTAATCACCATGAAAGTTCGAGGCGGATAGAAGCGAACGTAGAATGCACTCCGCTCCTATTACTCGCCCTAGGTCCCACTCGAGTGCCACTTACACCCGTTTGCATGACCTCGGCCCCACAGGATGCGGTGTGTATCGCTGGGGGAGAGTGGGTGGAATCGATGAATATTAGATTACACTATTTGTAGCAGCTATGCGCCGATTAAGAAATCTAGTCTAATGCTCCGCCGTGCCTGTAGCGAATATCTGTACAACTTGCCTGAAAGACGGAATCCATAGTCACTCACTCATCCGTATCAGTCCTCGAGCATGATAGTCGTCCCTTCCACCTCTTGTTTAATCGCCCTGATGTAGTTCACCTTCTCCGCCGGATCCTCATACCCGATAGCCACGCCGCAGAGGATATCCATCTGCTCCGGGATGTCCATCGAGCCGCGAATCGCTTCGGGGTAATTCGCCACCGATACCTCCACGCCTGAGCTCACGCCCTCCTCGGTCAGCGCGAGCAGGAAGCTCTGCAAGTACATGCCCACACCCACGACGTCCACCGTGGTGAGGCCCCGGTCCATGCATACGATAGCGGCGGCTGGTGCACCGAAGAAGTCATAGTTGCGCATCTCAGCCACCCGGCGCCCCTTTTTGTCATCACGGGCGATGCCCAGCCCCTGCCCGTACACCATACCGCCCAGCTCGGAGCGGAAGTGCTGGTACTCGGCAGGGAGAGCAACAAGCTTCATGACCGTGTCGGTTGCCGCGGCGGCTGTGAGAGAGGCCTTGAGCCGGTCCAGCGCAGCGCCGGTGAGGATATATAGCCGCCAAGGCTGAGTATTGGAGTTGGACGGGGCGTGCCGTGCCAGCTCCAGGGCGTTATGCAGGAGCTCTTTGGAGACGGGTGTAGGTAGAAACCGCCGCGTGGTGTGTCTAGCCATGATCGCTTCGTCTAGGCCCATGGCGTGATGGGTGAAAGAGACCGAGGCTGACGGGGTCGAGGATGGAGTGGCAGCCATCATGCTGGTGCTTTGTGTTACGTTGGATATTAAAACAAGGTTTCACGAGTGCCTTGAGGCTTGCTCAGGATGTTAGGCTGGTCTCAAATGTCCACGGTAGTGGATGAGGTGCAATTGTATTCGGTGTCGAAAGGCTTATCGTGTGCAGATTGTGCTTGGCAAGCCTTCAGGATGGCCGAATATCTCTGCCCTTAAATATTTCCATCGTGGCCACACCGGAAATCCCCTTTCACAATGTCACGACGGCGTCGGCGAAAACGATATTCGCGAGCCGACCTCTGTCAAAGAGAAAGAAGCCGGGCCAGCCAACCAGCCAGCCAGGAATTACGTGCTAATCTGCATGTGTTCAGCACGTGCACCCGAAGCTTTATGCAGGTAAATCGATCTCCGCGGATTTGCTCGATGGCCGTATAAGCGGGCAGTTGCACGACATCACTAGCAGCGAACAACAGGCTGAACCCACCGTAGCGTCCGCGGGCCACGGAACGGGGTGAAGGTCCGAACGCGCGATGTGCTGTCGCACTCTGCTTTAGGGAGTACGACTCGAGGCCTGCAGGGAGACCGGATTATACATGCCCGCGGGCGATGGGTGACAACCGTAGCCATTCACTTGCCCGCGTCACATTTCAGGTCGAACTTGTCGAAGGTACTGAATCCCTTGTTCAGGCAGCGAAAATAATCACACAAATCCGGCCTAATTGGCCCAACAAGCGAGAGCTCAGGGCACCCATGATCGCAACGCTTCGGTGAAGCTCATGGAACAGGGCCGCTACGGCATGGCAGGCCAAATCGGCACAGTGATATATACGGAAATGTTGTGATATAGATGGTTGTATCATTCAGCTATGCCCCATGCTTGTTCATTGTCACGTAGGTCGTACATTCCTGGGAGCAGTAAGGTTGGGCAAATGGACATCCGGTTCGTGATCCATATAATGATTACTGTGGTTCCGCTTAGAGCCCAATGGCTGGGCAAGTTAGCTTCCTAGAGATGGCAAGGGAAGAAACTGGCTGAGCTCGAGTCTGCTCCGTCAATCTACTTTAGTGACGGCTTCATCTTTGGGGGAGGCACAGAGATGCATCCGAGTCGACCCCGGCCAATTCTATCACGATTTCACATGCTGAGCTAGTTGCACCGCTTGGCAGGCGGCTGGTGCCATGCAATGCTCCGCAGGGCGGCTGCTAAAGTCAAGACTACCTAACGACCAGAGACACAAATCAGTTGTCCCGCGCCTTCGGTCTGGCGTCGAGCAATTCCCTGATCTCGCTCAACGGCCATAGAGCCTACAGTAGGGGCCAGCTTTCCGTGCGCTTGACATTGCTTTAGCCCCGTCAAGTTCCAGATCCCTTGCCGCATATAGCCTAGCTCTATTGACCTAGGTAGATTGTCAAGCCGCGAGAATCGACTGGTTTCAGGGGCAGGTATCCGGGGCCCCTGTTTTTTTTTTCATATTTGGAAAGAAAAGAAGAAGAAAAAAGCCCAACCTATCTCTGTTTGTTGGGGGGGCCGCAGGATCTAGGGTTTGGCCACGATGTAGTTCGTTCCCATGAACCCCACTGCTCTGCTGCTTTGCCGCTTCCACTCGACCGTAGATGCCGTGACCATACCAAGTACCTGCTGTACAATATCCCCCGTGTTACTCGAGACGCTGACATCATCTTCTCTTCTTTCCCTGGCTCAGGAGAAGAAAAAAAAGACAACCATGTATGTTTTGATAGCTACCTCTCGGCGCTCGTGTGTAGACTGACAAACTTGGTTGGCTACCCCAGTAGACGGGCAAATGCTGTCCTTAACGCCAATGTGCGCAATGTGTCGTGGCCTTATACGCCCTACTTACAGACCTAATGATGCGGGCGTTTGCCTGGGAGGAAAAGGCCGCATGAGGCAAGCCCCCAAGGCCAAGGGCAGACAGTGTCGTATTTGGGTTGGGCGGGACCGCCGGCTAGTCGCGCCCCCCAATAGAAAGAAATTTCTCCACTGTTCTCTCTCTCTCCCGCGCCGATCTCCACTAGAGATCTCCACTGATAGCTCGACCTCCAGATTCCATCCCCCAATCCCCCCATCCGCCTCGTCAGACCACGACTCAACCAACCCAGGCACCAACTCCTTCCCCAGAGCGACCGGCCAGCTCGATCCGACGAGCTTCTTGAGCGTGGTCTGCATTGGCGACACCCCCCATGATTCAGGCCCGCGGCCCTTTCACCTTCCACGACTCTGCTTGAACGAGGCAGGCCCTATTGGCCACCCCTTATCGGTCTCCCAAAACGAGTGCTCTCGAACCTGGAAGCTTCCTCGGCTCCCCGAGCGCATTGCCGATCCCGCCTCCGTGCATCGCCAACCCGCCACCGCCGCCATCCCCAAACGTGCGCCGGAGTCACCACCGCACCTTCACGGCCCATCGTCCCATCTCGCCGAATGGTCGGCGCCGCCATTGGCACCCAGCACCCCCGTTGCGGCGCGCCCCAAGTCGAGTGAATGCAACCCCTAAACCCGTTCCTCGCCGCCTTCTCCAAGAGCCCCCTCGCCAACCAGTGCCAGCCCACCCGTCTTCACATCCTGCTGGTGCCGTGCACCGATGTGATCCTCGACTCGCGCGACACCGAGACGGGCGCGCCCCTGGTGGACTCGATCGCCTCTGACGAGTTCCTGGGCAGCCATGTTATCCGTCTGAACGCTCCCAAGCCTGGCCCGGCCGGCGCGAAGGAGCCGCCCCAGAACCTGCGCGAGGTGAGGGGAAAGACAAAGGTGTACAACACTGTCAATGGCCGGAGCCTGGTCATCAAGGACAATCTAGTCTATAGTAACAAAGGTGAGATGCCGCTGTGCCCGCCCCCGAGTCCTAGGGGCAGCTGAGCTGACATGGAAACTCGCACAGGCTTCAAGGCCCTCGCGCATGCGACCCTGCTCAACGATGCAGTGTGGTATGCCGACACCCTCGATCCGAAACCATTCCTAATATACTACATCTCTCGACCCTTGGTTGGGAACTGGGACGAGGTACGGATCACACCAGCCCTGGTGCCCGCCGAGAGGACACCTGGTGCCTCAGCCCAGCAGCAAAATGGCACATCGCGGACTGGCGCCACCGAGTCGGCGGCGCATCCTCGAAAGAAGGACATTAAGAGCTTCCACGACCTGCTTAACAATTTCCCCGTGATTGCGAGGCAGATGCAGAACGGTTTCGAGAAGCTCTTTCACGAGTTTACCATCGCCTTCAACCGCCCGCTCCCGCCGCCGCCGTCTGCCGTCGACATCCCAGATCCCGAGCCGGACGGGCCCATTGTTGCAGCCATGAAGAAAGCCCGGTCAAGTAGCTTCGGCAACGGGTCGGCCCCAAATCTGCAGGAGAATGGGCTGGATCGCCCGACCGAGAACTTCTTTGCTGAGGACGACGAGGATGTAATGAGGGTGTCATTGGAGACCGCCGTGACAACTGCGATCGATCTATTTCAGAGTGTAGACAAACAGCAGCTCTCCCTCCTCGGGGCTACCACCGATCTCACTGGCCCTCTGGTCGAGAGGCTGATCGAGCGATACGTGTCCGAGAACATCCACCACCTCCTATTCCAGAGACTCACTGCCCTGAAGCGGCCGGAGGACCTTGAGCTGGAGGCCAAGATTCGGCAGATGGAGTTCATCGATATTTCGCAGCTTGGTATAGCCATTGACGGAGGCTCGAGGGGGAAGCACGATCTAGTAACCCGGCTCGAGTCGGCCGTGGCCGAGTTCAAGAAGATGACGTCCGCAATGAGCCCCCAGGAGATGATGGACATCCTCCTGTCGACCACGAAGCTCGTGACCCACGTCACAGACAGCCCCGGAGATGCGGGTGGGAAGCCAAAAGAGTCAGAAAAGCCCATCACGACGGTCAATGCCGACACTTTAGTCTCGCTGCTGCTCTATGTCGTCATTCGGTCGCAAATCAAGCACCTCGGGGCGCGCCTCATCTACATCCGACACTTCATCTTCATCGATGACGTAGATAGCGGCGAGATAGGGTATGCCCTCAGCACCTTTGAGGCGGTGCTGTCTTATCTCGACCGCGATTCCAGCGGTTTGAGGAGGGCCAGCCGGCGCAACAAGGCTCTCTGGGATGCTGTACGGCAAGGAGACTTGCCCGGACTGAAGAAGATGATGGAGGAAACCCCCGAGGATGTTGATGAATGTGCCGTGGAATCATACCCGTCTTCGCGGCGGGCGTCTGCAGCAAGTTGGACCTTCACGAATGGTTCTTCCAGAAGATCCTCTTCAGCCTTCACCGTCTCGGAACGCTTCTCCCTGGGCTCCAGTCTCTCGCACGTATTCCCATTTCAGAACGGAGGGAGCTCGCCGGAAGATCCTCTACAACCTGCGTTTAAGAGGATCAAGAAAGTGGCCATGGACACCCGGAGCATGTCGAGTAGCTCGGAGATCTCGTTCCGTTCCAGGGCGACGAGCTTTGGTACCTTGGCAAGCGGCATCGAGGGCGATACTTCTATAGAACGCTTATCCCAGACACAGGACTCAAACGGAGAGTCGGTCCTTATGATGGCCATTCAGAGCGAGCGCCCGGGCGTCCTGAAGTACCTCCTTTCGCTAAAACAATACTTTCCACCTAGCACCGTTCTCGAGGACAGGAACAACCAGGGCACTACCCTCTTAAGCGCTGCAGTCCAGATCGGCCATACAGAGCTCATCAACCACATTCTCGACTTCTTGTTCGAGTCCCACGTCAGCGACGATAAGATCCGAGACTATCTCGCCATCCAAGATACCTGGGGTCGCAGTGCGGCGCACTACCTCTTCCACGCGCCTTTCCTCATCAACCACATCGGCCGCATGCTTCCCTGGCGACAGCGAGATAACAACGGACGGACACCATTGTTCGCGCTCTGTCGGTCCTACGATCACTCGAGTTATGCCGAGATGGTTGAGCAAGGCCTCGACATGGCGACGCGGACGCAGGGCGACGGTGAGCACCTCCATCTAGACTACCACATCGACAACAAGGGAAACACGCTGCTCCATATCGTCAATGATGCTGCTCTGGCCTTCCGTATCCTTCAGCAGTGCGACGTCGACGTCAACGCGATCAACGACAAGCGTTTCACACCCTTGATGCTAGCGAGCAAATACGGGCGGTTTGATCTCGTGCGGGTGCTGTTCAACGATGACCGCGTCGATCGGGGTGCGAAGGAGACGCGGGGTTTAACCGCCGTCGAGCTGGCCAAGGATGATGATGTCCGCAACAGGATTGACGACCTCACCTTGTTCTCGCTTTCTCCCTGCCCAGACAAGCGCACGACCGGGGTGGTGCGCTCGTATTTTGTCGAAGACTCGTCGATTCGATTCGTGCTCAAGTCCGGCGCGCCCGTCGACAACTACAGCTATGCCGTCACCACGTGCCGTCGGTCACTCACCGACTTTGAGCACCTGTTCAGGCTGCTGGAGCTGGAAAATCCCGCCTCTTGGATACCCTCGCTGGACAACCTACGCTCACCAACGCAGGTGCCGTCCAGACCGAGCCGTGCCGTCCTCAAGGAGCTTCAGGTCCGTATGGACTGGTTCTTAAGAGTGCTACTGACCCACCCGACCTTCGCCACGCACGAGATGCTGTGGGAGTTCTTCCTAGTACCCGATCTGCAGCTGGATACGATGGAGGAGCGGAGCAGGCTCAAGGCAGAAACCAGGGCCGAGAAGGTGCGCGACGAGCTGGAGCCAGTGGAGGACGTCCGCGAGGTCGAGCAATTCGTTGACCACGCCCGCGAGATGGTCCGTAGCGTGCATTTCTCCACTAGGAGTGTCGCACGACGGTCTAATGTCGTGGGCAGCGTCGCGCTGGGTAAGTGATGGCATGCCACGTGTAGCATTCGGGTGCTAATCATCGCACCAGACTTGTACGACGCCGCTCAACTACTCGATAAAGCGCTCAGCACAGTCCTTTTCCTCCCGGAGGCCCACCGCGCCGCCTTCACTGTCTACATGCGTGCCCTGATGCCCACCACGAACGCCCCGCCTACCATCTTTTTCAACACCTTCTTGGCCTTGTACGCCAATGTCGAGGCCATCCTCAGGGCACTCAGCCGCCCGCCCGAGCTCATCAGTCAGATCAGCACGCTCCGGCGCGAAATCGAGCGCAACCACAGCAACATGCACCGGTCCTCGCGCTGGCCACTAGGCCTGCTCGACGATACCCGGCATCGGGTCAACGAGGAGCGGGAGGACAAGATCCGTCGTAGCCGGGAAGACGTAGCCAACTTGGGCAAGGAGCTACGTTACACCCAGCAGACCGTCGCGAATGAGCTAGCGGGATGGCGGGAAATGCATGAGAAGATGGGGAGGAAGGCAATTCGAGACCTCGCCAGGGGCATGGTCACGACGGAGAAAACGAGGTTGGCGGGCATGGAGAGGGCACTACGCAAGCTAAGGGAGAGCATGCGAGACGCGTCAAGCGAGACGCGTTTTGCCGAGGCAGGCTCGATGACTCAAGGCATCGTGGAGAGGCCGTCAGGCTCGGCACTCTCGGAACAGGCACAGCAATCTGGGATCGAAACCCAAACCTCCGGGGCCCAGCCTCAGGCTCCGGGAGGGAGCCCGCATGAAGATGAAACACCCACATCCAACCTAATGGGGACGCAGCTCGGTCAGAGCAGCAATCCACCGCTCTTCGGAAACGACGACGAAGCAGGTGAGGCCAGCGGCGGCCCGGCCTGAGGGCCGGGTGGGTAGAGGGGTGGGCCTTCATGACGTGGACCAGAACTCCAAGCCACCGCCAGCTCAACCGTGTGGGTGACGGACGGATCATCTGGACTGTGAGGCATCCAAGTGTACAACATTGTCTGTGTTCCGCTTCCCCTCGAAGAGGCAGGTATGGGAATGTGGAAGACGGGACAGGAGAGCGTGAGGCTACTGGCCCGGGGAGCCGGGGACGAGAGCGGTATGCGACCTTCCCTCAAAGGATGGGTCGGCCAGTGGTGCTACTCCCTGATGGAGGTCGTGTGCTGATCGCCCGAGGCGTGTGATACGATATCCTCCGTGGAACCATTAGAAGGGGCTAGATCTGGAAAGCAACGAGAGAAAGAGTCATACCCTCACCGCAAAACTCTGTGCGGGATGGACGGCCATGCAGTAGCGTAGGGAGGAGTTCATGCGTTCTGCCGGGCATTCGGTTGGTAGATGCCTTGATACCCTGGAATATGCAAAGCACACTTTAAAAAATCCAAGCTCGCTCCCCTTGCAAGCCCGTGGACACATGCATGCATGCCGCTTTGTCGGGGCAGCTACTAAGCGTGCTAAGGTAGCTAGGCCCAGCACTAGTGCGTATTGCTCGAAAGAAAGCAAGAATAGGGAACAAAAAGACTCGCCTAGGCTTCAGGGGTGTTGTTGATTGGGGGGGTCTTTGAGATGCCAAAGCGCAGCCAGAGGCGCCCCTGGTGGTGGCTGTGCTTCTGTCGAAAGGATGGCCCTAGAAGGAAGTCGAAGCGGCAATCCGTAGAGCAAAAGCCGGGTTCTGCACGATGCTTGGCTTGCTGGAATAGCTCCGCCGTGCCGTTGCGCGTTGCTTCCGGCGGCGCTATGCCCAAGACAGAGCTAGATGATGTGGACCTTTGCCACCAAGCTCTGCCAGCTCGGCTGAGCTTGTTGAGCTTCCATCAAGCTCCCCATGCCCGGCGCCCCCAACCTCGTGTCTCTTCCCTGCCTTGGCAGCGAAATCCCGTCAAGGGTTGCCCCAAACGGGCAGGCGCAAATGCCGAATAGCTTACAGCATGGAGCAATAGCTAGCCCGCATACACCCGGATAGCATCCCCAGACTGCCGAGAGCTCCACGGGTGACTCACTGAGAAACGGCGCAGATCCTCATGAAACAATCGCCGCATGCAACCACGAGCCCGGTTCTTTGCTCGCCTCGCCCTTCCATGGTCTTGCATGGTGTCCAACTTTCCCATCCCCGCCCCACCCCATCGCAGCTCGCCCGCAGTAGCCTCGCAGCGAGGTACATGGCTCTTAGCCGACGAGGGCCAATCGACGCGGTGCCGCCAGCCTGCCGCGGAGCGTGCGCGCCATCCATTGGCCGGTCACCGCTACGCGCCCGCACCGCGGATGGCAGGGGTCCAGCGCGTGTTGGTCGCTCTTCGCTCCGCCAATCGAGATCAGCCGGCGGCTCGGGACTGGGGTCTCCAGGGTCAGGGATGGCACGAGCTCCCGCGAACATGGCACGGTTGGCGAGCACGGACGCGGATCTTCGCGCCGCGCTTATACGTGAGCAGGTACGGACGAGAGGGAAACCCCAAGAAAGCGGTTTTCCTGGGGCGTAGGCGCGCTGAGGACCGGGATCTGCCTTCGAGAACTCTCGTCCCCCCGTTCGAGCACTGGGGACTGCCATCCCATCTGGGTTGTTGGATGTTCTTTGTCCGCGTCTATCTATCTTCCCCGGAGAGACGACAGACGAAAATGTCCCGGCGCTTTCGCGAACGACAGGACGAGCGATGCCGCCCGCCGCCGAGGCGTCGTCCAGACAGACGATCGTGTGCCACATGAGGCGCAAATCCCCCTCCTTCTCTCATGCCCCGCCCCTCCTCCTGCTCCCTCGTCCATACCCTCTGCTACCATGTTCCCCTCCGTCTAAGGCATGAAAGGCGCATTGCCTCCTTAGGCGCCCGGCTAACGGGCGAGGCTGTGCACAACCCCGGACTCTTTTCCCGAACTCTCCGAGACAGACAGCGGGCATGGACGTCCTCTGACAGCCGGCGGCTGACGAAGAGGGTCTCTAACAATTTCAGTAGCCGCCAACGACAGCGCCAATCGAAGCGCCGAGCTCCAAGGCCCCGGCCGAGGTCGGGCGCTGGCCGGGGCAATCTCTTGACACAGGCCTTTAGGTATTACAGCGTTGCTAGCAGTGCGACCTGGATTCGGCCCTTGCTGGCCTCGCCCTACCCTCAGCGCGCTTGCTGGCGGGGCTTTCTCCTCGGCTGCCCCCTTCAGACCCAAACTGGTGTCAGCGTGCCCTGAGGCAATCTCGAGACAGCCACCCTCTCATCTTTCAGAACCTCGCTGGGGCAGAAGGGCCTAACCGCCCGCGGTTATTCAAGCGTCTGTCATACACGCTGCCTTCTCAAACTTGCGCGCTGCTGAGCAACACTCCTTCGCCTGGCCGCCTCATTTCGTAGCGGTGGAGCTCGCTGCCTGGCTCGCCTATGTCAGCATATTGTGTAATTTCAGTAACCGCTCAGTAACCGCTCGCACTACGAGTCCCTTGATTTCCAGTGCCAGCCGGCCCGCCCGGCCAGCGCTTTGAGAGAGCAGGCGTCGGACGACTACAGTCGCGACGTCAGGTGAGCATTCTACGACGATGGCTCGCGGTGGTTCCACTGCGCAGTCCACAACCGAGCGCAGGCGCCGACCAAAATAGCATCAGTCATCTCGGTATCAGGGTCTGGCCATGCCAACGTCTAGTTCTTCAACCGCCTAGTTTCTCAACCGCCTTTCGGTAGGACCTACCGAGAATGAAGGGGGGACGAGGCGTCGGCAGAATGGATGGACAACGACGACGGCATCTAGCCAAGCGCAGGCGGGCAGCGATGCATGGGCAGAAAGGACTGGCCCGGGCGACGTCGGCAGTCATAGTCGCTGCCCAACGCTGTTGTTGCGATGCAATGCAACACATGACCCGGGGGCTGTAGTGGGGGTTATCCTCCTTGCAGCAGAGTAGCTATGTACAACTGTAGGAGCGTCTGAAGGTCCGACGAGACCGGAGGGATCGCGGTAAGTGCCGGACCCGTCCGTCTGTCGCGGCTTTCCAAACACGACCAAAGAGGCCTACGACGACCCAACGTTCGGCCGGAGGGAGCTGTAACACTCCAAGCCACGGCCGGACATGAAGCTCAGTCCTGAGCTCCTGCCGGGACATTCCCGTCGCAAGAGTGGCGCTTGGTGAAGTCGGGTCCGGGGTCGGGGCAAGGTCGCCAAACTGGCGCGCGTAGGGCGACCGATTTGAAATGGAGGGTACTCGCGATGCACGGTGCGCGTCCGCGGTTGCTTTGCGCGGTGGGCGTCGGCGACGCGGAAATGCGTCGGTCGCTCGTCGCTCTCTTCTGAACACCCCCACACCGCGTTATAGCGCATCTGCAGGATACATCGCCGGTTGATCATAGACCGACTGCCATGTGTCCCCCAGTGTCCCGCCCACTAAAGTCGTGAGTGAGTCACTGCCACGCTTATGCATGCCTAGCTGCAGAGTGGGAGCCGGTCCCGCTGCTGGCCACTCAGACCCCGCCATTTCGCATCGACCGCTCGCTTCTCATGCTGCTGGCAGTCCCGTTGCAGTAGCACTATCTTTTCAACCGGACGCACTTTGAACAAGATGGCTGGCAGAGGATGACTCTCGAAGTGTGATGGGGGGGCGAAGGGATGAAAGAGGAACCTTGACGGGGGGGTTCGAATTTTTTGGGACTTGACCAACATCGGACGAGGTCGGGAGGGAGCTCAGGTCATCGCCCACGACCGCCTTCGGAGCTCCTTCCGCGGAGGATGCTCATACTGCAAGATCTCTATAGATCGGAGGGAAGGCGGCCACCGTTGAGACCATTCTCATCGCACGGTATAGCAAAGTAGCTGTCGTTTGTCGAGACAGAGAAGCGCTCCAGGCGAAGCCGCTGCCAGCGAGGTACGTACCGCTATGTCTTTGCATGCTTGGCACCTTTTCAGCCAGTAAGAGCCCAGATCCGGGGCAGTACTCCAGGTGCGCTTAGGCCGGCGCGCAGCCGACCAACACCTTGTCGTCTCTTGCAACATAGGCATAGGGCCTTCCCTCCCCCCCCGTCCACCCCCCGAATACACAACCGTCAAGTGACAGTAGAGAGACAAGGGGTTGCACCCTAGTGTCTCCGCGTTTCAGGTTTATTTTGATCCAGCGGTATGGCAGGAAAGTAGTCGAGCCCCGGTCGCTGCCAGTGTACGTACCATCAACCCTTCCCGATTTGGCCTTGGTGGTGAACCCACCATCGTTCGCTCTTTCCCACCCCAGCCCCAGGGCGAACGACCCTTACACGGCCCCGACGGGTACGGCAGGCTCGGTGCTACGTACCTCACCCGCGCTGCTGCGCGGGTCACGCCTGGACTGCCACCTCGTCATATCGCGCCGACCTCAATGTTCGGCCATGTCGTGTACTGTAGGTTCGGCTGATTGCATGGTGCGGACCCTCGAAGCGCCCAGATCAGCGGCCCTCGTTGCCTCAACTTCTGAGGATAAGAATACCCAACATCCCACCCCGAAACTCATCCATTCTTCTTGTCCATTCCATCCGCAGCCCTCTCCCATCTTCAAACATATCCTCTTCCTTTTCTCTCTCTCTCTCTCTCTCCTCTCCCGCGCTCTCTTTCTTTCCTTTCCTCTCTTCCCAAATAGACTCTCGAGAGATCGGCAACTGTCCATAAACCAACGCCTCACTTACACCAGCGGAGCCGGCCTCCCTTCTCTCCTCGCGGAACACCACCCCACCTTCGCCTAGAAGATAATCCGTAATCTGCTGAGCCGTGTGTCGACGACACACAGCATTACCAGTTGCACATCATGTCCACGTAAGTGTCTGCCTCGGACCGAAACCCTTCCCTTCCTCTACTAACAAGCTCGGCAGTCTGGCAGCGGATGTCACCTTCAACTTTGCGTCTTTCTCACCATGCGATCCCGCCACCCCACCGAGCTTCTCTTTTGATCCGTCCCTTCTTGAGATCCCATACCACCCCGGCCACGCTCGCTCCAGCTCGCATGGATCCGCCTACTCCTTTGAGTCGTCGCCCTCCGACTCGGCCGTCAGCGCCGTCAGCACCCGCCGCACCACTCCGGCGCGGTCTCCCATCCGCACTCATGGCCCTCTGCTCCTCCCCAAGATCCGGAGCCAGGACCAGGCCATTGGCCCTTCCATCGCCGCACCGGTGGCCAAGCGCGCCAGAACCTCGCCCGCCCCAACCCTGAACCGGGCCAGCCGCGCCCCTTTCCGGCCCTCGCACAACCGCAGCTACACCAACCCCGAGGCTATCACCTTCCAGCCTTCACTCTCCTTCACCGAGGACAACTCAGCCAGCTTGCTCTGCTCACCGGTGAGCTTCGCCCCGGTCGAGGACATCTCCCACTCACGCCGCGCCTCGTCGTGCAGCTTGGACAATGTCACCATTGAGAAGTACGGCTTCCCGACCTACCGCCAGATGCCCTCCTACGTCGCATCGGCCTCGGGCAGCGCCACTCCCACCCCTCAGCCGCAGCAACTACCCATGGCGCAGTCCGCAGATGCCTTTCTCTACCAGCAGGCCTACGCGCCGCGAGCCTCGTCGCCCCTAGCTGCCGCGTCGCTCAGCCCTGAGCCGACGCCGTCCACTACTCTCATGTCGTACCTGACGGGCCCCAACCCAGCCCCGTCCCTGGTGCACAACATCTCTTTCCCTCTCCGTGATCCGCACACCAGGCACTTCTGGTGGGATGTGCGACAGGTCCGCCCCTGGGCCAACTTCTCTACCTCCACCATCCTCGCCATCCCCGGTGCTGCCTCCCTCCTCACCTGCCCCGTCCCTGCTCCTCTCCTCCCCGCCCCCATGGCCTCCCACCGCCACCCCGAGACCGAGGCTGCCCTGCACTCCATCTACGCCTCGCACTACCTGCCCCGCCTAAACGCCGCACTGGCCCTGTCCTCGCAGCGTCCGATTCAGTTCGCCGTCCCGCCCAAGACGACCACCGCCCCTGGCGCTGGCTCCAACGGTCTGGGCATGGCAACTGATTGCATGTTCGTCGCCAACGTGGCTGGCGAGTCGGCCTCGGCCGCTGCTATCTTCGGCGGCAAGCCTACCGCTCGCGTAGTCGGCCTTGTCAAGAGCTTCGATCGCTTCAACACGGGCATGCGCGTCGAGGGCAACATCAAGCGTGTCGAGTACCTCCGCGGTCTCGCGCACCTCCACCATGCTATGCGCGAGCACGGGTGCCGGTACGGCTTCATCCTCACCGAGATCGAGTTGGTCTTCGTCCGCAACGGCGGCGAGACTACACCGCATTTCGGTTACCTCGAGGTCGGCAGCGTGCAGCTCGCCGCCGCCGGCGAGGGCAACATTGAGGAAGAGCAGCCGCTCACCGCCTGCCTTGCGCTCTGGGGGCTCGCCATGCTAGCCGGCGATGAGCCCGTCATGGGCCACGCCTACTGGAAGGCCGAGATCGGCGCGCCTGCCGAGGGTACCCGCCGGAAGGCGCTTCCCCGGGACGACTGGATGCCCCAGCCGCAGCTCGCTGAGAAGCGAGAAGCCAAGAGGGCGCGCGGGTGGGTGTTGCCTGAGGACGCCGTGGGTCGGAAAGAGCTTGGCAAGAGGGGCGTCCGATACGGTGCCTGCTGAGGAGTGAGTGACGCATGAGAGAGAAAGAGAGGGATCCTAGACCGCCGAGAGCCGAGCACATACGCTGGCGGGATTCCAGTTGCTTGCGATTCTTTTGGCGCTAGGCGTCCGGTAATTCCGGTCTTTGGTTTTCGGGAGGGACCAAGGCGCATTGGGGTTTAGGGTAATGAATGATGGATACATGGAGGGATCAAGGAAAAAGATCTTCCCACGGTTTGACACCGGGGACACGACCGGTATGAGCTCATGATGACTGGTTCGTTCAATGAAAGCTCCTCTACTGCTCACTGGGAGGAAGTCAGTAGCTAGTACATAGTCTACCTTTAATACGCTATTGCATAACTTGTTCATAATATTCGTTCCCTCTTCGACGCAGTGACAATAAGGTTTCTTGTTTGTAAGCCACGGAGGCTGAATGCCTAATATTGTCTCATCTTATGAGTTACACGAGGACCTCGGCCTTGCTTACTTAGTCTGGGGTCGAATTCAACCTCCGTAGACATATTAGTCCATTTCGAGTTACTCGGGTTTCCCAGCCTATAATTCCTTGGCCCTGGTCCGTATGAATATGCATGTTCGCGCATATCTTTTGATTTCCTTATCTGTACATGTACATAACTCGGGGGCGCGAGCACAGGTCAAGCCGCCACCGGCACTGGTGTGAGGCCAGCATCCACAGCCATCTGCGCCACCTTGCCAGCTGCGCGCACCTTGGCGCTCCCCGCTTGCGTCCCTTGGGTCCTGACGTTCCATTCTCTCACCTGCTGGCAGAAGCCCTCCATAGTGGTGCAGCCAGGTGTGTAGCCGATCCCGCCGTCCTCGACGCTCCGCCGCGCCGCCGAGTCGAACCCGATCGTGTGCGAGCAGACGCTGAACACCGAAGGCTGCATGTACGCCACAGGCCAGCCCGGCTCCCCCAGGCCAAGCGCTTTCAGGAACGGGGCGTATGCGAGCAGGAGGCACCACGCCTCGATGAGGTGCGCTGTCACGAGCACTACTAGCGGCGGCGGGAACAGCAGCGTGATTTTCTTCTCAGCCACCTCAAAGACGGTGTTGTAGAGGTCCGTGAAGGACGGCGGCAGCCCATCATCGGTGACGTTGAAAGTGCGGCCCGCGCACCGGGGCATTGCCGGGCGCGCCAGCGCCGCCTCGAGCTGGAGGTGGCCGAGGGCAACGTTGCGCGAGTTGACAAAGTTTTGGACGATGTGCGGCGTCCAGCTCGCGAGGACGGGGATGGTGAGCAGCGGATCGAGGCACAGGTCCGACGCGTCGCCGTACACGCCGTTGACCGGCCGGATGGTACCGGTGCGGAAGCCCTCGGCGTTGGCGCTGCAGACCATGCGCTCGGCCTGGGCTTTGGCGAGCGCGTAGTTTGCGAAGTAGTCTGCGCGCCCGCGCAGGGGGCGGTCGAAGTCGGACTCGTCAAAGAACTGGGCGTAGCCGACGGGGGCAGACCGCCACGGCCACACCCAGAAGCTGACGGGCCGGACGGCGATGGAGCCGGACGCGGTAGCGATGAAGATATCCGCGCCGGCGTCCCGGGCCGCCTGCAGGACGTTGGCGGTGCCGTTGACGTTGACGCTGTGCACGCGGTCGTAGAAACACTGGAACCGCTCCCAGGGGCGGATGACGGCGGCCGTGTGGTAGACAGTCAAAGGCAGGGATGCCGCAGAGGCGGCCCACGGCTTGGAGAAGGCGGCCTCGAGGGACGCGGGGGAGGTGATGTCTGCCTTGACGACCTCGACCTCGGCCGCCGCGCCCGTCAGCAAGGCGGCGCGCTTGGGGGGGGCAAAGTCGACAATACGGATGCTCTCCGGGGAGTGGCCCTGCTGGAGGAGCTGGGCGACGATGTCGCCGCCTACAAGTCCTGGGCCGAGTTAGCCCGGCGCAGGGCGACCATGCGCAAGCATCCAATGGTTCTACTCACCAGACCCGCCGACAACGACATATTTCCGCTCCAGCTTCGGGGGGAGAATCTTCCTGAAGTCCAGCGGCGTCTTGACCAGGCGCTCGTAAGCTTCTCGGATCTCAGCCCTGGTCCAACGACGCGGCGAGTGCTCGGCAATCTCGTGGGGGACGGCCCGGAGGATGGCGTTCTGGCGATAGAGCAGGAGAACGACCGTGATAGCGGCGCCGATCGCAACCCACGCCGTGCTGCTTAGGTTTAAGACGCTGCTCAGGTCCATGGCGGTGCTCTGGGCGTCGTCAAAGGGGCAGGTCTGGCAAGCCTCAAAACAACCTCGGCAGCTCGGCTGGGGATGGGGAAACACGGGGGACGAGGTGGCGGTTTCCTCGAGAAGTGCCGGGCGCGGTGGCCAGGGTTTATAAAGCCTCGTGTGAAGAGGCGGGGGAGGACAAAAGGGGTCGAGCGCGCCAGTCCAGCTTGCTACGTACAAACAAACAAGGGTGCAGGCATGTGAGGTAGGTAGAGCTCAATCCATCTTTCCGCCCCCTCAAACCGCGGCTAGTTCTCGAGGGAGCAGCTGGCAGTTGCAAGCGAGCGTTGCAACCACAGACTCGGCATTAAACAATCTGCCCCAACCAACAAGACCCCGGACGGGCGCCTAACTAATAGTGCGGGGACCGGCATTCCCGTTAGCCCTCCCGCCCAGCTGATGGGAATCAGCCCAGTAAGTTCTAGATGCTAGGGATTGCTGGCGGGCCCTCGCCCGGCCCGGAGGGATGCGCTACAGCTACAGGGACCAGATACGGGCGGCACGCAGCACGCAGACGGCGAGTAGCAGGGTGCTTGCACTGACACCTGGTTAGACTCAAACTAGCCTCTACGACGATGCATGCGCACATCTCGCCTACGAAATGCCTGCTTGCTCCTCAGTAGCCCATCTTGTGACATCAGGCCATCACTGCATGGGAGAGGGGAGAAGCCGCGAGCGATAGGGGCTCACGCAGGCGAGTAAGGTGCTAAGGGCGAGGGAGACGCCCATAGAAATTGCATGACTCTCGCAAATCTCTAGACCCGGGCTCGATACGGACTCCGGGAGATAGCCGCCGATCAGCACGAGCGAGACCGAGAGGCCGGAAGACGAATTGACCTCCGGGCAGGCAGGCGAGACATCATAACCTAACATGCTTGCAGCGCCAATCTTGTTGCCGGGCTAAACGGGCGAGGCGCGGGCACGGAAACCCCCAGGCAAGCAAAGCAGCGCCGAAGCAAATGTGGCCGGGGAAAACCATAGGAAGACATCAAGGCGAGTGCTCGCTCCGAATTCCCTCAAACGATCGGCACGTCAGTCTAGCATCCAGCCGGGCCCAAACGGGGTGACATCGAGGAGCCGGTCCCCTAGGCCAGCCGGTTGCAAGTTTCGAATGTTATGATGAAAGGGAAAAAGGAAGCGAGGAAGCGACGGCGGCTCGAGTTGGGGTAAAAAAAAAAACCTGCCGTCGGTGGGCGCTAAGCCGAGTGGGGAGGCTGCCTGCCAGTGCCAACCAAGCACATCTGTCGCTTCGGCCTGCTACTTACTCTAACTGAATGTGAATACATACGAACGAGGCATGCACGAAGTTGGAGGAACATACGAATTTCGCAGACCTTGGCTAATTATGCTATAACAAGGGACCAAAACTAGAAAGCATATTCTAAAAGTATTGGCTTTTGCTCCACCATCGTGACGCCGAAATGCCAGTTGCGCCGTCTAGTAGCATGTCTCGGCGCGGCCGAGGTCCACATGCGCTCCTCTACACAGGAATCACAGGCGGCCATCAAATCCATAGGCCAACATGAATGCATCCTCCGTGGCGCGGGTGTCATATCGTCTCATTCGTGAATATCATTATCGCGTATACAGCGTGAGCCAGAGCCAAATGGTACACTTCCGCACCCTCGCACAGGTGCGGCATGCACTTTCCCTCAAAAAGACAACACCTTCCATCCGTGTGGTTCCTCCAAGAGCCCAGGGGTATGTATCCATTATACAGTCGAGCAACCGAGAGAGAACTCGCGCTCGCTCTCCGGGCCCTGCAAGGACCGCCATGACCTCGCCCAAAACACCAAGCCAGATATAGAACAAGAGAATACAAAAATGCGAAGAGAGAAGACGCAAAAAAAAAATAAAAAAAATTGTCAGACTAGGTAGACGCTTAGATAAAGAAGATTTTCGTATGTACGCCTTCGCCGCTCAGTCGTGCAGCACGCCAAACTCGTCCAGGGCACCGAGCGCCCCGTTGGCACGGCGGTGGCGCACCGCCGCGGTGAGGAGGTCGTCTACGGCGTCGAAGAAGGCGCCTTCGCGGGGGTCGACGCCGAGACGCATGCGGTGATGGAACTCGCCTACAAACCGCAGGAAGTCTTCGTGTGCCGGCCCCGGCGGCGGCGGCGGTGGAGCAACCGGTGGAGGCGACGGGGCGCGCTGGTGGCCGAAGAATCGTGGCGGAGGCGGCGCCCAGCCCGCAGGCGGCGGCGGTGGGAACTCGTTGTGGAATCCATCCGGGGGCGGGGCGAACCGCCCGGCACCGGCTTCGTCAGCCGCTGGCGGAGGCTCCGGAGCACGGGGAGGCGGCGGGGCTCCCGGGCGGCCCGGAGGTGGGAAGCCGGGAGGCGGGAAAGGGAACCTCGCCCACATAGGACGGGCCCCAGGACCGGGTCCGGGCCCCGGTCCCCGGCGTCGGCGAGCAAACTCAGGCGCGACAATGTCGATGAACGGGTCGTGCTCGGTGCAGCCGTCGTTGTGTGCGCAGAAGAGAAAGCCGTGCTGGTTGCGGCGGTACGGGGCGAAACATATATAGCACCACTCGTGGCGGCACCGAGCTACTTTGATATTAGCATTTTCTTTCTCTGAAATAACGATTAAGCAGAATAGATCTGGTGGAAAGGGGAGGAACTCACTGCAGGTGATGTGATTGCACCCATCGAACTTGTGCGTAGCCACCTTGCACCCCGGGCACGTTTTGCTCGACTTACGCACCGCCTCTTCGCTTGCCTTGTCATCCTTGCGCCGCTGGCGGTTACGCCGGTCGTACTGCTCGCAGGTCTCGCCCCGGTGCCAGGGAACGTTGTGGTGGATGCAGTGGCGCGCCTTGCAGGCGACGCACTGGAACTTTGGGCAGTGGCGGTCGTGGATCTGGCCCGACTCGCACTGCGTCGACAGGCACCAGCGGAAGTCGCGTATCTCTTTCAGTACCGCCGCCGTGGCCAGCTTGTCGTAGCGAGCAAACACGTCAGGCGCCGCACCGCGCCGCACATCGTCGAACAGGAGGCGCTCGGGGCACTCTGGGCACCGGAGCTGGTCCCAGGTCGACGTGTCCAGGGAGGAGCTGATCCACTGCGCCGTGCACTCCCTGCATGTCGTGGGGGTGTGCTTGCAAGCTGCTGACAGCCGGACGGGCATTTCGCTCAACTTCTTGTCGTCGGCGCAAACGCTGCACATCTCGGTCGTTGGCAGCAGCCACGTCTCCTCCCGGTTGAAGGCCTCGGCCGCGTCCACCGGCAGCTCGAAGTCGTAGGTCTCCCCAAAAGCGACAGGCGCGTAGCGGTCGACAGGCTGGCCGCCGCGGACGAGTTTGATGTCGGATGAGCTCAGGGTGATCTTTGTACGCCCGTAAAACACGACATCCATGAGCAGATAGCTGAGCAGCTTCCGGATGTGGCCGGCTCCCTTGCGGCGGCACTCGGCCTCGCTAAAGTGCAACACATACTCCCGGCCGAGGCCCTTGACCACGATGTAGTCCCGCTCTGGCACAATGTCGAACGAGAGCCACGAGCACAGCCAGTTGCGCAGCTGACGTGCCTCCCACGAGTTGCCCTGCACCTCACGGCAGCGCATCCCGTCGCGCGCTTCGAGGACTATCCTGTTCGCGTCCTCTATGCCTTTGTGCTCGGCAAGCTTTCTCCGGAGCTCCCCAACGGTGGCGCCACGGTCGATGGCCTGCTCCAGTTGGTCCGCCACGTCCGAGTCGAGGGGATCATCAGTGTCGTCGTCCTGCAGGTGCGTGAACTTGAAGCGGCCGTCGTGGGTGCGAGTGCGCACGCGGTACCACACAGTGACGAAGCCATCGACGGCCACGTCCGGGGCCAGTTCGCGGCCTTCCGAGTAGAAGAGCACGGCGGCTTCTTCCGGGATCGCCTTGCCGACATCCTCCTGGTGCCGGCGCAGAGCAGGCTCAAGCTTAGCGGCGATAGACCCGGGCCGGGCCGAGGTCACGCAGGAGCGGCGGTGATGGTCGAGGTCGCGAAGCTCGATCTTGATTCGGCGAAGGGGGGAGGTCTTGTCTCGGGCCGTGTCGCTGTGGCGTCGCTTCTTCGGGTCAGGGTCCTCGCTACGCTTACGCCGGTTTTCAGCAGCCCGGGACGACGACAGCACCCCACCGACGAGATGGCCGAGACCGAGCACTGGCCAGCCTCGGCCGCTATGGCGCTGAGACGCCCGGTGGGTGATACTGGCAGCCCCGGCTGTGGTGGAGGGGGTCGACTTGGAGGTGGTGGTGGCCCGATGAGGGGCACCGGACAAGGGGGCCCGCTTGGAGCTAGCGCCCCGCCTCACTGCTCGATCGCCTGCCATGACTGCCTTCTTGGCGCGCGCGGTGTCGCAGCGATGGGATCGTACATATTATGTAAAAATAAAAAAAAAGCGACGGCTTTGGCGAATCTCTGGCTGTACCAATGAACACGGCAACGGATAGTAGCCAACAAGACGCGGCGCCAGGCTGAGTTGGGAGATGGACGTTTCGATGGGCGGAGGAGGGGAAGAAAGGGCGGAGTGAGAGAAAAAGAGAAGGAGACGGGAAGAAATCAGATGAGGCTCTGCTGTAGGCCGAGTTTTTTTGGCCACATTCTTCAGCTGAGTGATGGATTAGCACTTTGCCGTCGGCGTGAGGGGAGAGGCAGAGGGAATTGAATGGAAGTGCGGTTGCACCGGGCCCCCCGCGTCAGTAAAGTCTGCCGCGCTGCAGCAGAGAGCCGGCCGGTCCGCCCAACCAGGTCCGCCAGCTCCTTCGTGGTGTGGTGGGAGAGGTGGGAGAGGGCCAACAGGGCCCAATCAGCGGTCCACCGACTTGGATTCTAGGCGTTCGGCGCAGCGCTGGGGCTCGAATCAGAGGCCCTGGACATCGAATGGCCGCCTCCCGCCGCGAAGTGTTGCTCACCACTGGCCACCAGGCTAGCTTAGGCTCCGACCCCGCATCGGCATCCCCAATGGCGGTATCGACTGGCCATCACAGCGTCGGCGAGGGTGAGGAGACGGTTGGGGAAAGCAACCAATTGGTCGCCCTGCTATGGTGCGGCCCTTGGAGTAAGCGAGCCCGGTGCCTTAGCAACCCGACAGTTCACCACGCAGCTGGTTAAGTGTGGGTACGTAACGAGTGAAACAAACCAACCATCCGCACGGGTACCTTGCCGCTGGCCGGGGACGGGGAGTTGCGAGATATATGCCGTGTCAACGCCAAGCCCCTTTGTCCTCATGCCGCGTGGCGAGCGAGTCATATCAAAGCCATGATAAAAGCGCCGACGGTTGGGTCCCGGACAATGCTTTCCAACCCGGTGGACCTCTTCCGGGCCTGTGCTCCGACCGGCCGCCGTCTCCTACGTGGGGCCATCGGCCTGAGAGGACGAGTCGGTGGCGTCCTTGCTTACCGCCTCCGGACAAGGTCCAACGCTCCATCAGCCACGAAGTCGTCGGCAACGTCAGGGGGCACGTGGCAGTCACAGGTTGGGTTTCCGCCTATGCCTGCGAGGCTGGGTCCGGGCTCCGTTTCCTCACGATGAGATTCTCATTGACAGCGAGCTAAGACAGCCGGGAAGGCATCGGGGAATAGCCTAAGGGATATTCAACACCCATAGCTTCCTCCTCTCGTCCACCACACGTTGGTCAAGCGATTTCTCCCGGTCCACCTCCTTCTCCTTGGTTGTCGCTTGCCCTCCACTCGACCAAAACCATGCTCTTCGTTCATCCGTTCCAAACGTCCAAATGCAGACTCCTCGCGTTTCCATTCGTACAAAAATCATCAAGCTCGTATCCTCTCCTCGGGGGAATTAACCGTCCGCCATGTGGCCGTGGCGGCGGGTGGGTGAATGGTGGGTATTTGGTATCATGATGCCGCCACTGGGGTGGGCAGGCGTCAAGCTGTGGGGTTAAAATAAATCGGATCCGGAGAAAGCAAATACAAGAAGCGAAGAACAGCCGACGGGCTTGCCCATGTCGCAATGCAGCATCTACACGATGGGGCGCGTGTAGCGAGCAAGCGGGTGCTTCGGGCCGTCGATGTACACGATGGGCCGGGTCCGCGCCTGCCATGACCTGATTACAGCAGGGCAGCGGCGAGGACACCGGCGGCAAGAGCCGCAGCGCCGTTACCGAGGAAAGCGGCCGTCGGAGCGGCGTTCTTGGACGTGCTCGTCGAGCTGGTGGGCGTGTTGCTAGCCCCGGAGGCGGCGGCCGAAGTCGCCGAGGAGGCAACACTGCTGCTCGACGAACTACTGCCGATTACTGCGGAGTTGGGGTCGATCGTGCCGCATTTGGACTGGATGTTGGTCTTGCAGTCCGCCTGGGCGCTTGCGTTGTTCGTGTTCAGCGCCGTGCACTCAGCGAAAGCCTCCTCGCACGTGAACTAGGGTGGATCAATGTCAGCGTGCTTGATCGGACTGCGTGGAGCAGAGCGAGCCAAAGAGTGGAACTCACCGTGTACATAGTCTGCAGGTAGTACTGGAGGCCGGGAGCCGAGCCGTTCTGGCACAGGCAGCTGTAGACGAGGGTCGACTGCGCACTGGGTCAGCCAACTTTCCTTCCACGCGATCCTTCATCGGGATTTTGGCCGTACCGGTTCGCAGCCATTCTCCTTCGGGTTCTTGTCGCACAGGAGCGTGCAAGTGTTCTGCTCGGCCCTGCACCAGGTGCCTAGCAATCAGCTCGTTAGTGGTGGGGTCGAGTCGACGCGGCGAGACCAGCCAAACAGCCAATGATGATTCACATACCTCGGGTGCCGAGGGGGACGCTGTTAACGTCGATGGTGAAGTCGGTAACGTTGTTGTCGGCCAGCGCAAATGGGAGCGCGGTCAGCGCAGCGACCAGGAGGTTTGCGCGCATCTTGACGAAGCTCGTGCGGAGGGACGGCGGGCGTGCGACGGGATGAGGATGCTAGTAACTTGATGCGACCCAAGCGATCGGATACCAATGCTCCGGAGGAAAAAACTCGGGCGAGGATTTGCGGAGAGCGAGATGCGTGGGGGAGAGAGGAAGGGGTGAGGATGGCCGAGAGAGAAAGAGAGGATCTGCTCTGCTGGCTTGGGTGGTATGCTCGCTGAGATGGGGGGAACGACGGAGGGGCGGCCCAGCAACGACGAGAGCGACGATGGGGGAAAGTGGAGGGAAGCACGGAGGGATGAAGCCAGGAACGGTTGGAGGAAGGTGTGGGAGGTGGTTTGATTACCAGCCTTTATTTTGGTTCAAGTTTCCGGGACCAGCGGGGAGCAACGTCGGGGCAATTGAGGGAAATTCAGAGGGCGGGTGCCGTCCGGGCCTGGCCCAAAACACCAAGGGCAGAAAACTCACGATAGGGAAAGCGCCTTTACCCCAACGGGGGGGCTGGGATTCACTTTCGGGCGTTGCTCTGGGCTCCTGGAGCTAAGCGGAGCTCTCTGATTGGCTGGGAGTGTGGGTTTCAGACGGCACGGCAGCCCGAGTTGGAGGCACCTGCTTCTTCCATCCGACGCTCCCTCCTCCCTCTGCTCTTGGGCTCTTGGGCCTCTTGGCCCCCTCTCTCGCCCCCCTCCAAGCAATGGCAAGCATTACGTGGGCCAGCGCCCAGTGCCGCCAATACTACGGGTCCAGCAGAGACAGTGTTGAGCCAGACAGGCACACACACCGCCAACACGCCAAAAAAAAAAAAGTTCGTATCAGCAAGACACTAGGCTCAATTGATCTATCAACCCTGGACCTCGACCTGCCACCGACGCATGAACCTGCATTCGCGGCAATTGATGCCCTTCGTCCCAGCCTCGTGTGTGCTCTTCAGGCTTGAGTCACGGTGCCAGCAACGCGACCCCAACTCGTAAGAGCGCCATGCCCCAGAGGCATCGTGACCAGTGGCCAGGGGGCCCAGCTCCGACCTAACCAGGGAGGAAGCGACGGCGAGATGAGGGCAGATGATTTGTGCCTGGCTTGTGCGACTAGCAGCTGTAGTTATCTCTGGCTCCCACACCCAGAAGCTAATCTGTGCAGCTAATTACCGAAAACAGGCAAGGGTCTTATCGCTGGGGTGATCTCATTTGCGTCTCATCGTCCCGAAACAGGTGTGGTCGCCGTCGCTGAGTCGCCCTGTCTCACTCGTCGATGGAATTCCCTTGCGTCGCCGCCGTCGTCCGTTTGCCGTAGCCGTCCCATTCTTTGCTCTATCTTCGTCGCTACTGACCGAACGAACGCGGCGGGTATCGAGGGGTGATGAGTGACATAATGGCACGTTTGGCAAAGCTGTGCCCCTCAAGGCGGGGGCCCCGGAGCTTCTTCAGCGGGCCGTTTGACCAGCTCGCCAGCCACAGCGTCATGACGCGGGTGATGGGAGCTAGGGTGCTGACACGGACCATAATGGGCTCCCAATCACAGGGCCCAATTCCCCCTCCGGGTGTCGCCGTACCTCTCTCCACCACTCCACCGGCCGCCGGCCCCGGCGCATTTGTTTTCCAAGATCCCGGAGACGATCGGCTGTTTCTAGCTGCAACCGTTGTCCTGCCGCCGTTCTAGGGTGAGAGTACACACCATCATAGGGTAGCGAGGTGGTCTATACTCGTGCCTCACTTGGACGCAAGCACCCGTGAGCGCGATATATCTGCGTAGGTAGATGAACGTATATATACATCTGGCACGAGGAATTTTCATCAAGAATGATCCCCAGCAATCCTGTCCGTCTCCAGACAGCTGCTTCTAAATGCAAATTTGAGCACCGAATCTTCTACTCTCTCTGCCTCCTGAGCCCGCCCTCTTCTCCGCAGCCATTCCGCGCCTACGTCGCTATGGACCACGACCGACGGTCCTTTAGCGAACTCTTGTGGGCTGACATTGAGTGTCCCCAGTCCAAAACACTGCCGTCGCGAGGAAAGCGGGTTCACTAGCCAACTGAAGTCTCAGCCGTTACAGACTATGTTCTCCCCCGGTCTCGAGTGCCGGATGGCCAGCACTGGCCCACAGTACATACAATCCCTCCGCCGCATGCCACACGGGCGCACGTCCATCCCAGGTTGTCTTCCATTCCCCGCTATGCAGTCTCGCAGGGGTGGCATCTGACTGCCGGCAGTTTCACAAGCGAACAGCGCCCACAGCGGTGCTGAATTTCGACGAGCTCGCCGCAGCCCGATCCCGAACTAAATGCCACGGCTAGGTCTTCTCTCCATCGCATACGGCCACTTGCCCTGTCTCATTCCAACTAGCGCAGAGAATTACAACGCCAGCCACAATGGCTGCCCCACAAGACCCCCACCCCCAAAGCGTCGAGAGACGCCTGAAGTTCGATACTGTGGTGGAAACTCCGTCGAGAGTCCCCTACTACCCTAACCCATCAGAACCCTATTCGCACGGGCACCTTTCAAGGGAAGCACGAATGCAAAGTCACGGCCACACCCGCGTCTCCGCTAATCAACCTCGCTGAGTCTATGAAGATCCTCGGATGGACACAGCGGAGACGGAGTTAACTGCCGGTATTCCTTCTGGCTAAAGTGCTCCAGAAAGTTGTTATAAGCAGTGGACATCTGTGGCAAGCCAGCACGGCTCCGTTCCGGAAGGTCTTCGCTGCCGGTTCGGTCGAAATTGTGGACCCCTAGCTACCCCCACCCCCGTCCACTCCGTCAGCTTAGGGATATTATTGACTTCAGGGGCTCTCATGTCCGTGTTGACAACACAGCAGAACCTAGGTGGACGATGCCGCCGCGGCCCCACATCCTAACCTTGCCATCCCTAACAGCACAGGCAACACTGGCAGCACGGCTGTGGGTGGGAGAATGTCGATAGTAGTGAAAGCAAGGGACATTATATACGGCTGAAGGCCCTTATTTGGGGTGGGGAAAGCTGGTGGATGGGCTCGGGACGTGAGGAGATGGTTTAGTGGCATGCCCCGAGAACAGAAGTCTAAGGGAGACTATACTCGAGAAGGATGAAGCTTAATCATACTTGTTCTCGACCGTGCACAACCCTCATAATGATGATGCCCCTTTCAACTTGGAACCATCTACAAATCTGCTCCGACTGCTCCGACCCAATCCTGCTCTGAGAGGTGGCCTTGGGCCGGAAACGACTACCTCAATCGCATCCGGGACTTTCCTTTGGCTAGCACCCAAGCAACCACGGGATAGCAACATCGGGCTGACCACCAGGATACCAAGCTCCATTTATTGATACAGCAGTGATCGTATACGCCCGGTATACACTGAAGATCGCCTTGTAACATGTGTCACTTTCCGATCAGCGCTAGCGAATGTCTCGTCAACTAAGACGGGGATCAGACTATCTACCACAACTGCATTCCACGTTTTGCATTTTATGCAAGGATAGAAACTGTCTCATGGTTATGGCGGCACAGGCAAAAAAAGTGATGAGGCTGTGGTAGTGGCGTGGTGATGTTGGCTTTCGCAATCGCAAGATATGCAACTTTAACTGCCATTGGTGTAAATGCTAGATGCACTAGAGCAGGATCCTAAAGAGCCTAGATGCGTACAGTACCTAATAATGGCTCCCTTTGATAGGCCTCTTGCCTATACATACCTGACTTGCATAAGGTTAGTGGTAAACACAGTGCGCTTATTTGGGTATAGTTGCGACTAGAATAGGCATGTCAATAGAGAGCCCGCAGGAGGACGCGCAGTGCCGGGCTGCAGGGCAGCAGAGTTGGGACCCAAATAATTAGGCTCTTAGCTATTTCGATAGTGGTTCTGATAGCCCCGAGAAGCGATCACATGATGATACCGTGCCTGCCACTGATTGTGTGGTCGGAAACGCGTGTGGACACGAAACTAGGGACGTCGTTGCACAACGCCGACAGAGCCGGGAGTTGTACGAGGCCGTCTAGCCTCTATCGACTCCGCAGATACGACCGGCCGGTTAACATGAAACAGGCTCCTACCGCCTCGTCCAATCCACAGCGGAGACCAGGCCGTCCTTGCGGCCGTCGCACGGAGCTAGGCTCCTGATCCCAGGACCGTCACACGGCGCCAGCCCCATCGGCCGCCGTCACCCGGCTCCCAGTGGTCTCCAGCTTCCCGGCCCAGGGTTGGTTCCTACCCAGGGAGATATTCGAGCTCCTTCCCGATCTAGCGTGCCGAGATCTACAGCCGTCTTTAAGGTTGTTCAGCCCGCTAGCTGCCGGCCCTGCATGCAACCCTCCAGCCAGTCACCGGTGGCGACACGAGACGTGCTGCTGCCCGAGAGGGACCCGGGCGGTGGCGCATACAGAGAGAGGTGAGAGGATTTTGCATCACGTGGGGGAGCTGAGATGTGACATCGCTGGCTGCCTCGGCCTACTGCCTTGCTTGTGCCAGACACCAACCCGGATGCCAGGAGCTGGTGGAACCGCCCCGTCAGCCTGCTTCAGCTGGTACTAGCCTCCACCGACTGCGCACTCTCTCTCCGACCCGAACCTGAATCCTCCTCGGCGGTTCCTGCCGCAAATTAGCTTGTCGGGCATGTCACGCCCGTCGTTAGAGTTAGCCTGTCAAGAGCCATGCCGCCCATCTCTGCGATTATCCCCTAAGCTATTCGCTACGAATAGCCATGTAGGCTCCGCACGTGGACCAAAGACACAAGATGCCATTCATTTGCCTCGTCGCTGTCTTACTCAGTGTTAAAGTTATATCGGGAGAGCATTATATCACCATGAAGGGGGGCCGCCCAGGAGACTTCGTTGGGCCCCATCCGCAGGAGAGGATCGAGGGCTCGGTGGTACAAATAGCTCGCACTAAATAAGCCTCCCAGTCAAGAAGAACATCCATATATTTATACCCTCAGTAAATATTGTACAACGTGACGTGATCTATGAACACTATCGTGGATGTGAGAGTTCATTCCCTTCTTGGCCCCTATACGAGGATCATCATCATCATCATCATCCCAGGTTGCATGTCGCCGACTAACAAGCCGTGTTACGCCATGGGAGGTTCTTGAATCTGTGGACATCACGGGCTTCCGGAGGCATGTCTATCTCACCTCAGCCTCTCCCCCTTAGTCCACTCTTACGCCTTGTTCCAACCTGCCTGCCCAGTTAGGGCGAGAACTGTCCTCCAATGCCACAGAGCATGGTGTCCCCCGTACCGGTTCTCCTTCCAGCCGACGAGTCTTCCTCGGGAAGCGTCGAGTCTGTGTTCCATGTGCAAGTGGACCCCTTGCGAGCATCCATGGACATCGACCGGGGCGAGAGGGTGCGGCCGGGTGGGAGCGAAACCGACACGCGCCATGGTATAGGCATCCTGAAGGGAAGTTGCTGCTCGTGGTCAACATCGTCGGCCTCGTAGCTCCTGTATATGGCGGGCATCCCTGCTTGTGCGGACTCGGGGGGAATCTCAAGGGATGGAGTGAGGTCTCTCCTTGGCGTTGCTGAGTCCCCAGACTCGGGAGGGGTGTCGCGGTAAGGAGGCGCTACTTGCATCTGGGCTGAAGGTAGGGTAGGGGAATCACGATAACGAGAGAGGTCTGTTGTAGTGGTTGGTTGAAGTACGCGGTCAGCCCTCAGCTCGCTGGTAGAACGATGGCTTGATGAATAGGAGACCACGAGGACGATTGCGAGCGTGAACCCAATGGCGAACGCGATTAGGTTTGTCCCGGTGACGGACGCGAGGCGGAGGTCCATGATTGAATAGCGCAGTGCTCCTCCAAGAGGCAGCAGTCGAAGCTTGTACGTAGTCGAGATGTAACGGTTGTAAGTTGCGAAAGCGAAACACAATCTCCAGAAGGGCTCAGTCAGGCTGCTTGTGCGACGCGCAAGACAGCTATATACTGGGGGCCTGGCAGCCTGATCTACCTCCTGGCCCATCTACGTGGCCGGGTCTCAATTTGGCCTCTGCGCTACTAAAGATCCCTATGGTAACCTCGTGTTGACGTGTTCGATTCCAAATCCCAATCTCGGAAACGCCGCTCTCCACGTCTGATCAGCTCAAGACCCTATCTCATGCCCATATTTACAATCGACTATGCTCGAGCTAGCTTCTACAAGTCTAGGCTAAGCAACAAGCCCCTGCTCAGGAAGGCGGTCACGATGGACGACGGTGGTCTAGATGACTATCCAGGAGTATGCCTTGAAGCAGTAGGGAGTGGCCGCTAGTGAGAGCGCGGCCGGTGCTGCCCCTGTAACGTCGGCCTCGCCTAGGGGGCGCCCAAACGCCACCAGCTCCTCGGTCGCGTCGACGTTGGACCGGAGAAGCATCCCATAGGCGGAGGCATGGATGTGCGCGCAAGCCTAGGGTGCAGATAGATAACGGAAGCGTCAGAGATGGCACCCACACCAGTTGGCGGCCTGGGGTGACCACCCCCGGGCAGCAGCGCGGCGGCAGGCACTCGGTGATAGAAGGATCTAAGAAAAAGGGGGTGAGGACGAGGCAAAACACGTGGACGCAGGTCGCAGAGCTGAGCGACGGGGCGAGCGAGGCGAACGGCGCTAGGCCGAAACGAGCCGAGGCGGACGATGCCAGCTGAGGCAACCGCGAGCCCTGTCGCGGCGCAGCGGGACAGGCTGGACGGAGATCGCCGCAGCGGCCGAGGGTGAGGCGGTGAGGGGGAGCTTGGGAGCATCGTGAGGGAGGGTGGGAGGAAAGCGAGAGCGATTGGTGGTGTGTCCATCAGAGCCCACCAGAGCCCACCAGAGCAGCCGGCATGCGCGGAGTTTACGGGGAGACCTGGAGGGGGGCGGCTCCGGAGCCGGGCTTGAGGGGGCCAGTCAGGAGGGCGATGGGCACGTCGGAGGGTGGGAGGGGGCTGCGCTGAGAGGGGCTCTTGGGTGCTGCTGTGTCCTGATAAGAGGCGCTACCCGAACTATACTCCCTCGACTACGTAGTGATGTTGGTCCCTCCCGAGATTCCCCAACGGTGACGATGGTCTAGGAGGGCCGGCATTTGCCCTGATTCGAGCTCGGCTCCTGTAGTCATCATCGTCATCCGAAGGGGCCGTGCGCGATTTGCTTGGGGGGAAGAAGCAACGCTGCAGGTCGGCTGTGGAGCTCCCTCTTTTTTTTCCCTTTTTTTTTCTCTCTCTCCTACGGTGAGCGGAGCAGTAGCGCGCTAAGAGAGAGCTTCGCGATCCTGATTCCGGGGCTCGGGTGGCTCGGGGACACGGGGGGCATAGCCGGCAACCACCCGCCCATCACCAGCCACTTCTCTTTGCCTTGCCCGTCAGCCCCCGTGGCCAATCAGCAGCCCTCTTCATAGCTGCATCATGCGGTGACGAGCGCGGCGTCCAGACCGGTTGCAGTGTGAGAAGCCATCTGCTCCGGCGTGGTTAATTAGTCGGTCAGACTCCAATATTGTCCAGGACCAACTGCAGTCAGGACGTGGGATCTGACCCGTCGACCCGTGTTGCACGCTGCTGCAGCTCTCCCGCCTCATTGTTAATTGCCGACGCTCCAGGGCCCGATAGGAAACGGCTCTCTGCCTCTCTGCCTCTTTTCTGCACATCCGTCTCACTCGTTGTTGCACAAGGTCCCCGCAGCCTTGATGGTGTGGTCGTCTCGGGCCTCAGCAGGCCGCGAGCCCCGGCGATTCGCCTCGTTTGGCCGCTGCCAAAGCACCCACGTGCTGGCGCGGGCAGGGCTTGTGCTTATCGATAAGCCGACGCGTAAAGTGGGAGGGCTGGGGCCAGGGTGCCAATGGCTATAGTATACGGCTAATAAGGCGGAGCTGGAAGGAAGAAAGCGGGTTTGAGGGGGGGCCGCCGAAAGCCCAAAGGAAACGAGGGGAGGGGCGAAGGGATGGGCCATGTTGCAAGCAGTGCCTAACTTCCGCCGGCCCACCGAAGCAGTGCCGTTGTGATCACCGATGCCAATCCACCTGGACAGGTCCCGCCTGTGGAGGAGCGACGAGCCATGCCAGACTATAAGGCCTAGCCTCGTTGACTCGTAGACCTTATCCTCAAGACAGCAAGGCCGGCCGAAGGGGGCAAGGAACCTATGTAGCTATAGGCGTTGCGTCAGGATCTTGGCCGGCGCCGCCATCTCGCCTCACCACGGAGACGACCAAAGGAGTCACCGAGTTCTCACCGTTGCAGACCAAGAGGAGCCCGAATCTCGTTAATATCGCCTCGGTTATACGACGCTCGCGTTCGTTACGGCATTCCCACGTCCTAAAAAGGCTATCCCAGTTCGTCTCCCAATCATGTTGCCGGCAGCCTGGCGGGCCGTTGACGTCGGATTTTGCTCATCGCAGGATGGGATCTGCCCAGATCTACGTATGCCTCTTTTGGGAGGGAGCAGGATTCAGGGCGCACGCCCGTCCTGGCCACAGGATGGGGTCTGCGAGCCCGGGCAGTGGTCGGAAACTTCTCCGCACCCAAGGCGCACCTGGCTAGTGCCAAGTGCCTTGTCGCAAAGTGCCTCAAGCGCGACGTAGCATCGTACGCCAAAATGGCAAACTGGCGAGCAGGATGAAACTATTTCTTCTGTGGCGACGACCTACCACAACCGAGGGCAGGCCCGCCGACCGTCGTGCTCTGGTCCGTAGGGCGGGTGGCTTGTAGGCAGTGGACTTAGTCCCTTAGTCCCTTAGTCTCGCTGCCCATCGCCGATGCCACCCTCTCGTTGTTTTTGCTCGCTCAGCACAATTTCAGCATGAACCGCACGGCAGCAGGGCGCCATGCGCCTTGCCAGTTAAAGTCTGGCCCGAAGCGAATCAGCTGACGACAGATGACCTCGCTGCACCACACACGGCCTGGGGATGAGGTCGTGCAGCAGGGAGGGCGACGGCCGTGATTGGTAGTGGCAAAGTGGAGGGTGGGAGGCGCTGTGTGGGATACCATGTCGGTAGACACAGCACCTGCAGCCGATTACAGGCTCGCCCGCTAGCCTCGAACCCACCCAGACCGTTCCTGGCGAGGGGCCACCGTGCATAGTCGGCCGAGTGACCCAGGGAGTGCCGGCTCCGTGCTTCCCCATCCTGTATCTTGTCCCGGGTAACGACGCGAGATGGCTTGATCCCAGGGTCCAGCGCGTTTCTCCCCTTGGCCCCGCGAGGAAGGAAACAAAAAAGAGCTTCGGTACATATTCTCGGCGTTGGCGCGGCAGAAAGGAGCCGAGTCGGCGGCTTGTGGAGATAAGGCCGTCGGGCCTAGTATCTGAATAAGGCTGATACCCGATCGTTGATCCCAGCAGTTGGGGTTTACTGACAAGTAGCGGCGGACCACGGTTAGTAATGACGAGACAATAAGTTGCCGGCATGGGGGGGTATTGAATGGCATAATGGGCCTCCCTCGGCCGCATTCGCGCGCGGTCCGGGGTGGGAGAGGGCAGAGGGGGGGACCCTTGCCAGCCCTGCCGTGCATGCTTTCGCAACGTTCGCAAGCCCCAAGTGGCCCGGCCGTACACATTACCGCTAGCGCGGAGCTGCACCACCACGAAGCCCAGCTTGGTAAAGCACCGAGAAGAGCCCCGGAGACCCGCAGTTTTGATCCGACCTTGGGGGGCAAAGCCCTTTGTTTCTTTGGCGTTAATATTGAGGACGTGTTCGCCCCGGGTACCTTACGCGTCGACTTCCATCTCTCCCTCCCGTCTAGCGGGCCGACCGGAGGGTCCTGAGCCAGTCACAGCTAAGATAGAGCGAAATGCGAGCAGGGCGACGATCGGGCCATGGATGCTGGGATGGATCTGGGGAGGGGGGCAAGGCGCGCGCGCGCGTGAGGCAAGACACACGCACACACACACACACACACACGCACACGCGCAAGAGAGAAGGATGGATGCTCCGTTGTGGGCGTCGCACAGACTGCCACCCGCGCGGCAGTGGTATAGACAAACAGGTTAGACACGCAGGCAGCGCAATAGAGTCGGGTTTAGCTAGGCCATGGGATCTCTCGTTCTTTCTGGGTCTTGGGATTTGGGGCGGAGAGAGGCTTGGGGGGTCGGGCGCGGGCGAAGTCCACGGGAGGAGAAGATCGGATGATCCCCGTCAGTCTTATTGTCGGAGAGCTTCCTGATTATCAAAGCTCCCGGATGACCTGGCTGGCCTGACTGGCCTGGCTGGCTGGCTGGCTGGCTGGGATGTAGTTGCTCTGCAGGCGAGGGGAGGCTGCGACCTGGGCGGGGGCCAGCAGATTGATGCAATTGACGCCGCAATATGTACTAAGTAACTCCGAGGCAGGAGCTTCCTGTCCTCAGCTCCATCCCCTGCCTTCCCTGTCCCTGTTCATCTTCAGACGAGGACTCCGTTCTGGCCCTTGTACCTTCACCCCGATAATCTCTATCCCGTATAACGGGTCCTCTTGCCGTCGCGGCCGCTTGCCCATTCGCTCTCCTGTGGTATAACCCACTCTCCGAGTCCAATCTGCCGTTCCAGGGCTCTTCCGCCACCCTCCATCGGCTTTCACTTCACATGGGAGCTGAGAGCCGGTCACTTGCCCCACTTCCCCATCTGGACACACTTTAGGCCTAATAAATCAGTCGTCCCCAAGAGCAAGCAAGCACTGCGACTTGACTTGCTAGGAAGAAAAAAAAAAAAAGGCTCTGGGAATCTGGAAGGCAAAAAGGTGCCCGCACCCTTCGCAACAGCAGCATCGCCGACCCTCTCTTGCTTCTTCTCATCCTCTGGAGATCAGAACCTGCCTACACGACCGTACACCGCGCTGTTTCGCCTGCATTTTTTGTGTGTACTCGGCAGCCATGGCTTTGTGATGCATCGCAGCAGCAGCAGTCGGCCGTTACCCAGCTTCTATCATGTTGCCCATACTTGCACGGCCGGCGATTTGTTGACGCACGAAGAAGACTGCGGAGCAGGGCGGCGGGTGACCAAGCAGACAGCGGTGACGCCCCGGCGCTGAGCGCAGAGAGGATCTTTTTAGGGACGTGGGGAACATCGCCGCCGCCGGGGAGGAAAGAGTTCCGACTTTGTGTTGTTTCGCCCTTTTTCGACTTTGCTTATTCCTCCGCGCCTCCCAGCAAGCCGGCCTAGGCCACGGCCTCTCGACCCTTTTAGTCAACCCCCCGAGGCTTGATCGCAAAATCGCGCGAGGCTGAAGAGCGTTGGCAACGGGTGAACCCCACGACTGCGAGCTCCGGACAGAGCCTTCGCCCTCTGCATTTTTATTTCATTTTCTTATATCTCACCCCTCCGCGCTGCGCGAGGGCTCAGCATTGTTATTGCGCCGGCCGACCCGGCCCATGAGCTGGAGGTGAACAGCACCACGCTACAAAGGGAATTATTTCATCCTGGCCCGACGCCGCCCGCACCCCGTTCTCGCCGAAAACCCGACCAAGCTCGATAGGGGCGCGGCCGCCTCCCGCCATGGCGGCTCCTTCTGCAGACAACCTCGCCGTGGCGTCGCTACCGGCTCCTCCACGCCCGGATCGCGAAATCAGCTCCCTGACTCTGCACCCACCCCCGCCGCCGCCGCCCATTGTCACTCATGGACCGGCCCAGGGATCTGGTCCCGGGGTAGGAGGAGCTGGGCAAGGGCCTCCGATTCCTTCGGCCGGCACTCAGGCGCATTCTCACCAGCAGCAACATGCGCCACCGCACCCGACGAGCGCGAGCTCGCATTCTTACGATCCTTCGCTTGACCCCGCCATCAAGCAATTGCTGGACCAACAGGCCGAAATCCAAGCGAAGCTGGCCGCACTACTCCCCCAAAAATACGGGCCCAACATCAAGGTGGAGCTCGACATGCTGCGTCACAAGCTGCGCGCCTTGCACGCATATGCTAATGATCACTGTGAGCTGCTCTTTTCGCACCCCCTGTCTATACATTCGTAGCAGCCCACTACCCCCCCTTCTTCTCTTTTTCACTCCGCCCTCCCGAGACCGGTCCAACATTTCTTTCTTGTGCGCTCGTACCATGTCTCCGATTTCGCTGCAATTTTGTGTGATCGCGTGTCTGATGCATTTGGTGGTTAGACCTCTCCGACAAAGTGGTGCAGCTCTCCGAAATCGAGGAAGCTAGGACATTACAATACCAATGCGAATGCGTCGAGACGGCTTGCCTCGAGCAAGGTAGGTGGCAAAGCCTTCGTGGAAATTCTGTGGGGCCAAAGTATTAAACTGCGCCGCGTCTATAGGCATAGATCTCAATGACCCCAGATTCGCCGATGCCCTGGGCCGTTATTTGAGGGACCAGGCCCCCGAGGGCTACGATGCATGGCTGGAGAGGAATTTGGGACATTACGACCCGGTCGCACGAGGATGGAGGTTACGAGGCAGTTTGCCCTTCAGTTTTCGGAACCATCATTCGTACAAATGCTGGGATGATCGATGCATGCACTACATCTACGGCTATCCGCATCGTGATGATCGTGATCAGCATATCAAAGAGCATGTTCTCGCGCACAAGAGAGACTCAGGTCTCTCGGTGGGAGGCACGCCCCCATTGATGTTCACAGAGCCGCCGAGTAGGAGGAGTTATAGCGTCGATTATGCCAAGCAGACATCGCCGGTATATCTCCCCCGCCCAAGCAACCAATTCCAGCTAGCGCCCATCGCTACGTCCTCCCAATCGAGGGAGAGGGACTCCCTGCGGTCTTATTCGTTCGTCTCGGAGTTTCCGTCAAGACCGAGGGGATCCATTGACTCGGAAGTCGACCCGTTACTCCCTCCGTTGAAGCGAAGCCGTGTGGGGCAGTCCAGATTAGAGTCCATCGAGGAACTTAAGCTGCTGCGGGAGAGGGGCCCATGTTTGCGATGCAGGCTGTTAAAGCTGGGGGTGAGTAGCCCGGATGCGCACGCCGACAGCGAAAGAGGGCCTCAAGCTGACCCTCCCATAGTGCGACTCGAATAATCCATGCGCCTTCTGCCCAGACCCGTCGAGTTCTGCCGACAACGACTTCTGGAAAGCTCTTGGATGCCACCGGGCGTCGCTGGACAGCCTCGCCGATCTCATGCTCCCACGTACGTTGTAGCTCAGGCCCCTGTCCACACTATTCCTTTGTTGGCTTACACCAGACTAGCCTCGCTCTCTCCCCGGCAAGCGCAGACCCCAATGACCTCCCCCCTAGCCGTACGCCGGAATATGAATGAATACTTGGAACGAACTTATCCCATCCCGCAGGACATAGTGCGGATGGTGAAGACACATCTTGATTTTGACGATGGATTTTGGTGGACCGAGGATCTCGCCAGTCTCCCTCCTTCCAACCCGACCCTCGCAGGATTCTCGCGGGAGCCAATCGAACGCTCACCCCCGGTTCTAAACGTCCTAGCCGCGAGCTGGAACATGGGAGGAGTCATGTACAACTTCTGGGAGCTCCTCCGACTGAGCGGCTCCTTATCGCTCAGCCGAGAAGCAGAGCTAGCAGCGTATCCGTTTCTATACCGGGCGAAACTTCTGCTCAGAGAGGCGACTTTCTACGACCTTCAGCAGCCGGAGCCGTCCCTCCATGCCGAGACTAGCGGCTCGAACACCCACACCATGTTCGACGATGCCGATTTCTACGGCCGTTTCCGCCTGCTCTATAGCTGCATGAGTCAGCTCTTAGAGTCCTTCGAGACCCTGGCAAGTCGCCAGGGGTACATGGATGCAAAGACTTGGGTAGCTTTCGTCATCTCGCTGTGCATCTTCAGCGTTATTAGAACACTACTGGTGGACAGGACATCCAGCCCTCATGTGCAGTCGCCTTCGCAGCCCGGCGCATCCACCATGCACGCGGTTTACAAAGCGGCTGTCACTCTGTTCGCGTCCTCGGCGCCGATGCTCCTCGACGGGCCGGACGTAGAAGGAGGCAACGAAGACAGGGATCTGCTGTCCTCGATCGCAGTTCTCCTGGGGAGGAACGCGTGGGCGGATCGCGGCATCCATAGCACCAAGGACTTCCTCATGCTTCTCGGTAGCGGCGAGGCAGACGGTGCGTACTGCAACGGCTTCATCCGGCAACGATCACCCCACAGGGCCAACACATTTGTCCTTCCCCAAATCACCAAGCCAGAGGACGGTAGCCGAAAGCCACTTCCCGACACGCGACCCCTGACCAATCCTTGGGCAAGCTCGTCGCAGACGGAAAGAGAGGCATTCGTATTCAAGGGAGAGACAGATCGGTTCCTCACCTCTCCGCCAGGCATTGATCAGGGGCGTAGGCATACGGTGGCGGAGAACCCAACCTTTGCCTCTGCAGGGCGCGGGCTTACCTCTCCAATTCCCAGCATGAGGATGCGGCCGACTTACCAGCGGCCCCCGCTCCGCCGGGTGTTCTGCAACAAGTGCAACGAGTATCCCGAAGGCTTCAGGGGCGAACACGAGCTGAGACGGCACAACGATGCCAAGCACGCCGCGCTCGTAAAGCGCTGGGTCTGCACCGAGCCGCAAAACAACAACCCGCTGTCACCACAGCCCGTGATAGCCCTCAACAAGTGCAAAGCATGCATCACGCAGAAGCGATATGGCGCGTACTACAATGCGGCGGCTCACCTCAGGAGGGCGCACTTTAACCCCCACCGCGGCGGCAAGGCAAGTGGCGATTGGCCGCCCATGACCGTTCTGAAGGATTGGATGAAGGAAGTGCGGCAGTCGGTCGATGTTCCGGACCAGGACGACGCATCCAGCGGCGAGGAGGAATCGACCGAATACAAACAGGGACAGGAGTTCATCTCGCCACCTCGACGACGGTCGCCTCCACCGCTGTTGGCGCCTGCCCCCCCTGCCGCGGTGCAGGCTGGCCACCCGCAGCATCCCACCTTAGCACCCTCGCTCGAGATCCCTCCGCACCAGCCTCATGCTCCTTCCGGCGCAGCGCCTAGCCCGGTGTTGGTGACCCCGACCGCTTCCTTCCACAGCCACGCCCTCAAGAGCGATGACCCGCTATCCCACACGCCGGGGTCCAGCACACCAACCTCGGCCGTTCGCAACCGATGCCCGCACCCGGACTGCGGTCGCGTCTTCAAGGACCTTGCGGCCCATATGCTCACCCACATGGAAGAACGACCGGAAAAGTGCCCCATCGAGTCGTGCGAGTACCACACCAAGGGTTTCGCGCGCAAGTACGACAAGAACCGTCACGCCCTGACGCACTACAAAGGAACTATGGTGTGCCCCTTCTGTCCTGGTGCCGGCACGGCATACGAGAAAGCCTTTAACCGCGCCGATGTATTCAAGAGGCACTTGACGGCCGTGCACAATGTGGAGCAGACCCCACCAAACAGCCGGAAGCTGATCCTCGCGACGGGCTCCGGCCGCCGCGATGCCGCCGGCGGTGCAAGGTGCAGCATCTGCCAGAGCCAGTTCGCAACCGCACAAGAGTTTTACGAGCATCTCGATGACTGTGTACTGAACGTCATAGTGCCTGCCACGCCCAAGACAGCAGGAAGCACGAGCGGTAGTGCTAGTGCAACCGGAAGCGGTCCGACCAGTGCGGTGACGAGGACACCCACCACGGCGGGGACGGACAAAGGGAAGGAACCGGAGACGGAGATGGAGAGATACCACCACCCAAGAGGATTGGAGGGAGACAGAGACGGCGAGAGAGGAGCGTATATGCCCTCCGACTCGCAGCAGGGCCACGACAGGGCCATGCTGCCGAGCGCCTACGAAGAGGCACGCCACAGATCAGAGGAGCCGATGGGCAAGGGCTTGCAGCACCTGGACGATGAGGCGGTCAGCCCCAAGGGCACCGTCCCTTCTCGCGAACCAGGGCCGGAACCATGCCGAGAAGAGGACGAACCACAGCCTATGGAGCTGGAAAGCGAGCCCCCCACCTCTTCTGAGGCGAGCTCGCAGCCGGCGAGGCAGGCGGACAGCATCAATGTTGATGTGAGCCGGCGCGTCATTGGCCGGAGCCCGGAGGTTCTTCTGGGCTCACCGTTCCCACCCGACAAGATGGACACGGACCCATAAACTAGGGTCTACACAGAGCCGCCCGGCGCCAGGAGCAGGGTCGGTATCTACATTAAGCAACGAGCACATGAACGAATCTGACGAGACGCTATTATTCCCATAACGACCTGCCTGCTCTTTTAGCGCATCTACACGGCGCGAAGGATTAGGCTTCTCGGTCCTGTATTTAGTACGATGTATCTAGGCTGTGTAATGGACAACGGCACGGAACGGGGCTTGTATGTATCGGGGGGGGCATTGACCCAAGGGTTTGGGAGAATGGACCACTCCAAACAAAAAAGATATTCTTCTTCACACACAAAATTTCCTCCGACCCAGCAGATCCATGCTCGCGTGCCTTAGCATCTTCGGGCTCCTCGGCCCCCGGCAAGCGGGCGACATGTTCGGCCCAACCTGCTGAGCAGATACGTTACTTCTTTGCACACGATCCCATCACGGCAAAAGTGCCGCTGGTGGGCCTTCTAGAGGCCCCATGGAAGATTCCTTGGGAAGCGAGATGTTGCCTGGAAAGTATTGATGCTAAGAACGGGCCGAGAACGCCAGCTATGTCGCTAATCCTCCGGCGACCCGCTGAAAGTGGTCAACTGGGCCGGGGAGGAACAGCCGGGGGGACCCGCTCGGTCAGGCAGTATTGCCGCTTGGAGCTGGACCCGCCAGGCGCTGCTAGGCCTTCGGCGACTTGCAGCGCGGGCCGATCACACAAGCAAGCGAGGATGGGGATGGGTATCCTATTTGTTTTTTTTTCTTTTGGCTTTGCTTCCCAACTGACGCTATTGCTAAAGAAAAAAAATATATTGGTGGTCAGACTGACTGAGGAGGCTAGATGTCGGGGAGGAGGAGCATGCCCCCTTCCCCCTCGTCTGCTCTGTGTTCTTTGGCATTCCCATTCATCCCCTTCCCGTAGACCCATTGCGCGAAAGATGCCGAGACGAGTAGAGAGAATAAAACCAAGTAAATGGGGGTATAATCTATGTACAGTAGAATAAGTATACGAAGGATCGTGATTTGTGTCACAACCACCCTGCATAAAGGCACGTCCACACGTCCCAGAATTATCTCCATCGCATCGGCAATCACCTATTTTCCAGCCTCTCTCCAGTGAGCAGTGTCCCCTCATAATCTCTATAAATCAAGCAAGATCCAATCGCACGTTGATGGTGCCCATCCGCTCTAGCCGGCATCCGAGGTTGGGCTTCTTCGCGTAACCCCTCAGCATGCGGAAGCCGCTGCCGACCTTGCGGCCCTCCTCGACGATGGCGTGCACGTCGGCGAGCATCTTGCCTGCCTCGCGCATCGCCTCGCCAGGGGTGACAGTGTCGGTGAGCCGCAGCTCGCCAGCGGCCTTCTCCATCTCGGCGCGGAGGAGCCAGCGCTCCCAGCTCCAGCCGGCGGCAAAGCCAGTGACGGCGGCCACGTTGTCCGAGGACCCGGACACGATGGCGTCAAGCTGCAGCGTGCGCACGGGCATGCCGGTGCTGTCGCGTGCAACGGGGAAGTTCTTGACCGCCGGGCGGGGGCCAATGGGCAGGCACATCCAAGCGCGACGGACGTCCTCGAAGCCGACGCGCTCCAGGCGGCCCAGGAAGCTCCGCGTGGGGTTGGCGTCGTAGCCGAGCGTCTTGAGGTCGAAGCCGAACTCGACCGCCTTGGCGTGACCGAGAGGGCCCGAGTTCATGACGTCGGCGTCGAGGACGCTGAACTCGATGAAACCGCCGGGCTTGAGCACGCGCATGCACTCGGCCAGGCACTGGTCCCACTCGTCGGCGCCATTCTCGCCAAAGAGCTTGAGGATGGCGTGCAGCTCGCGAGCGCTGACTAGGTCGAACTGGTTGTCGGCGAAGGGGAGCTTGGTCAGGCGCTCGACAGCAACCTGGCGGTGGTTAGGCGGGCCGCGGATGTTGCTGTTGCTCATCTGGCGGATGGCCTTGGTGGTGACGGTGTAGATCTTGGTGTTGGGGTACTGCAGGGCCACGTGCCAGGCCCAGTCGCAGGTACCCTGGCCACCGAGGTCCAGGATGCGGGCGCGGTCGTGCGAGACGCCGTTGGCATCGGGCGCCATGCGCGACAGGCGGGCGAGGCGCTTGGCCACGGGGGCGGCGATGAGGCGCCCGCCGTTGAGCAGCTTGGTCGCCGCCACGTGCCAGGTGGCCATGCTCATCTGGCTGAGGGCGTCGTTCTCCTTGTCGGCACGGAGCTTTTCTGGGTCGTCGACAACGACGTCGTCACCTCGCGCGACGTTGGTGCTCATGCGCTTCTTGGCAGACATGGGCACGACACTGAGCTGGTACTTGCCCAGCAGCTGGTTGCGGTGCTTCTCGCCAAGCGAGATGCGCTGGGCCTGGAGGGCCTCGAATCGCGGCTGCTGGCTGACGAAGACGTCCGTCGGCTGGCTGCGGACCGTGTAGTCGGTGAAGGCACGGTAGTACGCAGACTCCTGGCGCGACAGCTTGGAGGGCAGGCTGCGCGGGAAGTTCTCAGTCGAGACGGGAGCCTCGGAGAAGCGAACCGTCTTCTTCTTGGGCTCGGCCTCCTTCACCTCGGGCTCGGCCTCAACCACCGTGGGAAGGGGGGCAGCGTCCTTGGGAGGGACATCAGGCTTCTCATCGGCGCGGCTGTGCTCCTCGTCCTCCGGGGAAAACTCAGCCACGCCACCGAGGTAGGACCGCTGAGCCATCAGCCAAAGCTCAGTGCGGTCGAAGTGCGACAGGGCATCCTGGACCTGCTTCTGAGCATAGTTGGGGTCATACTCCTCGACGATTTCCGTCGCCACGAGGGGAGAGCCAGGCTCCTCGGGAATGGGTTCCGGCGCTGTACGGGGCAGCATGCGGGCCGACCCCGGAGTCGGGGGGACCATGCGGGCAGATCCCGGCGTTGGGGGGACCATGCGAGCAGACCCCGGAGTCGGGGGGACCATGCGGGCAGACCGCGGGGTCGGGGGCACCATGCGGGCCGTCCCTGGAGTATAAGGCACCTTGACGGCAGTGATGGGGGTTTCTTGAATCTTGAAAGCGGTGGGGAGATCGTCCACTCTCTTTAGCGGGAGCTCGAAAACCCGCTCCACGATCGCCGACTGGGGATCGGTGGTGATGGGGAGAGGCCGCGGCGGGGGAGGTGGTAGCGAAGCATGGTTGTTGCTCCAAGGGGTCTTGTAAAACTCCTCGGCGGTGGTCGAGGTGGGGGGAGCGATGTCGTCGGCAGGGGTGCTTCCGCCTAGAGACCATGTCTTGCGGGTGGCAGAGGACAGCTCAGAGAAGAAGCCGCCCGGGGACGGGATCTCGAGCTTGGTCAGGCCCGCGAGAGTCCGCGGAGCAGGGGAGAGGCCGAAGGGAAGGTTGTTGCGGGGGAGGTTGGTCACGAGGCGCGGGGGCTGGCGCGCCTCAGACATCTCATGCTGCAGCTCAGGGACCTCATTCTCGTTCTGGCTACTCTGGTCGTCATAGTCCGACTCCCCGCTGGAGAGGGCCTGGAGCGTCTCGAGGGCGCCGGGCTGGAGATGCACTCCCGCCCAAGGCTCATCGTCGTCCTGGGCGCCCATCAAAGGGGTCGGAGGAGCGGATAGGGCGGCCATCTCCTCCGAGTTGAGGCTGCCATCGAGAGACGGGGGCGCCGAGATGGTAGGAATCGCGATCGCCTGCTGCGACTCGATGAACGATTGCTGTGCTGGTGAGAGAGCGACCGCCGACGGTGGCGAGAGCGGCACCGGGGACGACTTCTTGATGTCAGGAAAGGTCTCTTCCGACAGGGGCTCGGGGCTCTCTGGGATCACCAGCGGTGCCAGCGCCTTCCGGGATCCGATCGAGGCCCTCGAGGCCCGCTTCGTGCTCCGGGTGCTGCTGCGTCTCCGGACGATGCCGTTGGACCGCAGCTGGTTCTTCCTGTCCTTCTCCTCGTCCGACAGGTCGTAGATGTCGAACTCGGTCACATCGGTGTTGACGGAGGCGCGGTTCCACATCTTGGTGGACGGCTCCGACGACGATGCCTCAGAGCTGGCGTCGTCACCCTCGCACGAGTCGGCGATGGAGGGAGTCGAAGGCAGGATCGGGGCGGCCATGAAGTGCATCCCCCTCGGGGTGGGGAAGTGGTCGCTGAGGGGCGAAAGCCACTGCTCGATCTTTTCAATCTTCTCGACGGATCGGTTGTTCCTTGCCCTCCTTCTCCTCTCGGTGCTGGTGAAGGTGTTCATCGTCTCCTCAGCCTCCTCGATTATGGGATTAAGTGCACCGGGCCGCTTCCTCGCCTGCGAGGAGGGGGGCCGGTAAGTAGTACTTGGTAGAAGCAGGAGCTCAGCCATTGTGGATTACCGGGCAGGCTATGGCACGATAGCCCCAAGGCAAATTATTAGAGTGAGATGGGGAAAATAGACCAGCTAAAGTTAGGCGTAAGCTGTAAGGCAGAGTCGTAGCGGTGGGGTGGACGTCCTGCGCCGATGCAATATCGAATTCCAAATGAGGGGGGGACAGGCTCTTCGGTCCACGAAGGTCTATTTTGGATAAGCCGCATGCGGGCGTGGGGAGAGAGAGAGGGAGAATGGGAGAGACCGACAGGACCAAGCCCAGATGCCATGGAACGCTGTGGATATTATAAACACAGCGGCGGGCTGATGGAGGGTGGGAGAACATATGAAGCCACCCTCCCGGGCTCAGCACTAGCCCGAGAACTCCCCTGGTCCCTCTTCCCTTTCTGGGCGGCGACGCGCCTAGCCGCTGCCCATCTCGGGTGATTTGCACGCATCGCGGGCAAGCTATGGCTCCATCCAGCGCTTTCTTCCCTGTCGGCGACTGCCAACAGCGACTGCCATGCATGGCAGCGCTGCAATGAAGACTCGAGCAGACGTGGGTGACGGAGGTGGACTTTTGGCGGGGGGTGGCAGCAGGCCCAATCACGGTCGATGACGGTGAGCAGGCAGGCTGCAATGGGACCACCCAGAATAGCGATGCGAGCGCACATTGGTCGTCTGGCCTCAGGCGCGCGCCAACAAGGCCCGATTCGGCCTTAGGGCGCATGACACGCAGCCAATGGGGGGTCGGCTGCCAGCTCTGCAGGAGACGGGCGCTTAGGTGCGTGAGCGAGCCGTGACGATTGGATCCTGCTACTCCCGGCCAGGCGAGCCTGCCAGGCCATCTCAAATGCTCTCTCCACTTGGGTGAACGCAGCGCAGGTAGGCGGCGGAGCCACGAGACCAGAAGCTCAACCGAGCGGTACTGCTGTTATGCCATCGGCGTCAGCCCCGGCTTCGGGGATTATACACACTTCGGCTCTGGCGAACCAGGGCGCTCCGATCTCTCGACGCCCACCACATCGACGCCCACCATCACAAAGGTTCTCGGGCCTCCCATTCTGGCCTCACGGCCCGCTGCAGGTGCATCGCAACTCCCTTGCACGCCGCACTACGGCTTGCAGATAGCCAACAGCTAGGTTGGCCAAGCACGGGGAGCATCCAGATGTGGGAATGAGGAACCTGTGGCGTGCGTGTTGGCGAGGCATACTCAAGGCTCTGCGCACGCGTTCCATGGGACAGTTCTTGGGGTGGGTTGCAATAGCAAAGGCGCTGCTCGCCTTCGGATGTTGAGAATATACGAGGCATGTCTGTCTGGTTGTGGACAGGCCCCGACAAAGCGTAGGCGTTCGGCCGAGCTCGCTGCTCCCGAGTGGGACTTCTTCCTGGAGATTACACATCTCTTGATGCTGGCGACCTTTCTCATGGCCGTTCGGGGGGCACCGCCGTTCCAAATCGCGTCACGGGCTGGGCTTGAGACGCGAAATGCTCGACGCGGCCCTCAACGCTAGCCTTCGAAGGGGGCGCCTTTCGGCGCCTACAGGGCATGAGCGAAATGAGGTAGCCGGTATGGCGTCCGAAGAGACTCAATGCATAGCCGCCCGATCTGATGACGGGGCGAGCGGGAGAAGCATTCCGGGCGTAGGCCAAGCGCTGAGGTTGTTTGGCGGCTTTGAGCTTGGGGGCTAGTCTCGATGCAGGAGAGGATCGAAGGAACTGTGTAAGGGCTGCGAAAGAGCAATGACAAGATCTTCTACATAATAGTTTCCTGAGAGGGGTGTAAAGACCTTGGATATTATGTAGATAAGCGCCCGTGGCAGTGGGGTCCACAAACCCGGCGGCAAACTGGCAAGCTCCCACCGCTAGCGCCCATTGGTCACTGTCGGCAGCCCACCTTTTTCCAACATCTGCCCCTCGACCCCGCCAAACATCCAAGGAGAAGGAGGGGCAGCTTTTCGCGCCGAAAGCTGTAAGTGTACGAGCCGACGTCAACAACGAAGCGCCTTCCCGTGAGCACGCGACCGGCCGTGACCCGAAAGATCCAAGGCGAAACCCCTGTCCTGCCTGCGGCCTATCCATTTCCCAAGAAATTAACTGCCCACCGCCTCCATCCCCCTTTCCCTGACGCTCAGCTCATGGCCGACTCCGAGGCAGAGACCCATGGCCGGCACGTCACCTACTGCGGTGGTATGTGAAGCCCCTTGGCCCGTCTGGCGCCCCTCCACACCGGCCATTGGCTTGGTGCTTTCCTTGGAGAAACAAGCTGACCCTTAGTCTCGTCCCCAGTCTGCACCTTGCCGCCCGAGGTATGATTGCATTTATCCCCAGAGCAGCCCGCCACGACGGGTCCCGACGGGTCCTTGGAAACCCCCATCTCCCTGGCACCAGGCGAACCGGATCGAACTGCCGTGCTAATCAAAACGCCAACAGTACTGCGAATATGGAGGCACCGTGAAGAAGTGCCAAGACTGGCTGGAAAAGAACCACCCCAGCTTGTTTGCGAGGATATGGTCACCCGGTGCGTGCTGCACCCTCCCCCATGCTGCGCCGTACTCCCATCCGTCAGACCATCTATACAAAGCCTTGTCTCACACCCCCCCTAACAACTATGCCCGAATGCTGCATTCTGTATATTCTACGTACACCCACATGTACTTGTTCTATTGCCGTGTCCGCGACCCCCGCTGACCACGACTCCCTCAACAGAGGCCCTCGAGGCTGCCACTGCCGCCCTCTCCGTTGACGCCAAAGACCGCGCCGCGAAGGACGCGAAAAAGAAGGCGGCCAAGGCTGAGGCCGCCGAGCAGAAGCAGGCCGACAAGCTAGCCAACAGCGTCGTGACTATCAAGCGGATTGAGCGCAACAAGCGCAAGTTTGTCACCTCGGTCTCCGGCTTGGAGGCCTTCGGGCTCGAGCTGAAAAAGGTGGCCAAGGACTTTGGCAAGAAGTTCGCCACGGGTTCGTCTGTCACCAAGACGCCGAGCGGTGGCGAGGAGATCGTCGTGCAGGGCGACGTGAGCCCCGAGATTGAAGAATTCCTGCTCGAGAAGTACAAGGAAATTCCGGAGGACAACATTGAGTTGGTCGACGATAAGAAGAGCAAGAAAGCAGCCGCCGCGGGCTAGCGAGTCCAAGATACCAGATTGCCATGTTGGGCTATGATCAACGAAATAATACACTCCCTCTCCCCGCGTCCAGTTCATTTCATCCATTATAAGCAGTGGTCTCGTATAAACGCCGCAAAAACAACCACCAATGTCCGCACATCCCAATAACAACGCCAAAAATAGTGCATGCATGGTCTTCGATCTAGCCCCTCCTCCGTAGCACCCTGCCCGTAGTCGTTGTAGCCGGAGGCGCCGCGGCTTTCGTTGCAGCAGCCTTCTTGCTAGTGGTTCCTGTAACCCCCTTGCGGATGGTGCTCATGACTCCGCCCTTCTTCGCCGGGGCCGGTGCAGCCTTCGCTGTCGTGGCGGCCGTCCTCTTCCTCACCACGGTCGAGGTACTGCCATCGCTGGACTCGGAGATGCCACTAACCCTCCGTGCCGTCCGTGTGGCCGCCGCCCGAGTAGAAGATGCCGTGGTCGTAGTGGCCGCCGCTCGCCTGGTCCGCGTAGTAGAGGTGGCGCTGCTTGCGGTGCCCGAACCGTTCGACGAGCTCGTGGCAGATGTGTTGGTCGCGTTGCGCTGCGTCGCCGTGGTCCGAGTCGCGCGTGCTCTCTCGACCATGGTACTTAGAAGGTTGGTCGCGCTTGCCGTCTTGACAGGCGATGCTGGACGCGCGATCATTGACTTGGCGGGCGAGGCGGGGCGCTCTCTAGGGACGAGCCTAGAGTTTGAAGACGTAGGCGACAGCACCTGACCAGGATTGCGGTGCGCCTCCGCCGCCGCAGCACCGCGAACTTTCTTCTTAGGGTTCTCAACGTGTTCAACCACGTTCTCCTTGTCACCACCAGCCATCTCATCGCTACACGACTGTCAGCATCGAAGGCTTGCTTCGGCAGCCCGCACAACACGTACCTTATCCGCTTGACATGGCGCGTGGAAGACGCTGCCGTCGTCGGCCTCGATGCAGGGCGCACTGGCACATCCTTCTCCGGGACGGGCGGCCGGCCGGCCATAGCAGCCCGAGTAGCTTTCTTTTGTTGATCCTCGGAACACTTGCGCAACAGGTCTCCCATCTTGGTCTTGCGGAGCGACGTCGGGATGCGATTGATTCGGATCTCGATGCGAGTGCGAAGGCTCTGCGCATGTAGGTTGTAGTTGGCGCGAAGCTTTCGAGCTCTCTCAGTAACTGTAGAAAAATGATCAATATCGATGTCTCTCGAAAAACAATGGCCACGCCACGGCTGAAGACACGTACTCTCGAGTTGCAGGTTGTCGATCAGTGCCTGCTTCTGCCCGAGGGTGATTCCAACCTTCCTCTTCTTCATCGGGCTCGGTCCATCCCCGCGGCCATTCATTTTCGTGGGCACCTGCTCGCTGGTCATTTCTGGCGCGTCGTCGACCATCGACTGCTCCGACTTTCTCTTCTTTCCACGTGCAGGAGGCATATTGAACAAATATAGCGAATACAGTTGGGTATTCGCGGTCGTTTTCTTGTCCGGGAGGAGAAGTATTTCGCACTACAATAGTATCGCGTCGCAGGAATCGCGTTGTCGAAGGAGACAAGGGCGGATGGAGTTTTGCAAGTGTATTTGTTATAGTTTAATCGTGACGTGAATGGCCGACAGGGCGGGAAGTAAACAATCCAAAGCATGGGCCACATGCTGCCCTGGGTTTGGTTGTGGGGCCCTTACAAACCTATGAAGTACTGATACCTCAAGTATCTAAAATCGCTAGTGTAAATGCAGGCAGCCATTCAGAAATTTAGGTTCCGGTACATATGTTCCATCCTCAGCAGGCTGAACTGAATTACGCAGAGCTCCAGCCGTGGCGGACCTTCCCAACCGCAAGCAACACTGAAGCTGTTGACAGCCCGGAGAAGCCAAAGAAGCAGACACAGACATCCACGCCCTCTCACCGCGCCGTCAATCTGTTGACTTGATCACGGCATACCTGTCGAAACCCTCAAATTCATCCCTTACACAGCCCGCGTCCGCCGTTCCGGATAACCCGCCAGTGTCAAGATGCCTCTCGAAGCGGTGATGATCGTTGTCGACAACAGCGAAAGCTCAAGAAACGGCGACTACACTCCCACAAGATTCGAGTCCCAGGCCGATGCCATCAATATCATCTTCCAGAATGTCGTCCAGGGCAACCCAGAGTCGTCGGTCGGCCTCATGAGCATGGGCGGCAAGGGCCCGGAGGTGCTGGTCACGTTGACGACGGATCAGGGCAAGATCCTGGAGGGGCTGCATCGGACCAAGAAGAAGATCCGGGGGAACACGCATCTGGCTACGGGCATCCAGGTAGCAGGCGTACGTTGACCCTCCTCCCCAGTTGCGAGGCCTCTCTCCTTCCCCAACCCGACCCTCCGCCTAGTATACAGTTGCTGACACTAATGTCGCACAGCTCGCCCTCAAGCACCGGCAAAACAAGTCGCAGCGCACCCGGATTATCGTCTTCGTCTGCTCCCCCATCGAAGAGTCCGAATCCGAACTGGTCAAGCTGGCTAAGAAGATGAAAAAGGCTGGTGTGTCGGTCGACTTCGTGCTCTTTGGCGACACGGACGACGAGAACCAGAAGAAGCTCAACGCCTTCAACGCTGCGGTCAAGGGTGGCGAGGGCTCCAACATGGTGGTAATCCCACCCAGCTCCAAGCTCCTATCGGAGCAGCTCATCGCGACGCCCATCCTCCTGGGCGAACAGGCGGGCCCGGGCGGCGACGTCGGCGACGTCGGCGGCGGCTCTAGCACAGCCAACAACGACTTCGAGTTCGGCATCGACCCCTCGGTCGACCCCGAGCTGGCGCTGGCGCTGCGCATGTCGATGGAAGAAGAGAGGGCACGCCAGGAGAAGATCGCCAAGGAGGAAGCCGAGCAGGCCAAGAAGGCGAGCCTGGAGGCGGTCGAGGAGGAAGGCGAGGGCGAGGCATCAGCGTCGGAGCCCTTGCTCAAGAAGGAGGACCATGCCAACAGCAAGAAGGCGGACGACAAGGACCGCAAAGACGACGACGCGGATAAGATGGACACCTCATAATCCTGCCCCCAGGCGTACGGTTACGGTGCGAGGGAGGAGCGCACGCGACATCGATCTCGAGGGCTTTAGGCTTCGGGCGTGCGCGGCATGCGCGGCATGCGCAATAGATGGCGTCTTTCTTGGAATGGACTCTGTACTTCTGACGGGACCTGTCACTTGTAGCATAGATATGGATCAATGGATCTAGCGTTTGTCGTTTGGGCATCCAGAATGCATCATTGCCTAATCGTGACCGAGACTACCGAGGTCAAAACCACCTGAGAACGCCGACCCATGGTACAAACAGCATCTTTCACCTGTTCCCCATTTCAACCCACCCATCACGGCACTTGGCTCTCCCTACCTCTGCTTCTATCTGTTGTTAATTTCTCTAATGTACGAGTTCAGCTTCCGGTCAAACATGTCGCACCGGACTGGCATCTCCAGCTGGTAGAACGGATTCTTCATCACGTAGTCAGAGTATAGGTCGTAGATGCGCCGGATCGTCAGGTCGACGTTGGCCTGCGTGGTGTCGGTGAACAGCAGGAACTTAGTCCCCGTCATGGTGTTGAAACACTGAAGCCTGAAGTTTTCCGACTCTAGCACCTCGAGGCCCGACGACGGTTCCGGCCGCGTGAGCATGCCCGTCGCCGAGGTGGAGGACCGATCGCCGGCCGAGCCGCTTTGGAGGGGGTTGAGGCGCGCCGTGATTGCGTGGACCCTGAGTACGTGAGCCTGGGCACCGTTCTGCGGGGCAACTACGGTGATGCGAAAAGATAGGGAAACAGCCGTACCCGTGAAATGTGCCCGCCAGCACGAGGTAGTCGTTGGTGCTGATTTTGTTCAGACCGCCATCGTGGAAGGTCTTGTTGTAGATCAAGCCACCGGCCTTGTTGATGATGATGAGGCCAAATACAGTCCTGGGATCAATTAGAATCAAATGGTCATATAAACATACTGAGGGGGCTGGCCCTCGCTGGGTGCGACCTCACATCTTTGCTCGCTCATATCATCCTAGAATGGGGGTCTGAGATGAGAGGCAAGGTCTAGTTAAGTAAGGGACCGCCTCAGAATCTAGGACTGCGGCAGATGGGATCGGAAGGCAAATCAATGTGCGAGTGTACTTGCATCCAGTGTCGTTACTGCTTTGTATTTGTCTTTGGCGGGTCGTTTCCCATCTACTCGCCGGATGTTGCCGTGAGACGTGAAGCTCTTCACCAACCACCAACCCACCCAAGCACCCCGAACTGCGACGGTGTTTCGACATCCTCACCATGCCGCTGGGTTAGGGTTAGGGTCGACAAACGTCCATGGATGCAACCACCACAGTTCTTCGCTTGGCCCACTTCTGGATGGATGTGCTTCGGAGGGCCCAGAACCTGCGTCTATGCAGGCACTGACCACCATCCGTTGCCTTAGCTTGGGCAGCCATCTTATTTTTTAATGATCTGCGCTGTGGCCGTACGGATTTGGAGGGATCACGCGACAGCCGCGCCTCAACACCCTCGTGTTCCCCTTAATTCTAGCCAAAGCAGTATTTTTTCAGAAAACCTTACAGTACCATACAGCCATAGTACAAAGTACAGGATACGCCATCCCTGTCGCATGCTTTAAGATGAGCTGTCATGACAACTCAAAGCTCAACCGCAGGCAGATCCCTGCCACGCGGGCCGCTAATTCGGTGCATGCCATGTTATTACAGGGGGAAGCAGCGGCTTTACTCCGAAAGGTAGGGCGAACAGAGAGAGCTGTTGGTGATTATGCTTGTCTCCTAGGCCTGTAACCCAGCATAACCCTATGCAGATAGGGTTGTTTCGGGACCAGGGAACAACGAACTACGGGCTAATTATGCGCGACCGCTTTGTCTCTTTGCTTTGAGCCTCAGCACAGAAAGCGACAGCTTCCGAAGAGCTGACGTCGGTCGGGGTAGCTGCTCTTTCAAATGAGCTACAGGTCTAGCCTTCCTCCCCTTCGTTTTGTGGCTCGAGGCCCTGCAGTCGAAGATCCTGGGCGACGCAACAACGGCCCGTTGACGGTGCACTTCTCCGCACGGCAGCACGGCTTTCCCATGTTGGATTGGGTGGCATGAGTGGAACAGTGGTAGCGCGCGCAGGTGTGGTAGCAACGGGGCACTATTATGAATGAAGGGGTGGCCAAGGGCTTGTGGACTAGACGACGGCTTTTGGGCGGATAATCTATTTTCGACGACGTGCCATCAGACCAGACCTCCTCATCCTCGGCGCCGAGACCCGCGGGAGGGAGAAGCTTGAGGACAGCAAGGACAATCGCGGAGAATACTGTACTATGGCCTATCATCTTCCACGACGCCCACGCCCAAATAAGAGGGTTGTCTGCCCCTATTCGTCCGGGTCCAAACTTGATCAGAATTGGAGAAGGGGGGAAGATAGAGGGGGGTTCGGCCAGCGAAGCAAGACGACTCTTCAGTCCCCCCTCCCCCCTCCACCCCACCCGACGCATCTGAAGATCGATCACAGGGTTCCCGGGCGCCAGTTCCCGGCTCGGCAGATTTGAACGCCACTGAAACCGCCCGGCATCGCTCCCGCCCTGCACCCTGTGGCACCCACTCTAGCCACTGAAGCCGGCGCTCTAGTCGTGCATTTCTGTAATTCTAGTGGGCGGGCTGGTTCAGGACCCGGGAGCCGCCCCTCCCCTCCAGCTCCACCTAAGTACTTTTTCTTCGTGCCTGCTCCATCTGGCCACATGGGAGTTTAAAAACTGGGCGATTCTTGACATCTGGAAACGTATGACGGGGTCGCCCTGCTTTTTGCTGCTTTTTTGCTGCCACCCGCTCAGTCTGTGAGCGCTGAAGGTCCATTGGGAAGGGATTGGCGCTGCTTAATTCGTCGTGTCTTACTCCCCCCCGCCCTTCCTGTTCCCTAATTGCTTCCCACCCCAGTCCAGGGTTTCTCAGTCACTCTTTCTCCCGTTGTCTCTCCCCGACTTCTGGCACCATCTCTGCCTACCTATTTCCGTGTCTCTGCGAGTTTCCCTCCCAGGCCCGCTCCCCTCGCACGCTCTCTCAGCCTGAGCTGCTCCTGTCTGCCCGAGGGTTAGCTCCACCGACTGTCGATTGTGCGCACCGCCCTCGACCAGCTAGCCTCCCTCCAACCCTCAGCGGCGTAGCAGCAGAACCCGGCGCAGCAAATCGGAAGAGGTGGAACGGCCCACCCAGGCGCTGCCACGTAGAAAACCCAACGAGAGCTGTCTGACGGACCGCCCGTCCTCGCGCTCTGCTCTGCACCGGTCGTCTCCTTTTCTACGCGAGCGAAATTCCAATCAGACAGACCGGGGGGCCTTTCATGCAATTCCCTTGGCACACGATCCGGCCATGACAGGCGCGCGGCGTCGGCAGGCGCTGCTCAAACAGCAGCAAAATGTGGCTGTCAGCAGCGTCCCCAGCAAGGGGGATAAAGGCCAAGGCGCGCAGCAACCCCCTGAACCCCGCGTCATCAACGCTGCACCATCCCTCGAGAAAGCCGCCCGCTACGGCATCGACGACAATCGCACCGTCTCCAGCCGCGTCATGGCCTTGATAGGTCGCATGTTCATCGAGACCATTCCGGCATGGCTTAGCATCGGGGCCATGCTGGCCCTGATCTTCGGCGGCTGCTGCTCCAATGTCTTTGCCCTCGAGTCCATCATCCAGGTCGAGCCCGCCAGCGGTACGTTCTCGCACGCCGCCCGCCCGCGACGTTGGCATTGGGGGAGGAAGAAGAGACAGCAAAACAATTGAGCCCTGCTGACCGATTGCCAGGAACCCTCCTAACCTTTGTCCAATTCGTGTTCGTCGCCATCATCAGCTACCCTTCGCAATTCGACCGCACCCGCCCGCCGTTCTTCCTGAAGCCGAACAAGGTCCCGATCCGCCGGTGGCTCGTTAGCATCATTCTCTTCTTCAGCATCAACGTCCTCAACAACCATGCCTTCAGCTACGACATCTCGGTGCCGGTGCACATCATTCTCCGGTCGGGCGGTAGCATCACAACCATGATTGCGGGCAGCCTATGGGGCAAGAGATACTCGCGCATCCAGATCGTCGCTGTGCTGCTTCTCACCGTCGGAGTAATCACGGCCGCCTGGTCAGATGCGCAGACCAAGGTAAGTTGTCGTCGGCGCGATGCCCCTGGGCTCTCTTGGCGCCATTTGCAGCCCCTAACGTGAATTGTAGGGCTCGACGAGCGAGAGCCTCCACGAAATCGCCAGTTTCAATACCGGTCTGGCCATCTTGTTCACCGCACAGGTGATGTCGGCCATCATGGGCCTGTACACGGAGGAGACGTACAAGATTTACGGGCCGCAGTGGAAGGAGAATCTCTTTTACTCGCATCTCCTTTCGGTCCCGCTGTTTGCCCCATTCTTTCCCTCGCTGTGGACTCAGTTCTTGAAGCTCGCCAACAGCGCCCCTTTGACCCTCCCGCTACCCTCCCTAACCGACTACCCAGCGCTGTCGATAGAGGTGCGACGTGGGATCGAGAACATCCGCATCCCGAGCCAGCTGTGGTTCCTGGCGCTCAACGTGTTGACGCAGTACGCCTGCATCCGCGGGGTCAATCTCCTTGCGGCAGCCTCGTCAGCGCTGACGGTCACGATTGTGCTCAACATCCGCAAGCTGGTGAGCCTGCTGCTCAGCATCTGGCTGTTCGGCAACAAGCTGGCCGCTGGTACGCTGGTCGGAGCCATGATTGTCTTTTTCGCTGGCGGTCTGTACTCGTTAGACGGCAGAAGGAAACCGCCGCCCACCAGGGCCAAGAGCTAGGAGTCTTATTCGCTACGTCAGAGAGGCTAGCGTACGGCTTCTGCGCTGGACATGCGTGTTTCTGGTGGCCTTTTGCTTCTGTCGCTTCTTTTTTCTTTCCTTTTGGCATCAAATAGATAGATGGTTTATGGTTTATGATCAGAGCGGAATAAAAAAAAATCGCATTGTCACAGACCCAAGCAGCGTGCTTTCGTCCAGGCGCGCCTGGCGGGCTGACCAGCCAGGTACGGTACAGTGCAGAGACAAGCAGGGCGCCTTGCATTTGGGGCGAATGCAGTGGGCTAACGGCCCTATAATCAGGGGTCTTAGCATGCGGCTAGGCTCGGCATGCAGCCTCTGTACATGCCTGTACTTCCTTGGCGCCCCTTTAGCACCCTTGCAGGCGGGGGGGGGGGAGGATGCAGTACTCGGTAAGGTACAGAGCGACAGTACGTCACTCGACACCAAATGTAACTGGGACAGTGGACAGTGAGCTGCGGCAGCTGCAGCCGCAGGGGCGCTCTGGTGCCAATCACAGCCAGTCAGCAGGACATGCGGTGAGTAAGTTGCCCAGATAAGAGTTTTCTCCTCCCCCAAGTGTACTCACCTTGAACTTCTTCCTTGGGCAACCTCGTGCCCCGGCAGACTGTTTCAGGCCAGCAAGGCCTCGAATCTGCCTTACATCTCTTTGACCCCCGTGGGCCATATAATAACAATCCGATTGAACGTTTTCAGTGGCATCCTAAAATAGACTTTTGCACCGTTCCGTCCCCTTTCGTCATGGCTGGTACGTAGAAAACTTCCAGGCCGGAAACCCAAGGCTTAGCTCGAGGGTCGGGCTGCTTGGCCCTAGCCGCCAAGCGGGCGGTGGAGCTTTGACTAAAACACTCCGACTCACTTCGTGTGAGCTATCAGTAGCTCGGCCCTATTGAGCTCGGCCTCAATGTCCAAGGACAACGCATCGCAGACACCGGTCCTGATCTAGAAGCTGACATCCAAACCCCCCCACCCTAGGATATTCCTTTACGCCCGATCCGACGTCCAATTCGACGTCGCCCAAGCTCTCGGCCATGCAGTTCCCGGTGCGGGACTCGGACGATGAGGATGAGGGCCACCACCTCCGGAGTGCCACGGATTCGGGGGATGAATCGTCGCAAGAGCGAGCCACGCGCCGAGGTGAGCGGGGCAGCGCCGACCCAGAGGGTGCGGACGAGCTGGCGGGCGGGCGCCTGGGGGGCTCCGATGTAGACAAGGGAGACGTGCAGGAAGGCATGCTCCCGCGAGACATGCCTAAAAGGACTGTCTTCTATGACCCCGTCGCCGAGCGCCAGATGACCCAGAGCGATGCAAAACTGTTCTACCAGCGGAGCCAGCTCGAGGGTCAGCGCAGCGGTACCGCGACGTATCCCTCCGCCACCTCCCTTCAGGCGAGCCCGGTTCTCACCGCTGGCCAGTCGAGCGTTGCCGGTCACCCACAGCATCCCGCCGACCTCATGTCTAGCTCGGTGCTGTCGCTGGGCACTGCCCAGTTCCCTCACCTGGGGCCGAGTGCCCTCTCCGAGGCGGAGAACAGCCCGCTGCGCTCCAGAGACGCGAGCTATTTCAACGTGAGCAGCCTGGCCGCACAGCTAGGATCGCCGCAGCAGAACCCTCTGGCTGGGCTGGCCACCAGCGGCCACATAGATCCCGCTGTTCAGCAGCAGCAGATGCTCCTGCACACGGGCGCCGTCGCCGGTGTCGGGAGCACTACTTACGCGGATGCCGACCCACAGATCACCACTGAGCTCTCGACCATCTTCCAGAACATCCACAAGATCCTCGATATTCGTCACAAATACATGCGGCTATCGCTTCAGGGCCCTAATGACAACCCAAAGGATGAGCCTAGCTGGGACATCTACCCGCCACCCCCCGAGCCTGCTTGGGGCGAGGATCGAGAGAGGCTATTCCAGGGGGCGACTGGGCCGAACAGCGTGAATAACAGCCTTTCCAACAGCATGGTTATGACACCGGACGCGCCGCGTCGGCGGCAGATGAAGAAGCGGAAGCCCGGCCAAGACGTCGGTGAGGACTTCGACATAGAGGAACAGCTCCCCTTGCCTGTGGCGAGCGAGATGACGTTCCGGCTTGACGACAATGGCGTGTACCAGGTTTACGAGAACCCCCAGGCCGAAGAGTCCAACACTCCGATCATCAACGTACCCACGATCAAGGAGTACTACCTGGACCTGGAGGAGATCATGGCCGTGTCGACCGACGGCCCCAGCAAGTCGTTTGCCTTCCGCCGCCTGCAGTACCTAGAGGGCAAGTTCAACCTCTATGTGCTCTTGAACGAGTATCAGGAGACGGCCGACAGCAAGAAGGTGCCCCACCGTGACTTCTACAATGTCCGTAAGGTCGACACGCACGTCCACCACTCTGCCTGCATGAACCAGAAGCATCTGCTGCGCTTCATCAAGAGCAAGATGAAGAAGTCGCCCGACGAGATCGTCCTCTTCCGCGACGGCAAGAACCTGACGCTGAAGGAGGTGTTCGAAAGCATCAACCTCACCGCTTACGACTTGAGCATTGACACCTTAGACATGCACGCTCATACCGACTCGTTCCACCGGTTCGACAAGTTCAACTTGAAGTATAATCCGATCGGGGAGTCGCGTCTCCGAACCATCTTCCTCAAGACGGATAACTTCATCCAGGGCCGCTATCTGGCCGAGATTACCAAGGAGGTCATCGCGGATCTTGAATCGAGCAAGTACCAGATGGTCGAGTGGCGCATCTCCATTTACGGCAAGTCGATGGACGAGTGGGACATGCTCGCCGCCTGGGTTATCGACAACAAGCTGTTCTCGCATAACGTCCGCTGGCTTATTCAGATCCCGCGCCTGTACGACGTGTACAAGGCAACCGGCCTGATGGACACGTACGAGCAAGTAGTCAAGAACATCTTCCAGCCGCTCTTTGAGGTTACCAAGGATCCCGCCAGTCATCCCAAATTGCATATCTTCCTGCAACGAGTCATCGGCTTTGACAGCGTCGATGACGAGAGCAAGGTTGAGCGCCGTCTCTTCCGGAAGTATCCCGTGCCCAAGATCTGGGACAGCTCTCAGAATCCGCCGTACAGCTACTGGATCTACTATCTGTACTCTAACATGGTGTCCCTCAACGCCTGGCGCAAGCAGCAAGGTTTGAATACATTTGTCCTGCGTCCGCACTGTGGCGAAGCGGGTGACCCGGAGCACTTGTCGGTCGCCGTACTCTGTGCCCACAGTATCAGCCACGGCCTGCTGCTCCGCAAGATGCCTATGCTTCAGTATATCTTCTACTTGGAGCAGATCGGCATCGCAATGTCTCCCCTCTCTAACAATGCTCTATTCCTAGCGTACGAGCGCAACCCGTTCCATCAATACTTCAAGCGCGGTTTGAACGTATCGCTGTCAACCGACGACCCGCTACAATTTGCCTTCACCAAGGAGCCGCTGATTGAGGAATACGCCGTCGCAGCGCAGATCTACAAGCTGAGTCCCGTCGACATGTGCGAACTGGCCCGGAACTCGGTCTTGCAGAGTGGATACGAGGCCAGCATCAAGCAGCAGTGGCTCGGCCCCAACTTCCGAGCTCCCGGCGCCGAAGGCAACATGATGGTCAAGACGAACGTGCCGGATCGGAGAGTCGAGTTTCGATACCGTACGTTGTTGGAGGAACAGCAGATGTAAGTTCATCACCGCCATTCGTCACCCCCTTGATCTGGGTTGCGAATCAAGGCTAACAGGCAGTAGGGTCGAGCGCTATACGGCTCTTGCAGCGGCCGGGCCGTACTCCGCCACCAGTGCGCCGGTTGAACTCAACGGCAGCGCATCTCAGCCGAACGCAGCGCTCAGGTCCCCGGCGGCCTCACTCAAGACCAACGGTACCACAGCCAACGCGGAAGTGAAGAGCAGTCTAGTCGGGAACGCATCGTCGGCGCGGACGCCAGCCACTGCGCCGCAGCTCGAGAGCAGCAGCCCGTACATCGCGCCGTTGTCCCTCTCGGGCAGCACGTCGCAGCTGTATGGTATGGCCGCCACCGGCCTGACGGCATCACCGATCATGACAGCATCAGACGGCATCCGAGACCTGCATTTAAGCGGCGACGCGCCGAGGTACTTTCCAGGCGTGGTGACGCGCAGCCAGCGAAGGAATAGCACACGCCAGGGTTCCATGCACGAGACAGATACCAGCAGACAGAAGAGGGATGCGAGCGTCAGTCGAAAGACGGAGGAGGCTGCCGTCGAGGAGAGTGACTAAGTAGCGGGTCCCTCTAGCACTCGTACTGGTGGCTAGATAGTGGTTATGTGGCGACCTTATGTTTAAAGGGAATGCCTTCACATGCCTAGTGGGTACGACGAGATTGGTTTAATGGGCTTCTCTGCCCCAACAGTGTTGGTTGGTAGGCTTTCGAGTCAGGGCGTTTGAGATTTGATACTTCCCAGAATCGTCAATGAGGAAAGGCAGATATCGCTAGGCACCGTAGGATAAATTGAAATGCTCACGCTGGCTTGAGGAACGACGACCAGTCCTGGCATAATCCAATTCCCTGCATTGTTGCTTGGATCCGGAGGAAAGCCCGTATCTACTAGGTATCTAGTGTACTATTAACCTCCCCGGAGTGTGCTCTAATAGCCTCCTAGCCCAGGGAGAGCTTACTTGTCGAGAAAGAAGTTCCTCAGAGTGGCCATCTTGCATGGGCTCTATTGGAGAGCATCGGGGATGCATACACTCTCTTCTTGGTCAGCCAGATCGATGGTGCACCTCATTATCCTATCCGAGGCGTAATCCGAGTCGATAATGCCGGGAATGTTTACGGCGGGCACCCGGATGTCGAGGCTGCCATCCTCCGACGTCGGTAAGAGGAACGTCCCCGACCGGTTATCCGAGACGGTTAAGTATCCCACTGGATTCCGAATCTTGAGCGATTCTCCCAGGCTTATCTCCTGGAGAAGCATCAGGGTTCCATTTAGAGACTCCCTCGCTATGACCAGGGGCGGGCCACCCTTGATGGACAGGGGAGCTGGGCATATGACCCACGCCCAGAGGTCAATCTTCCTCTCAGGACCGGGAGAGCCTTCTGGACTCGGGATAGTGACGCTGACCCGCACGATGGCGAGCGCTCGACGCATCAACTCTTGGGGTATATTTCGGCCAATATGTTCGAACAGCTCTGATGCCCAGCGCGAAGGGGCTACAAACATTGGATCGTCCTTGTCCGGGCTGTCACCAAGGCCATACGTGATTTTAGAGAAAATGGCGCCAAAAAGAGGACCATTTACCGTATCCAAAGGCACCACTACCTCGATTCTGGCCCCTTTCACGCGCCGCATGGTGACATCTTGTTCTGAAGGGAGGAAGGCTTCGTAGGGCTGCCGCATGGATCGAAAGATATGGGACTGGGTATCAACCTGCCCCGAAAATGCCGGGGCGCTGGGTAGTGGGATGAGAGACCCAACGTTTATGTTGCCAATGTACTGCTGCGCGGCCATGGCCATGAATGTAGTGTCGACGGAGAGCGCTTTGATGTCGTTGGTGACGTAGAAGTTCCATATCTTCAAGCCAAGCTGCCGGCGAATTTCGGGTATGACCTTGAGCAGAGCCTGCTCGATTGAGTCGTTCTTGTCGTAAGGATAGCTCAGGTTGCTCATGGAGGCCCAACAAGCGACGAGATCCGCCTCGTACCGCGCCTGCCTCGCGCTGGCTTTGAGTGCCGTGAGCATAGTCATGACTCTCCTAGCAAGGAGTTGCCGCCCAGCCTCCCCCGGATCGTTTTGGTTCCCTGCTGCACTGTCATTTGCTGGTGGCTCCTCCTTGGCACGTATGCCCAGTGCATGTTCGACTCCGGAGATATTCGCCGCTCCTGTCTGGAAAGACACCTCAACAGCATCGATCTCGTCTGGCGCGAGCCAGAACTCCTCGTGCGGGAATAACTTCTTCACCGTAGCTAAAAATCCTGGCACCTCACTCCTTTGCTTGCCGACTTGAATATTGGCGTGTTGGTTTGTCATCATGAGATATCTTGCTCAAAGACATGCCCCGTCGATGACTACCGACTTTAGGTTACGGATCTTGGTCATACCCATCTCGTCCTGGTGTGATACATCTATTTCCCGAGCCAGTGCCCACTCTTGAAATGTCCACGCACGCTGAAAATACACAGCTTGCACCAGGTTCGCGTCCAGTTCCTCAATCAGCGCAATAAACTCGGCGGTCCAGGCGCTGAGCATCTGCTCCTTGCGATTACTTGCTACGCTAACATCTCTGTTATGCGCAAAGTCCTCCTTGGAGCACAGCATGGTCCATGCTGCGCAAAAGGCCATTCCCAAAAGGTCAAACACGCGAGTATCTGAGCTAGGAAGGATTACACACACCCGCTCTGCTGTCTCGTAGATAGTGCCCATCTGGGGAAGAATGTCGGCAATGTCGGTGGGATCGGACTGATTGATGGATACACAATCGAGCCAGACCGTAATTCCTGCACCGGCTTGGTTGAGGAGCCGGTGCAAGGTAGTAACGGACTCATTAAGGGGAACGCTGGTAATACGGTTGCAAGATTTGCATGGTATCTCACAAACGACCGTCTCACCCCAGACGTACGAAATGGCCTGAAATGTAGTCCCAGATGCCGGCACGCCCCTAATGATGACGACAGGATCCGTGCCTGGGGCCAGGGAGAATGTGAAGTTTGCATCGCAGCTAGCACAGGTTTCGAAAGCCACAGATTCTGGCGCTGCGTACTCCCTCTGCTGGCTCGTATACTTGACGAGCTCTGGGACCTTCTCGGGGTCGGAGTGCGTCGTGGAGAGGTATCGGCAGAATTCATCGCTCATATAGAGGTCACTGAACCCGCCTTTTGACTTTCGGAACAGATGCGGTGCACACAAGGCCTTTTCCTCAGGCGGAATTGTGTCTGGGTTTCGTTGGAAATCGAAATTGGGAGGCATGAGCCGTTTCAACATCCGCTCCAACTGGGAGATAGATGAATTGGAGCTATTCGTCTGGAGAATAAGCCCATCATCTCCTTGGATACCGAATGTAAGCGATTCCTCCTGAGGGTCGGCAGGGTGTTGCTCGGCATGCCTGTCCGCCAGCTTGCTTATGATGGAACCATAGTATGCCGGAAGCGTCGCTTCTCTAAGGTCTCGCGTGACACGCTTGATCAGCTCGTCCCGGACCGTAGTCGTTGATTGACGGCCCCAGTCATCGGGCGGGCCCTGAGCGGAGGACATCTGGGCAGCGATAGAGGAGGTTGAAATTTAACGAACAATTTGTTGTAGATGATACCGCATTAGAGGCGAGGGGATCCACGCCTAGTTATCTTAAGCAGCTTGGCGCTACCCTGTCTACTCTAGGAGCTGCAGCTCAATCAACTCAGCCACCGGGACGCTGCAGGGCTGCCACCCTCGGTTAATTGGTTGCAGCCTCGAAACGCTGCAAACCGCCCGATTGAAAGCTCTCCGGGTCAGACGGACAGATTTCGTTGCGTATATCTACAAGGACCAGCTGCACCATCGGGCAGTGCAGGGCGCCAACAACGGGGCGAATTGTGCCTTGGGAAAGATGCTATGCTAGAATCTCGACTTCTCGACTTCTCGACTTCTCGACTTCTTTAGCTAAAACCCACGTTTGAGTGGTTAAGCACTTAAGAAGTCTACCAAAACTTGACCCAGGACTAAGGTGTCCAAGGCGCCTCTAGGTAGTAGGTACTTTAGGTAGGTGCCTAGCTAATACACGCCACTATCGCCTAGCTAGGCTGCTGCCGCTCTTTCCTCTCAGACTAGGTAGGTAGGTCCTAGATAGGTGTTGTTTATAGCCCCCTTTTATGCTCCTCTCAAAGGGGATCATAGCAGGTGTGGAGGATATCGCCGCCCCGCCTTTCCCCGTGACCGCTCACGTGTATAGCGTCATTGGTGGACTGACCCGCTATTAGACCCACTGGAAGCTCTGACTCGCAAGCGCCATTCGCTAGTCCCCGGAAGAGCATCCAGGCTCTTGGCCCGACACCTGTGGGCTGTGCGGAGTCGATCAAGGCAGAAGGTGCAGGTCACGCCTGCAAAATGATGCATTGGGCTCCCTCTGCTGCGGGCTCTCTGCCAATCTCCAGCTCGCTGCTCTGCTGAGGTTCGACACCTGATCTCCGTGGCCGTAGCGATTGCACGCAGCCTACGACTGCGGCAGCTCTCGTTGCATTTTTTTTTGCTTCCCGAGTTCCCGACATCCCCGGCGAGTGAATGGAGTTTATGCCCAAGGGGTACAGCCGAGTGCAGTTGAGCTTTGCCGACCTTAATCAGCGTCGCGACTGGGAACTTTGAAACATTCTGCGATCGCCCACGGCACCCTCCAAATTCCATCTCACTCGACCCTCGAGGGGCTCATGTCCTGACTGTCGCCACGAACTGGCTGCACCTAGACCTGTCCGCCCTAGACATTATTCGCATTCCCGATTCGAGGCCCAATTGCTCGCCCCAGCCCCTGTCCGCCGACGCCCGTGCTCGAGCCGGATCCGCCCCCTTTCCGTGGTTCCCACCCGAACCGGCTGCCCCATAGCTGGCCCAACCTCCCGCCCATCTCGATCCATCACGTCCTCTCCATCCAGACCACCGACCCTTCCGCTCCGCAAACCCGGCGGCCACGGCGTCTCCCCGATACTAGTCTTCTGTTTCGACTTGCCATCGGCCCTCACGCCTCGCCGCCGCCACGATGGGGTTTCTTGGAGTCTACAAAGCCGTCTACGACTACGCCCCGCAGGCCGAAGGAGAGCTCCAGATAACCGAGGGCGACATCCTTTACGTGCTCGAGAAGAGCGCGGATGACGACTGGTGGAAGGCAAAAAAGAAAACCTCCGCCGAGGAGGAGGATGAGCCTGAAGGGTTGATCCCGAACAATTACATCGAAGAGGTAAGCACCACCACCCGAAGACCGCGCTTGCGAGATGGACACAGCTGACTGGCATCGAACTCGCCATCTAGGCACAACCTGTCGGCCATGCTCGAGCTCTTTACGAATATACGAGACAAACCGACGAGGAGCTCTCGTTTCCAGAGGATGCCCAGCTGCAGGTTTTCGATACGTCAGATCCCGACTGGATTCTGGTTGGCCACGATGGCGACTACGGTTTCGTTCCTGCCAACTACATAGATGTAGGAGACGGCGACGGCCAAGCGCAGGAACCCGAGGAAGAAGCCGAACCGCCTCTCCCCGCGCGACCTAGCCTCCCGCCCCGGTTACCGAGCGACGCAGCCAGCCCACCTTTGCCTCCGCGCGACCTTCCGGCCGAGCCCGTCAGCCCAGCTGCTCCCAATCCAGCTGCGGCTCTGGCCGGTGTGCTCGGCGGGCGTTCGGCTTCGTCAGCCAGACCGCCGCCCGCCGCCTTGCAGCTTCCGCCCCGGACAGCACTGCAGTATGATGAACCTGAGGAAGAGGTGCAGTCCCCGCCGTTGCCTACCCGCCCACGAGGCGAATCGCGGGGCTCGCGCGACCAAGACTACCGATCTCCCACCAGTCCCGAGACCTACAGCCCCCGCAGCCCGCAAGACGCCGAGCCTCATCGTCCGAACCTAACGCCCGGCGGCTTCCACATGTTTAACATTAACGAGATGGTGTCGGTTATGGGTAAGAAGAAGAAGATGCCGACCACCCTTGGGGTCAACCTCAAGACGGGCGTCATCCTGATCGCCCCGGAGCGGTCCCAGGACGGTCCATCGCAGGAGTGGTCTGCCGATCGCATGACACACTATTCGCGCGAGGGAAAGCATGTGTTCGTGGAGCTAGTGCGGCCAAGCAAGAGCGTCGACTTCCATGCCGGCGCTAAGGATACCGCTGAAGACATCGTAGCCGCGCTTGGTGAGCTCGCTGGTGCTGTACGTGCTGAGGGTTTGAAAGAAGTTCTCATGGCTAGCACAAGCAAGACCCAGAATAAGGGCGTCATGCTGTACGATTTCATGGCGCAGGGAGATGACGAAGTCACAGTTGCCGTCGGAGACGAGGTGATCATTATCGACGACGCGACTAGCGACGAGTGGTGGCAGGTGCGCAGGCTCAAGAACAACAAGGAGGGCGTAGTGCCCAGCAGCTACATCGACGTGACCGGGTCCGTGGCAGCGCCAGCAACCTCGGCTACGAGCGGCATCAACGCCGGCCGATCGACCGTCGAACAGAACAGGCTCGAGGAGGAACGCCTAACGAAGGAAGCGGTTAAGGCCGCCGCGCGAGAAGACCAGAAGGAGAGGGAAAAACGACACTCAGAGGTAGGCCCAGGAATGCGTTTGCCAGAGCGGAATAGCAGCTTGTCAGCCAGAGATAGTAACAGCGGTGGGCAACAGCGACGACGAGAGAACGGCCGCTCGGAGGCATCCGGCTCCTCGCGCTCGAACAAGTCCAGTAAGCTCCCCTAAGCTCCCCTTGGAGAGCCGCTTGATCAACCAGGTATTGATGACCCTTGCAGAACCCGATCCGACGAAGGTGCGCAATTGGACAGATAGGTCCAAGTCGTTCAGCGTCGAAGCCCAGTTCCTCGGCGTGAGAGATGGCAAGCTCAACCTCCACAAGATGAACGGCGTCAAAATTGCGGTCCCCATTGCCAAGATGTCTGTCGAGGATCTCGAATACGTGGAGCGGCTGACGGGGATGTCCTTCGATGAGGACAAACCACTCTCGGACCTGAAGAAGAGGTCGACCGAGGCGAAGAAGTCGGAGTCAAAGTCCCGGGCCGGTGCATCCATCCAGCCGCCTTCGAAAAAGGTCGATTACGACTGGTTCCAGTTCTTCCTCACATGCGAGGTACCCGTCGGACTTTGCGAGCGCTATGCACAGGCATTCTCGAGGGACTCGATGGATGAGAGTGTTCTCCCTGACGTAGACGCGGCCATCTTGCGGAATCTGGGTCTGAAAGAAGGCGATATCATCAAGGTCATGCGATATCTGGACAACAGATACGGACGCAACAAGAAAGGCGGCGAAGAAGGCGAGGGCGGTTTGTTTTCTGGACCCGGGGGCACGCTTCGCAACAACACTAGGAAGGGTCGCCCAGCACCTCCGGTTGAGACAAACAACAAGGTAGACCTGAATGCCTTTTCGCAAAAAGATGGCACAGCGAAGGAAGACGCTCCTGCTTCACCTTCTTCGGGCACCCCGACTCCGGCAGCTGCCCCAGCCGCAAAACCATCCAGCGGGTTTGACGACGATGCTTGGGATGTCAAGCCGGCGAAGACGCGGACTCCTGAGCCCCAGGCGGCCGCCCGCACCCCCGAGCCTGTGGCCGCTGCCGCACCTCCCGTGGCCGCCCCCGCCCCCAAGCCGGTGCAGCAGATCACTCCCGGCATGGCGGAACTCTCTCTTCTTACCCAGCCCCTTGAGCCCGAGAAGGTTCAACAGCCCCCAGCGCCTCTGCCTACCCTCAACTTGGCGCCCATGCCGGCGCCGGCTCCGGCGCAGATTCCCCAACCGACCGGTGCCAACCCGGCATTCTTCTCCGGCATGGCGCCCCCGAGCGTCAACGGCCAACAGTTCAACCAGCTGCCTCAGCAGCTCGCTCGCCAGCGCCCCGTGGCCCCGCAGTATACGCAGGGCCAAGGTGGCCTTATAGCACCACCGCCCTCGCGACCCCTTTCCGCTCCGCAATCTGCCCAGCCTAGCGCTTTCACCCCGCCTCCTCTCCAGCCGCAGATGACGGGATACCAGCAGCAGATCGCCCCGCCGGGACAGAGCCTTAACGAGATCACCCAGCAACGCCTGCAGCAGCAATACGCCCAGCAGATGCAGCAGCAACAGATGCAGCAACCTATGATGCCCATGATGACCGGAATGCCGCAGCAGGGCTTCCCTCAGCCCAACCAGTTCATGCCCCAGCCGACCGGTTTCCCCAATGGACAAATGCAGTCCCCCTTTGCCGACCCGTCCCGCGGTCAGCAATTCTCGCCAGTCCAGATGCAGCCCACTGGCTTCCCTGGAGGCTTCGGCCAACCTCCTCAGCAGTTTCCCCAGCAGACAGGTGTCAACACCTTCCTGCCGCCAGCTCTCGAGCCCCAGCGGACGGGCATGCCGCCCCAGCAGCAGCTGCAGCCGCAGCCGACGGGCATGGGCTTTGGCGGCTTCGGTCCCCAGCCTGCGGGACTCAACAATCAGATGGGTGGCGGCATGCAGCCTATGCAGCCGATGCAGCCGCTCATCCCGCAGCAGACGGGCCCGCCACCGCCGGTCCGATTTGGTGTTCAAGACCAGAATAAGCTCGCACCGCAGCCTACAGGCAGGAGGGCGAACCTAGCCGCCGCGAGTAAGTTTGATATTGCTATCTCTATCCTCTACTCTCGCGCTCTCCGTTGTGGGGCGTAATGTTGATTAGCCGGCTAACATGCCCAACAGCTCCCCAAAATCCCTTTGGCTTCTAACCCTCCCGCGTTACTGGCTGCTCTGAGATAAGAGTTGCCCCCTGCGTGTGGCGAGGCTGGTTTGATGGCAGGGCAGGGACTAGGAGGACAGGAAGAGCCTATCCGCTGGACGAGCATCTAGGCAGATTGGCGGAGCGCGGGTGCGGGCCATGACCTTCACTGCCCAGCACTCGGGAGACCACAAGTTCATTGTGTGCTGAACCGATCAGGTACTCACGAAACTCCATGCCGACGCCTAGTTCCCATCATGCAGCTATTGTCTTGGTGCTGGGGCACTAGGCGTCGTAATTGGCGGTCGAGGCTCTGGGCATGGTATGCTAACCCAAACGGCGAGCGTGTGCCTAGAGTGCCTTACGCTCACTTCTGCAGCGAGGAGACGGACTGCCTGGTTACCCATCCTACACTTGGATCCCCGAGGATGGGGATGTCAACGTGACAACGACAGTGGTGCCCAGGGACAAATGAGGCATGACTTTGAAGGGGAGGCCGGCGGAGGCAGCGGTCATTTTCGGAAACCGCGCAGGGAAAGCGGGGAGTTCGAGAGCTTGGCTGATTGATTGTTTTTCTACTTCTGCAGAGCACGGAGCGGCATTGCGTGGCATTCGGGCATGCTTGCTATCGGCATTTTTCTTCCACTGTACCTACTACTCTCGCGCAGTTGGACAGCACATCCGTTCTAGCCCATACCACCATACATAGTAATCTTAACATCAGCTTTTATATCTTCCATGACGAGGACCCCCGTCGTGCGCTCAGAAGACGACGCGGCCGCCCCGTGCCGATGTCAAAAGTCGCCCTAGGGGAGTGTGCACGGATTAACCAACACTAGGCCTCCCGAACTTTGAACCATGATCTTGACATCCCGACGGGCGCTAGGCCTTAGCGCCCGCGCTTCGAGCTTGAGAGGCGCTCCGGTACGCGACGGGCTTCGGAAGATGTGGGCACCGGAGCGACTGAAGGAGGTAAGGATGGTTCACTTGATCTGATGATCTAGATGCATCCGAGCAAGATCGCTGAAGGGAGGGCAACCATCGGCGGCATGTTTCACAAAATCCCGTACGTGCATTCTGTTTTATTGGACCCAAAACGGCAAGGATCACGGCTCGTAAGCCATGCCCGCTTCGGTTATTGACTTTGGTTCAGGGGTTACCGCCTATACCGGTGCCAACACCTAAGGTGCCAGACAGGGATCCAGGCAACTCCATGGCAAGATCCATATCAAGCATACAATTTGGTCCTCAGAACGACAGGTGTGCTTCTCAAACATTGGCCGATACTCTTTGTAAACTTCCTATGCCTAAGGCTGGTTCCGTAGCCGCCGGGCCATCGGCTGCTGCACGTCCCGCGCCGAGTGGATGAGCGGAAACGCGCCGGTCTTGAATCGACGCCGGCGGATTCACACCGCAGGCTTTGACAACCCAACGTACGTACGTGAGCAATCATAACCCATTCGTTTTGGCACAGCTTTCTACAAGACATCTTTATCTCTCCATCTCGGTAAATTGGTAGGCGTGAGACAAGCGCTTCCATTCCAACGCTAGAAAGGTTTCAAAATTCTATGGGAGACTTATATTGAGTCCGGAAATCGGCCTCATAGCCGTATGACGACGCCTCGGATCGTACGAGCCGCCAATCGCCGGAGGGTAAGGGAGGGGGTTGTTCTGAGCCAGACCCGATGAGCGCTACTGGCTTGCTGATGTACCCTCTCCCGTGACGATGATGCCAACGGACATTAGGGCAGCGGATATTCTCCTCTCGCCTCTGGCCAACATATCGACAACCCGGCGTCTTGTTTCATAGCGATACGCGAAGGGAAAAGACAAAGAGGGTCATCACAATTTCCGAAAAGAGCATCGACCGAGGACGCTCATCCCAGTGGTAGTAATGTGGTTCAAATAGTTGCATAGTAATTTCTGCATATGGCCTTTCCTTTTAGCTGAGGTTGTGAGCAACCTTTGTTCAACCTGGAGGGGGGGGCTCTATGGTCTCCTCCATTCCTAAACTAAGACCTTCCACCCTCCCGGCGCCGACAATCACCTATTTGCGGGCCCTGCGCCCACGAGATGCGAATCTATAAGAGAGTTCGCTGTCTGCGGCAAGTCGAAGATATGCAACACGCCCAACAGCCCTTCACCAGACGGCCGTCTACCATTATATATCTCGCCAGCGAGTTCCTCGATTCGACAAATTTGAGCGTCTTACCCTCGGATAGCCCTAGGCATCTAATATCTCCAACCCTGTTCCCTCCGCCATGCTCGCCCACACCGCTGTCCTAGCCTTGCTCACCGTAGCCACGGTGGCCGCGCCGCTGAGCGTGAGCTACGATGCCGTCGGTGTAACCGGCCAACTGGCTCGTCGGTAAGTGGCTCGGGTCTTTGCAAGGCCAATCCATATGTCCTAGACGCTAACGGTCTATTTTAGAGGGAGTGGCCTAGGAAGTGGCCTAGGACAAGTACTCGGGGGAGCGCTGCTCGGCGGTGATAAATCGACAACCGGCGGCGCAAAGATGGACACTGCCGCCACGCTCAGCAATACGGTGGAGGGTCTCGTCGCCGCCGTGACCCAGAGTAAAGGAGGCACTGCCTTGCCTATTCGTGACCTTAGTGGCTCCGGCAGCAAGTCTGGGTCTGAGCAGAGACCCTCTCTCCTTGGAACTCGCCGCCGCGGTGTTCTCCCTCGTGGTTCGGTTACTGACCTTACTGGTGGTCTCACACAGACCACCGACGAAGTCACCGGCGGTGCCCTCGGCGTGGCCCAACCTGGTGGCGCGAAAAAGGTTGGGGACGTATTAAACTCGATGTCTACCGCAATTGGTGACTCCACACCTGCTCCAGCGGGTTCCGGGGGCGCTAAGAACTGAAGCGGCGGGACGCGGGACAAGGCCGCGTTCAGAGCCGTCGAGTTGTGGCCTCGTTCTACTGATTGTATCCGGCGCTTAGACCGAGAGCCTCGGACTTGCAGCTGGGCGGGCAAGCTTGGGACCAGGTCACGGCGGCGGTCTAGTGTGGGCTCGAGTCCATATTCTAGCACAGAGACCCTTTCATAACTGGAGAAGGATGGTGTCGTTAGTTTTGTAATTTCAGTTCTCCGGGTGGTGGTGTATGACAGACTTCTTGTAATGCACTGCGCAGCGTTAGCACTAGATTCCCTATGTCGAAATATATGCCTTAAATTGCTGGCTCGGAGAGTTTGTGCATGGATGCAATGACCAGCTCAAGACAGGCACGAGTTCGTAATTGCTGCATGTTCTTGGGGCCGAAGCCCAAGTCGAAGGTCCAAACCTCCAGCGCCGTCGCCACCAACCGTTTCCACACAGCTGGGTATGCTAACCCTTTCCCCGGAAGATGAGTCTGCTACTTATGTACAAGTACAATGACCACCAAAGTATCCGTCTCGGACACCGCGTATAAAGAGAACCATGCAAGTAAAAAAAAGTCTTCCAGCATGCTGCTGCCACCCCCTCTATATGCAGTCTTCGACACATCCTCTCAATACGCATCCTCTACCGTCCTCTACCGTTTACTGAATAGTGCCATCCCTCAGCTCCTCGCTGTCTGGCACAAGCTCCTTTATAGAGTGGCCCCTCTTCCGCGGCCCCTGAGCCTCCTCCGTGCTGGTGCTCTTGCCAGCAGAGGCCTTCTCCGGCACCTTCTCCTTAGCGGGCTCGAAGCGCTTCCTAACGGCGGCGATCATCCTGAAGAACCAGTGCCAGTTGAGCCCGTTGAGCACCAGGTTGCTGCCGATGTATATGCCGGCCAGCCACAAGGGAATAGGCTCCGCATTAGTCGCAAAAGCCATGGTGTTTTGGTCCGGGTCGTAAAACGTGGTCGAATTACCGTGCGCCGCCGCCAGGTATCCGGCGTCCGGGGCGCCCAAGACAGCGTAATACATGTCGACCCAGACCCAGGCCGACTGGGCCGTGCCCCAGACGAGCCGACTTCCAAAGAAAGTGGCAAGCAGGATGAGGCCATTGTAGAATTGCAGGTTGGAGCCCGTCAAGTTCAACTTGTCGCAGAACCAGTGGACATTGAGGAACGGCGTCGAGAGCTCGTAGAGAATAAAGACGGTACCATAGTAGTTGAGGAAGGGCCTCTGTAGAAGCAGCCGTGTTAGCGTGGTGGTCATAGGAGTGTATGCTGCGATAGGGAGCACAGAAGCGAACACTTACGTATCCAAAAGAGTACACCATTAGGGCGCTCGAAGCATGCGCCAGCAGGCCCAGGCCAAAGACGTCCAGGTTGAGCACGGTCACGACGAAATCCCAGACAAAGTACCCAGCAGCAAGGCTCTGGATCATGGCCGAAGCGCCGGTATAGCCCCATATGCGCTGCTCCCAGTCCATCCCCTTGCGCTCCTCGTCGAAGAATATCACCCAGAGCGCCAGCACGGTGATAAGGGTCGACTGGACGAGCGACACGACGTGCGAGTCCCAGTTGATCTTCTTGCTGCGCGAGTGCCGTGGGTAGTAGGCGGGGAACAGCCAGGTCGACACGACGGGCGACACAACGACGTGAACGAAGGTGTAGAAGAGTGCCGCGCCCAGCAACTCGTGGATATGGAGAGGGAGCACATCCATGCCATAACGCTCCGCCCAGGGCCGGACGGCCTCGCTCAGGGCGGGGATGGGGGGCAGGAAGAAGGGGTCCTTCATCGTGCGAAGAGACGATCTGGGGCGGTAGCGATTCGCTCGGTGGAGAGGACCTGGTCGAGAATATCGAAGGTCAGGAACCGAGTCGAACGTTCCGTCGTGCTTCTGTCGACGGAGATGGGAGACGGGAAGGAGAAGGAAGGGAGGAAGCCCCAAGGACGCAGGTGGGGAGGGGAAAGGATTAAGAAGGCCGCTGGGATGTGCGTAGCAGGATGAATATTTCGGCCGAGCACCTCACCCCCTTTGGTTGGCAGCGAGATGGCAGAGGTGGGTATGTTGATGTAGGTTGCAGGGCCAAGGCAATCGTGACTCGCAAGGTCGAAAGCGGCACGCGACCCGGTTGGGGTCGAGAACGACGATTCGCTCGGCGGGTGGCTCCCTGGGGGCTATTAGGCAAGAAGGCAGGTGCGGGATGCTAACGGAGAGAGCTCCAGGCGTAGGCAGGCATAAGGCATAGGCAGACACTGCGTCATGCCCCCGGCAGATTCCAGCTTGGTTTGGTCACAGGTCCGCGCTGGCAGGTAAGGGCGGCCGTGCATGCCTGTCGAGGAAGGACACTCGTGCGCCCTCTTCCCCACCCCGGACCCTGCGATGGGATTTCCTTCTTTTTTTGTTGGGGAAATGCGATGAGAATGAGGGGTTATGCAAACTAGCGAGCCAGTCCACATTTCAGTCCACATTTCCCAAGCTTCCAGGGCTTCTATTCTCTGCATGAAGCCGGCATAGGCAAACCCTCTCTACCTAGATCGGTCTCATTTGTTCCCGCTAGGGAGCAGCCTAATAGTTCAGCTGCCCTCTGCCGGACACTTTGTATAAGAAGTACGGCTCGTGTGCTTTTCCCCTCCCGGCCGCCAAGCGCCTCTCCCAAAGCGCAACGACCCCAAGATCTGGGTACTCGGGGCCGTGAGATCTATTACCTCCGTTCGCTTATCTTATCCCTTTCAGCCCTGGCTATCGATAAGGCCCACACTACTGGGAATCTGCTGAGCCCGTGCAAAGCGGTGGACCGAGGCTGTTTCGCTGGATGTTGGGAGATGCCTTGCCAAGCTGGCGATGCAAACTTCAGTACCTCAATGCTGGGGACATCCAACTAGCGTAGACAGCTGCTAACCCCTCATGACCCCCCAACTACATACCGAGGTATCCATGTGACCCGAACACCAGCACCGCACCCATACAGAAATATGCTAGTGTTGGTCAACATCTGCCAACGGCTGCCACTAGTCATGCCGACGGTCACTTTCTGGTGTAAGTCAGCGCATCTTTGCTGGAGGTGTGGCTGGCCGCAGTGGATGGGTAGTAAATTGGTATCTACAGGTGGGAGAACCCAGTGGCCTTCGTGGCCGACGGAGGATGGCTCCAAAGAACGCCGTGGCATGTGTAGCATGTATACCTCTCGGTCCGGCTCTAGAAGTCGAGGGCCGACACTGTATGCTTGAGCGTTTCGCGCTCCTCCTCGATCTCCCGACGTGCTTTCTTTGACTTCATCCGCACCACCCGTCCCCTCTTGCGCTTGTCCCCTGCCGACTTCTTCTTCTTGGCCGCCTCGGCGTCGCTCCCGTCCTCTTCCGACTCGTCGTTGTCCTCGTCATCCTCGTCGCTCTCGAGCCAGTCCTCGAGGTCCTCGAGATCTTCGTCGCTCTCTTCGAGATCGCTGACGTACTCAACCTCGGCCTCATCCTCGTCCTCTTCCTCCAGCTCCTCCTCGGCTTCTTCGTCCTCGTCCTCAATACCTTTGTCTCTATTCTTGTCACGGGTGGCCTCTCCTTCTTTCTCCATCGCGTTAAGCACCTTCTTCCAGATGTTTTCGGAGACGTTGAGGGGCTGGTCGCCGTAGGCTCCAGACCGGAGGCGCTCTAGCAGCTCGCGCTCGATGTTCTTCTCAATCTTGGCCGCGCCTAGGGCCTTGCGTTCCCTCGTCTCTTCCCGTCGTCGTACCTTCGGCGCCATCTTGGGCACCAGCTTCTCGCCGAGTCGAGCTTCCTCTTTCGCGATGCGGCGCATCCGGATAGCCACTTGGGTGAGACGGGTCAGGCGTTGCTTGCTAGAAGATGTCAGAAGCTGCTCTCCAAAAGGGGCACCTTGTGTTCCTACCATCGATGTATCATGTGGCTAGGCCAATACAGTAGTAGCTCGTCGATTTGATCTCTGGGCATCTAATCAGCCGGCCTGTCCTACACACCTTGTCTTCCCCGACAGAGATAAAATGGGCGCCAAACGTACAGCGCCTTCGAGTAGTTGGAAGAAAGCTTCCGCTTCTCCCAGAGTTTGGACGGCATATGAGACCGCTCCGGGGTCTTCATGTAGAGGTAGATCACGCCGGTTTTGGCGTCCGACCGGATTGTCGCATATTTAGAGTTGGCGAGCTGCAGGAGGGGTCTATTAGATGAAGAAGCGGCAGGAGGCCTGTTGGGTTCGAACCGGGCATGACTGCTGGTTGCAGAGACCTGTGACATCTACAAGCGGTCAGCACGGATGGTTATCGACAAGTCGCAGCAGCGAGGGAGGGGGTTAAGTTCGACATACTCCACTCTGAGCGGCAGAAGTTCTTTCCCTTGGTTGTCTTGAGTTTGAAAGAACCTGAGGTTCTGGTTAGCGATCCGATAAAGCCATTGTATGGTACTGATTTGGCGTACAGAACTGGTGGTTGATGATATCCCAGATGATCTGGTCGGAGGCCATCTTGACCGGTTGCAGCCGGTGTGACGGGGCTGATCGTATACGATTTAGATATACTTGCCGAATTGGATCTGTCGTTGCAATATGGGATCGTGGAAGTTCGTCGCCAGGGGGGAAATACCAAAAGTCGTCTGCCACCCTGAGATCAGTGATCAAATGGCGAAGAAACATGGAGGGGTGGCCTTCAATAATTTTTTTTTTACTGCCACTGGCCCTTCTGCTAGGCGGTGTGCGCGCACGGGCCATTTGCATTCCGGGGATTTACAAGCTTTGGTGGGGCCGGAGCTGGCGATGTGTTCAGGCAAGCCAGGGAACGTGGTCACGGAGTCGGTTCTAGAGGGGAGATCAACTCAACCTACTGCTCTCAGCAACTCTGCCCGAACACCACCAGCCACCGGGGCTCGAAATACAAGGGCATTGCTATAAAAACAAGGTATTTGAGGCTCTTTTCGCTCGTTCCTACTCTGCCCGGCACCAATATCAGCCATTTGGGCAAGGCCTCCGCCCATGACACTACCCGCCTAAGCAGTGGCTAGCTTGTGCAGTGTCTCGGTCGAGAGACGAGAGGATTCCGTAGGGGTTCATCCTCCGGGCCTGAACCCGGCGGGTTCCAGCTGACAGCGGAGCGCCTGAGCGGATGATGCAAGACCGGACCTCTCACGATGGCGGAACTTCTCTACGACCTGCTCTCCACCTCGGGAGGCCCGTCCCAAGCGGTAGCTGACCCAAGCTCCTTGGAATATCTCAAGACCTTGGCCGCCCAGCCGCTTGCTTCACTCGAGTCTAGCGAGCCGCAGGCCCTCTCCCAATCCTCTCACACTCTCCTCCTCTCCCTCCAGGCCCTCTCCAAGAAGTCGCACAAGCCCATCATAGAATCGGCCGCGCACCATGCCACTCTCCACAAATCCCTACCAGCCCTGGCCGCCAGCACGGCCGAGCTGCGCAACGCGATCCCCCGGCTGGACAATGAAGCTGTGCGTTTCTCAACCACCTACAACAAGAGCGGTGAAAATGACGTGCTCGCGCGGCGGAAGAAGGCCTTGCTTCTGGCCCGCAACGTCGAGCGCTTGGTCGACGTCCTGGAGCTGCCAACTCTGCTGTCAACCGCCATATCTACTGCGCCTGTTAACTACGCCTCGGCCCTAGACCTCAATGGCCATATCCGGCGCCTCCATAACCTCTACCCGCAGTCGCCGCTCGTCGCCTCTATCGCGACTCAGGCCGATGAGCACATGCGCACTATGGCCACTAACCTCATCCTGTCGCTGAAAGCCCCCGGTCTCAAGCTGGCCGCCTCGCTCCGCACCATCTCATGGCTACGACGTATCCTACCAGACCTCGAGAGCGCTGCAGCGCCGGGCAAGGGCAGCCAGGAGGCACAAGAGCGTGTACTCGGCGCCCTTTTTCTCGTGTGCCGTCTCGCGACCCTCATGAACATGCTGCACGCGTTGGAACCGCTGCGGGAGCTGGCGGACCAGGAGCGGGCGCGACAAAAGAGCCTCGGAAGTGGCAACGCGTGGAGCGGCGGCCAGCAGACCGAGCGATACCTCAAGCGGTACATTGAGATCTTTCGCGAGCAGAGCTTCGCCATCGTGTCGATGTTTAAGAGCATCTTCCCGGCGGTGGGTGCTGATGGCCCGCACCCTCCCGACAGGTCGGTAAACGGGGATTCAGCAGGGCGTGCCGAGGACCGGGATGCGTTGGAACCCCTCCCTCCGGCGTTAGCGACTTTCCCCCTCTATCTGGTAGACATGCTGTTGGAAACCCTCCGGCTGTACCTCCCGACAGTGAAGGACCAGGCATCGCGGGACAGCCTTCTGACACAGGTTCTGTACTGTGCAGGAAGTCTGGGGCGTCTAGGGGGCGATTTTGGACTCTTCCTGGCTGGACTAGATGTAGGGAGCGAGGCCGAGGAAGAATGGGTCGAGGTCGTCAAGCGGCATCGCCTGCTTGCCGGACGGCTGGAGTCCATCGTTGGGGATCCAAAGGAGAAGGTTTCAAAATAGACTCAAGGCATAAACGGGAGACGCACAGAGGTAGAAGGCCTGCATTTGGCGGCTGCTATACCGGTTTAGGATGCGAATAAGCCTGTGAACAAGTCGGTCCTTCCATCCGTTGGTTCCGAGTCTCACGATATTAATGACCAGATAGGCCTGAACATCAAGTGGCAGGTTGAACAAGCTACTGAATTTCAGCAGAACTAAAGCCTCTCGAAGACTTGAGGTGTGGTGCCGGCAAAAGAGACCCAATTTGTGGATTGTTTACTTGAATAAGGGGCTGTGGTCCGAAGCAACGCGTGTGGGGCGAATGTTTCTCGCACGCTACGTCCAGGCAGAGACCATCCCTTCCTGACCTGAAGAGAGTGCAGCATGGGAAAGGCAAGGTGCAAGACCCGGCGGCGTGAACCTACTGTGCTCCCACTGTGCCCTTTCGTTTGGGATAGGGGTAAAGAAGTTGCAACAAATGCACCAATCATCGCATTCTTGTGGCACCCAAGGCTTACCACCGAGCCGCGCGAGTAAGCAAACGAAGAGGAAGGAAGGACGCCTGACTGTAAGATGGATGCTATGTATCCTATCGATTTTCACCAGGCGCAATGCTCCCGCGGCGGAGCTGTACTGTTGCCCAGCTGCCTCGGCGTGCTTTGGGCAGCAAAGCACAAACGGACCAACATACGACCTAGGATTACGGACAGCAACATTGGACTGGAAACCACTGGTCCAAAAGATAATCCATACGGCGGGTCGGGCGACTCCCTGCTGAGACCTAGAGCTCGGGCAAGTCGCATCTGGGCAACAAGACGCCTTCGCAGTCCACTAGCGGGACAGCACGTGGGCCGCGTGACCAAGAGCATGGTGCTCACCTGCGCAGGGGCTGGCGGGAACGTCTCCGTACCAGCCCAACCCGGGAGGCGATGGTTGACCCAAGGCGCACACATGCCTCACCCGTAGCCGCCTAGGCAGTGGAAGGGCCGGGAATGTGTCTCTTTTGCAGAGTCTGGCAAACCCTCTGCCTCGTGCCCACATGCTAGTTTAAGCCTTGACTGAGGCCTTGTGATCCCTTTTGTAACGACACCCCCCAACCGTGACCTGCCGAGCCGGACGGACGCTACATAAAATTTACCGACCAAGTACCGCAGGTCCCGTAGTCGAATGCAAAAAGAGACATTGGATGGAAGGACAAGAAACGGCCTAGGTCGAGGTCGAGGTCGAGGACTAAGACGGGACTCGGAGACGCGGCCCCTGATTGGACGGGCGTGCGGGTACCCGCGGAGCAAAACGGAGAGATTTACTACGTAGAATGGCCGGCCTCGCAGCGCAGGCGACCCAGGAATTTTTTTTTAGCTCTGCATTCGTTTAGCTTGCCGCTCCCCTGTCAATGCGGTCACCGTTTGAATGCTTCGAGGCTCATTGGGCAGAGCACACACCAAACCATCACCAGCCCCGATGCTGCCGGGCATGCCTTTTGCTTGCTCGTCGAACTGACTCACCAGCATCTCCGCCAAGCCCTGTGTCTCACTGGCCCGCTCTTTTTCGTTGAAGAGATATCAGGCGGAATATGGACGGCGGCCGTCACGAGAGCCTTGTCTTTGAGCTCCATCCCATCCGTCGTAACCTCCACTGAGGAACCCCAAACACCGGGCAAAACCCCCCCAAGACACGACCTTGCGGCCACCACACCACCATGTCGGATGGCCGTCGCCAAGGCCAACAGAAGTCCAAGTCCAGTTCGTCGTCCCTCCCCCCCTAGACGCCCTCTCCCCACACGGAACCCCAAGGCTGACCTCCCCCCCCTCCCAGCATTTCACTTCGTCGCAGGACTCGGCTCCGGCGTGTCCTCCGCCCTCCTCCTCCAACCCTTCGACCTGCTCAAGACCCGCGTGCAGCAGCAGCGACACGGCTCCCACCCGTTCCGCGCCGCCGTCGCCGAGCTGCGCAATGCCCCGAACCTTGTAACCGCCCTGTGGCGTGGTGCCGTGCCGTCCGCCCTCCGGACCGGCTTCGGCAGCGCCATCTACTTCACGAGCTTGAATGCGATCCGCCAGAACGCCGCCCGCATGCCGGTGCTGGGTGCCGCACCCAGCCTTCCCGTCCTACCGAGCCAGCTGCCGGCCGCCACGGCTGTTGGTGGGAAAGCCGGCGACGAGCTCGCGTCCATCCCCCCGGCGGCAGCGGCAGTGTCACGGCCCAAGGGCCAGCGGCACTCGTCCTCGCTCGTCAAGCTCTCCAATACTGGCAACTTGCTCACGGGCGCAGTGGCGCGCGCTTTTGCCGGCTTCATCCTCATGCCCATGACGGTCATCAAGGTGCGGTACGAGAGTAGTATGTACCACTACCGGTCCATCGCCGACGCGGCCCGCGGCATTGTCGCGCAGGAAGGCTTCAAGGGCTTCTTCGCCGGCTTCGGCGCCACTGCTATCCGTGACGCTCCTTATGCAGGTCTCTACGTAGTCTTCTACGAGCAGTCTAAGAAGCGTCTCTCGGCCTTATACGGTGGCCCGTCTGACGACGCCTCCGCCGCGGGCACCGGCCCCATGGGCGTGTCCCGCGCAGCCAGCATTAACTTCATGTCGGGCGTGGTGGGCAGCACCATCGCCACGGCGCTGACGAATCCGTTCGACGCTGTCAAGACGCGCATCCAGCTGCAGCCGGACCAGTACCGCAACATGGTGCATGCGCTGCGGCGCATGGTGGGTGAGGAGGGCTTCCGCGCCCTATGGGATGGGTTAGCGCTGCGCATGAGCCGCAAGGCTCTGAGCTCTGCCCTGGCCTGGACCGTGTACGAGGAGCTGATTCGTCGGGCCGAGACCACTTGGAGCAATGCAGCCGCCCGGGAAGTCTTGTGAGAAGCACGCCTCATCATGGAGGCTCTGCCCTGCCCGGCGACGTCGGTGTAACATATACCTGTGAAAAAAAGGGGCATTGCTGGTTTGCCCCGTGTACATACATGCCCATTTCAGCTCAGCTGCGCTCGCCACTGTACGATATTTACAAAACGGAGCAAGGGAATAGCGGCGTTCAGGTAGAAGGTGACTTAAAAACTTGTGCTTGTATGATTTAGGAGCTGAGAAGAGGGAGTATTAGTTACTGGACTCAGTACCTTTAGCTGACCGTCGCGGTTCGAGGAACGGCCGGTGGGACTAGCAAACACGGTCGATATCAAGAGAGATACCCAACTCGGCTCATAAACAAGATAGTCATTGCCTCATGTTCATTCTTTCGTGGCCCTCGACCTCAGTCTCGGGTCCTCCCCTCGTCCCCCTTCGTCACGGTCCCACCCCCTGTGCCACTTTCGCGCGCCGATTGCTTGCGAGATCAGACACCGTAGGTAGAGCCCAAAGAAACGGTGTCAGCGAAACAACCAGTTCAGATCCTACCCAGAGAAAAATAAAAGACCATGATAAACCTTGAACAAGAATGAGAGACGGGTGCCAAAGATATCAACCAAGTATGTAAGACGAAGGGTATCCAAGCATCGCATCGCACCAACGTCATCTTTCGTCTCTGCTCCACGCGCGGAGATCCCATGCAGCAGATTGCCTTCCTGGGATCTCAACGGGGTCATGAGGGTTGCGTTTTGTTCTTCGTTGTTGGGCTGGTCTTTCGTTACGCGGGCCGGCCGCCGGCCAGGTACATGAGGAGACCGGGGGACTTGCTGCGGCGGCGCTCCTTCTTGCGCACCCACTCGAACTCTTCATCTGTCTTGAGGTGGCGGTGCTTCTTGGGCGCGTCAATCTCGAGCACGACCTTGTCCTCATGGTGCTTCTTCTGGACCTGGACCTGGACGAGCCGGATCTGGCGCGTGTGCTCCCAGAGCATGTCCTGCTCCCACTCGGGCACCCAGCGCTTGATGAGAATGTAGTTGGGATCCTGTGTGCGCCTCTTATCAGCAAAGAAATAACTGCGTGTGGTGTAGGGAGGAGCGCTGCTCACCATATCATACTCGAAGTCGATCTTGTAATAGATGAGCGTCTGAATCTCGAGGTGACGCAGCGCCATGCGGGTATAGGTGGGGCGAGCGATCTGGCTCTCCTCCTCCTTCTTCTTTTTCTTCTTCTCCTCGTCTTCCTTCTTAATCTTCTTCTTCTCTAGGATGGCCTCGATGTCCTTCTCGTCGACGCCGCTGGCGAGCAGATCGGCGCGGAGGCGGTCTTGATACTCCTTGTCGCGACGCTCCTTCTCGCGGCGCTCCTTTTCGATTCGCTCGGCCTCCTTGGCCTTCCACTCGCGGACAGCCTCCTCCTTCATGCGCTTGCGCTCGTCCTCCTCCTCGGCGGCGCGCTTCTCTTCCTCGAGCTTCTTGAGCTCAATCTCCTTGCGGATGCGCTTCTCCTTCTCGTCCATATCCTTCTTGGAGCGGATTTCGTCAAGCTCCTTCTTGGCTCGCTGGAGATCGACCTCCTCCCGGTAGCGCTTCTCGCGCTCGCGCACCTTCTCCTCACGCTCCCTGTCGGTGCGTTCCGAGGCGTTGGACATCTTGAGCCGCTGCAGTTCCTCGCGCGCCCGTTCAAGCTCCCATTTGTCGCGCGCCCCATCTATGTCGCTGTGGCCACTGCTCGAGGCCCGGCTGTGGACGTGCGAGTGGGACCGGTGCCGCCGGCGGCGGTGGTGATGCGACTCGTCGCTGTAGTCGTCGCTGTCGGACCGGTCGTTGTAGATCTCGTTTCGGATCACGACGGGCGCCAGCTGCTGCTGCGGGGGGGGCGGGTGGCGCTCGGGCGGCGAGGAGCGGCGCTCACGAGAGCGGGAGCGGGTGGTGACGACGGTGCGCTCCGGCTGGAGCATGACGGGCCCGGCGCGGTAGCCCGAGTAGCGAGGCTCCCGCACGGTCTGAACATAGTGCTGGGGAGGGGGCCGGCGCGGGGAGGGGGCGCGCACATGGCGGACCTGGACGTCGACCTCGTCGTCGCTGTAGTAGGAGCTCATGGTGGAAGCAGGAGCCTTGCAGGTTCTGTGCTGTGGACTGGCAGGATGAAGGGGGGGGGGGGAGAGGGAGAGGGAGAGGGACGCTTGTAGACCCTGCTCTCGCCTTCACGATGCTCTTCGTCGAAGCTCACACGACCAGGGCACAGAAGGTATAATAACCGTGTCCCGGCCTGGACTAGTGAAGATTTTTTATCTCTGTGTGAGACGTTCGGTGACTGTGACAAGGTGCACTTGAAGGGGGGGGTCAGAAGGGAAAGGATGTCAGCCAGGCGGGGTGACCCACCATTTATTCGACCCTAGGTTGGGTCCGGTCCCAGAAAAGAGAGGAGCGGCGGTCAGAGGAGGGGCGAGTCGACAGCGCGACCGGGGGGGGAGGGGGGTGGAAAGAGACTGAAGGGAGCCCGTCCTCCGTTCCTCGTACCCTCACGCGGCGCCCATAGGCGGGCAGGTACTTGGGCCCCTCCTCCCATACATGAGACCAACATCTGACGGACCGGCGGCATGTGCCACTGGGATGCCGAAGTACCCCTCCGCCATAATTTGTCGACGGAGGACCTTGGAGGGAAGGGGGAGGAAGGGTGGCAGAGGGGAGGGGTCGCCGCCATGCCGACATGCAGCCCGTCGCTGGGACGGCGTGCTGGTTGGCCAGAGAGCGCTTCCTGGCCGCCCCGAGGTCCACTAGGGCTGTAAGCGGCATGATGGCCTGAGGGGGGGTTCCGGCCCAATGAGTGGTGGTTGGGGCCTAGGGGAGCCCGCTGGCGACATTAGCTACGAGAATAAGGAGCCAGGAGCCGGACGAGACGGCGGAGACGAGGGTGCTTTGGGTGGGAGGCTGGCGCACCGTCCGCCCGCGCAGCTGCAGGGTGGGGAGGTTACCCGACTCGGGTTGGAGGGGGCTAAGGAGCAGCTGAACGCTGGCGTAATATGGCTTCGTCGCCCACGGTCTCGACGATCGGGAATCGAGATTCCTTCAGACCGCCGACCCCCCTCCTGCAGCTCTCCCATCTCCTAGTGCCAACCTTGCTCGATCGAGCTTGCGCACGTCTGTCTCCCTTGTTCCCCGTCTCTATCCCCTCCGCTTCGTCACTTGCTGTATCCGGTGAGTGATGCACGGCGCACAGTGTGAGTGGCCGTTGCTTGGGTGCTCGCGGGGCGGCCGGACCAGCCACCAGGCGGCTGCGTAATAATAAACGCCCGAACCCTGTCCAGCGGTGGGAGCCGCAATCGGTATCGATGCGTACTACATAGGGCTGCCGGCTTTGGGAGTGAGGGGCTTTTCCCTTGCTAGGGAGTTGCACTGGGGGGGTGGAACCCGCTGCCCCCCGTGTGCCCACGGGCAGCTGCTCCATTGGAGCCCCGCTATTGAGCGAGGGTCACGCAGTAACGGCGGGGGTACTTCTTTCGCGTCAGCCAATCTCGGAGGTGGTGAAGACCTCTAGGCAGTAGCGTTTTGTCCGGTGGGTGCGGAGCCGCTTTCCCACTGAATGTAGGCAACATTGATGCAAATGGGCAAAAACGGGGAGAAAAGGGAAAAAAGAAAAAAGAGGGTTCCTCAACGGCCAGGCGCCTAACGCCCACCATAGCACGAAAGTTAGGACGCTCCAAGGCCCCTCCCCCCCGCAGAGCCCTGAGAAACGCTCTTGTTCTGGGCCTGGGCCTAGGCCGGCGAGTGGCCGAAGCTTCGGTCCTGCTACCAGCGGCAAGTTGAAACGAAACAAGTCCAGCCTTGTCTGACAACTTTGGTATAGCATGCTTCTTGGAACGACCCGAAGGATTCGCTTAGCACAGAGGGGGGCCAAGAATGACAGAAATAGGACCGGGTGGCGTAGGCCCTGGCCACGACGACTATGCGATCAAACGGAAGCTGCGAGATGACGAACTTGATATTCATTCAGTGGCTACCATGACATCCCCACTCATTCTTTGTTGGCCGTTTTTCCTTCGCCGAGTTGGGCCTCTTCGACCACCAACGGCCGCCTGCCCAGCGAGGCACCTCTCCCTGAGGGCCGGCAGCCTCGGCCCATCCCGTTTCATGCCATCCACACCACGGGCGCTTCCCTGCCCAAAGGCTGATCGAGAGTTCACCGCCGTTGACAGAGCCGCTGCAGGTCACGCGCCCTGTCCGGCAGCCCGGGTAGAGCCAATCTGACAAGCCTCGAATCACGGCCCAGAGATGCAGGCCCACACGTTGATTTGTCGTCAGGCGCCGGCGGCCCTCACGACTGGCCGCCACGCAGCATCTTCTCGATGTGCTCCTGGCTGTTCTTGGCCGTCATCTCCAGATAGTGGAGCTTCTTGCCCAACGTCTCGATGTCCGTCTCTAGATCCTTGACCTGGCCGCCGAGCTTCGTCTGCAGCTTTGGCGCCGGTATCTGGACGAACCTGCAGATAGATCAGTAACCGCCGTCGTCCATGCGGCCGAGAGCCGGCCGGTGAATCAAGAGGGAATAGGGAAGAGGCTGGTGGGGGACGACGGACATCTTGCCAACCCCCTCGTAGACGGGCGTGCTTGCCGGCAGCGATGAGATCTCGTTCTGCGTGAGCTGAGCCAAGCGCACCTCCCGCTGCTTTCCCGTAAGCTGGGTCCGCGCGAGACCTATCTGCTGCTGTGCTGCGATCGACTGTGCCTCGATTTCTCTCACCAGCTGCGATCGTATTAGCCCTGAAGGTTAGGGGGCGAACCAGGCGAGAGTAGCACCCACCTTCTGGAGCGCCTCGTTTGATATCGACATCTTGCACGTAGTTCGCTAGGGCTTTCGCCTGAACAGACTGAGTCACTGGATTTGGTTGCTGCAGCGTCGAGCTGGGCCAGATATCAGGGGCAGCACCAGCAGATGAGGGGGGTAGGAGTCGCTTGTGATATGCTTGCGATGCCTAAAGGCGGAAACGCTAGCTCTAGAAATTTGAGTGGGAGCCTCCACAGTGCCAGATCCTATTCCGCACATGGCCTACTACCACAGCTCGCCTCTCGACGGAGTAAACACGGAATAGGGGGGGGAGCTGTGAGGACCTGAGATGGATATTAAACACAAACCCGAAATACGAGATGCGCATGGGAAGTGTAGAACCTCCTATTTCACACCGCTTTCTACGAACAAATAACATGGCCCATCTAATGACCAGCCGCCGTCTATGATTCCATCTTGGCGAATGCCCTGCTTCGTGTCGCATATTATTCGGTTGCACCTCGCATCCGCAGGCTTTCCTGACCAAATAACTCTGCGTATGCCCATATAACTTACTATGTTCGAACGCATAATATAAATTGGGTTCTTCTTGATCGTCGAAGCCGTCCCCGTTTCCCCTCAAGCCTTGCCCCGCGTCACAAAAAAGTACAGCCTACTGCCTCTTCTTCGATCCGTCCTTCCGTGCACCAGATGGTCTCGGGACGACTTCGGGAACAGATGTGAAGAAGGACGGCCAGTGTAGCATGTACTCGTGTTCGCTGCCGTCCAGGACCCGGACGAGCCACACTCGCCAGAGAATCAGGTAGTAAGCTGTCTTGGTTAGCGGAACGAATGTTTCTGGCGTCCGAGCAATAGTGTTCAGCGCATCACGTACCACCTATCACAAGTGTCAGTGTCATTTCCTGGCAATTTCCAAGACGAGAGTGCATGACTCACCTATTCCAGTCAAGATGTGCCACCAGCCGTGGCCCTCGAGGACTACGGCCCATGGTAGTTGGAGAAAGTCGCGCGCCGCGATGAGCTGGCGACAGAAGATATTATCCATGTTCCAGATGAAGAACCCTGCAAGGAACGTCAAGATGCCTACAATATGCCGGAGTCAATAAAGGCCACAGAAACTCGACAAGACACGTGCGACCGCTCACCAGTTGCTGCCAGATGCCACATTGTTGTCATAATCTGGTCAGCCTCTTCCGGGTTCCGCTTGCGCAGGGTCGGGCGCAGCGTGTATTCCATGATGTACATGCCGCGGAAGATAGTCGTAGCCGTGAGCAGGCCGTAGGCGACCTGGTGGAACACGGGGTCCTTGGCATGGAGATAGTAGGCCTGGGAGAGCTTCGTCAGTGCTAGGTCCGTCCGGGAGAGTCTAGGAGGGAGCGACTAAGAGTACGCACTGTGATGCCACCGGCGATCAAGACCATCAGTCCCCAGACCAACACTTGCCCCCAGAACGGTCTCTTGTACGAGAAGGTGACAAAACACATGATGCACACCGTGTATATCATGGGCAGCTCGTCAGCTAGCTGCATCGAGTCTACGGGACCGGATTAGCGACCCAGGGCGGGCAGAACGTTTCCTCGCAGGGACAGGTACAGACAGTAGAGGGTGGCATGGAAGGCCATGGACCCGAACCCGACGACCATGTAGCCCAGGAAAGCGAGGATGAAGACGGGCGAGTGACCGTAGGCGAGCACATTGCGAATCCCCTTCGCCCCCAGGTACAGGAACGTGACATTTGTAACCGTGTTGATGAGCTCTGCGCAGTAGTAGCTGATGTTGTAGTCCTACGCTAGCATGAGTGACACGATGCCTCGGGCGGCTGCAGAATAGGAGGGCCGTACCTCTTCGCACCAGTTTAACGTGGATGTGTGCGGGCCCCAGTAGCCGTCACGGGCCTCCCGGTAGGGGAATTGGAGAAGCGAAGCTGACATTTCCGATGGCAGGTCTGTGTCCTCCGTACCCAGGTATCAAACAGCCAGAGCAAGCGCTCACTGTAGTGACCGGGGCACGCTGTCAGAGCTTGGGCGTCTCAGCAGGGTTAGGATGAGATGCACCACCCTACCTTGGGGTAAGGACCGCGTAGAGACTGCCTGGGACGGTTATGCGCGCCGTCAGCTCGATGTTCCTAATCCTCGAATGGCAATTGGTGAGAAATGCAGGCAGAGCTCAGCAGCAACCGGGGTGGCACGATTGTGGGAAGCCGAACGGCCAGGCAAGGAGCTGCAGTGAAAACCTGGGGCGCGTGCTGGATGTTGCGGACTTAGACGAGCGGGAGAGAATCGACCTGGGCTCGCCCCGTTATGTTGGTATAATCGCCCTTAAAGCCAATGCAGGAACAAAGGACAGTGCTGGGGAAACGGCGTGTTGAGAGGCGCAAATCACCCCAGTGTCGGGAAGCTCGAGGAGCTTAGCTGGCTGGTGGGGCACTCGTCGCACTTGTGCAGGCCAAACCGGGGCTCCTATCGCCTCCCAGCAGCGGGCTCCGAGCTGCGTGGGCCAGAACCGCTGGGGGCCCTCGGCTCCCGCTCCTCATCACTAGGTACACGACGGAAAAGAAATCCAAACAATTATACCAAGGACGGAAGCGAGCTCCCAGGTTCCAATGAGTGCGCATGTGTTAATGGGCCTAAAAGCAAGCCTATTCTGTATACCTTATCAGGATCGTACATCTTGTCAGGAGCTGGCCTGAGCGTGCACGGGGAACCATTGTCACTGGGGCCCCGAGGTATCATTGCACATGAAAGAGGACAGACATACGACTCCTACGTGAGTATGCCCGGATCTCGAGGCCGGAAGGCCAGTGCATCGGACGCCGGGTGGGCCAAGACTTGAGCTTTTCGGGGTTGACTCCACTCTTTTTTTCGCGCAAGGCGCAACGTCGACATCCTAAAGGGGATCCTCTGGGGCGCAGGGATAGCCTATCCGAAAAGACGGGAACGAGCGAGGGATGCAGTAGTTGCAGCACCACCAGCACCAGCACCTCCCCGATTTACCTCGTCGTCAGCACACGTACACGTACAACACGCACGTTTCCGACATCCACCTGCAGCAGGCACCACCAGCCAACACGAGGTCTCGTCCACAAGCTCAGCCCAGAACCTGCAATCGCCGCCAACGAGACGCCGCCAAGGGGACACCTTGGCTTGATCCCATCCCATCGCCTGGGCATCCGCTGGAATTCCCAAAGCTCTCCAAAATTCTGAGACAATGTCCGGCCTGGGCGTCTAACCGTTCGAGCGAGAGACTTTGAGTGTGTGCACCCTGCCGCTAGCAGCTGCAGGACACGCACGCAACACGCGGATCCTTCCGACGTCGACTTCCCCGAGCCTCGACTAGACACCCTGAAGCGCACCGCATTCTTCGAACCACCTTCTTCCGGTCGACCCGCCCGGGGAACTCGACTTAGTTGGATGGCCCCCGGCGCCGGTCCCTGATTACCCCGGAAAGACATCTCAATGGCGAGCTCGGGCAAGTCGAGATGGGGCTCCCTGCTCTCGCAGGCCGTCGCTGGCGTCGAGGCCCGCCTGGACACCATCCTCGCCGAGGGCGAAGAGGCGCCCGCGTCCAAACCCCAGGAGGAAAAGGAGGCCAAGCCACCGCCTTCGCCCTCGAAACCTAGTCCTAGTAAGCTGCGTCGTGTCCCACGGCGAAGCTCTGGCTAACCGTCCAGGCCCTGCAGCTACCTCGCGAACCGCCTCTACGAACCGCACCAATGACCGACTCCAAGAGAGGCTTGCGCGAGCCATGGCCGCGAAGTCGGCGCAAAAAACGGATGCTCCTCGCACTTCCATGTCCAGCCAACCAAGCCCCCGCCAGAGCCTCGACGTACCAAGCCGGGCTTCGACCGAGAGCACCCGCCCAAATACCGCAGATGTTGCTGCGCAAGGAGACACGGCAGATGCTGCCGAGAAGTCATCGGAGGGGGCGCCGGAGACCCAATCGTTAGCGAAAGACTTCACGAACGGGGACAAAGAGCCAAAGAAGTCACTGGAAATCAAGAGCGAGGAGAGGACCTCGACAGACCAGGCCCCGGTCGTACAACAGGCACCCACCTCTGAGCCGGGAATGAGCATGCCTTTCTCTCCGTTAAAACCCGAGACTGCGGAGGAGACCCCGAACACGGCGGAGCCGAGCGCGGCGCCGCCGACTCGGGTCGCGGAGCTTGAGACAGCCTTGGAAGAAGCTCAGAAGCAGCACCAGGAGGAGACCCATAGCTTTGTGGAGCGAATTGACGCCCTCGAGGCGAAGCTCCAGTTCCTCGCCAGGGAAGCTACAGAGTCCGCGCGCAAAGCCGCCCTTGAAGCGCCATCTGGAAGCCTCGAGAAGAAGCTGGCGGAGAAGGACCAGCAAATAGCACAGCTGATGGAGGAGGGGAAGAACCTGTCCAGCAATGAACAGAAGCATCGAACCATCATGAAGAAGCTCCGAGCTAAAATTGCCGAAGACGAGAAGGAGGTCAACAGCCTCAAGGCCGCCAAGGATAAGATGGACAGGGAGGTGGACAATCTGCGGAGGAAAGCCCGTCGCACGGACGAGCTCGAGAAGGAGCATGACGACCTGCACAAGAAGCTCAGCCAGACGCAGCGAGAGCTCAATTCCCTGCGACCAGAGCTGGAAACCAAGAAGTCCATCATCACCGAGCTCAGGACGCAGCTTCAGAAAGCGACAGAGCAGGCGGACGCTATGACGGCCAAGGTCAACGACCAGGCTAGGGAGCAGGACAAGAAGCGCATCTCGGACCTTGAAGATTCCGTGGCGACCCTCCAGGTTGAGAAGAACCTAGTTGCGGATCGGGCCAAGATACACGAGAACGACCTACGAGAGAAGCTGGAGAGGGCTACGGAGCGGACCCGCGCCCTGGAGCTGGAGATGAAGGCTGAGGCACAGATCATGGAGAGCAAGCTCGAAGCGATGCGAATCCGCACCGAAGAGGCGTCCTCGGGCGCCATCGGCGATTCCCAAGCCAAGCTCTTGCGGCAGGTCGAGACGCTGCAGACCCAGTACAGCATCGCGAGCGAGAACTGGCAGGGCATCGAGACGACGCTCCAGGCGCGCATCACGAACCTGGAGAAGGAGCGCGATGAGGCGCTGCAGCGGGAGTCCGATATGCGGAAGAAGGCCCGCGAAGCTGTAAGAACGATCTCGCTCGTGAAAGCTCCCGGTATAAACGCTAACCATCCGACAGGCTGTGCGCGCAAAACGCAACGAGGAGGAGCTCGAAGAAGTCAAGACCAAGCTGCCGAACATCCAGAAGGATGCCAACTCATGGCAGGTCCAGACCGATATGCTTAAGAAACGAGCCGAAGAGGCCGAGGCGGCCCTGGCAGAGACTCGCGCCGAGTTTGAGAAGCAGAAGCTGTCCTGGAAGGAAGAGAAGGAAGAGAAGCTGTCTCGGCCCCCTAATGACCGCCGGGGCTGGCTCGAGGACTTGCCAACCGGCCCGTTCAAGAGCGAAAGCCGGCCGGCGTCACCGCTCCTGTCTGCACCGCAGCGCACTCTGAGCTCCGACCTCCTCGGTTTACAGCCGCCGTCTAAGTCCCGGAAGCACTCGGCTAACTCGGCCAACAACAGCGACGCTGGTGCCGGGAGTGGCTCCATCCGGCGGCCGTCGGCCCAGGCGCCGTTCCGGCCCAGCATCTTCAGCAACCCATCATCGACCAGCATCAACACGTCGTTCAGCCCAACAGTCGATGCGCTGCCTACGCCCTCGATCCACCCGCTCGAGCGCGAAGATGCCTTCGACGGCGTCGAGACGGCGTCGTCGCCGCGCCAGATCCTGCAAGACATGGTGTCGGTCTCGACGGTGGCGGCGGGGCCGTCGGTGCAGCTGGTGGAGCGCATGAGCGCTGCAATCCGGCGCCTCGAGAGCGAGAAGGTGGCCGCACGGGAGGAGCTCGCGCGCATCTCAAGCCAGCGCGACGAGGCCCGCGCCGAGATCGTCGCCCTGATGCGCACCGTCGAGGGCAACCGTGCGGCCGGCGAGCGAGTGGCAGCGCTTGAGGCAGAGGTGGCCGAGGTCCACGCGCGCTACGAGACGACGCTCGAGCTGCTGGGGGAGAAGAGCGAGATGGTCGAAGAGCTGCGGTCCGACGTACAAGACATGAAGCAGATGTACCGCGAGCTAGTCGAGCGAACTATCAAGTAAGTTGCCATGTCGTACGCAAAAGAGGGAAGGCTAGCGCGGAAAGGAACAAAAACAAAAGCCACTTTGGCCGTCTGCATGAAGCGAGGGGGCGGTACAGCTGGGAAAGATGACGGCGATGGGGAGCTATGTGTGTTCTTTTATTCATCACGAACGCGAACGCGAGTTCGAGTCGGCGGGAGGAGTTTTAGATCTTCGTCATCTAGATCTGTATGCTAGAGGTGCTGTATAGGGTATAATACCACTGAAGACTTCCGTTTCTGGCCATGTCTCACCCCCGTTCGTGGGCGACGATCAAAGATCTATGCCTTCCTTCTCGGCCTCCCGCTCGATGTATTTGCGGACCTGGAGAGCAGCGAGCTGTGTTAGCCTTGCAGCATCGATATGCCGAGAATAGAAATATAGTATTCACATACGTCTTTGTCCGGGGCAAGATCGAGAGCCAGCATTCCATCCATGTCCTTGCGGTCCGTGTCGGCACCGGCCTTCAGCAGTGCTACAGCCGTGTCTCCTATGAATCGCCCGCGGTGGTTAGCCCTACTACTTTGGCCTCTTCATACTAGGTCGTAAGCAGGTATGATACGCACCGTGACCCTCGGCAACCGCGTGGTGCAGCGCCGTGTAGCCGGCCGAGTCCGTGGCGTTCAGTGGGCTCTTGTTCTTGACCAGGAGGTTCACCATGGGCACCGAGCCGACCGCCGCCGCCCGATGCAGCGGATACTGGCCGCGCTTATCTCGTACGCGGGCCGACACGGGGGTCTTTTGCTCGAAGAGCTTCTTCGCGACATCGAGGTTGTTCTTGGACGCGACAAAATGCAAGACAGTCTATACCCAGGTTAGGCGGGCCGCAGCACGACCGTCGGTACGCTGGTGCTCACTTGGTTCTGGTTATCTGTCACAAGTTAGTACACCGTGGTATCCATCGATCTGGTAGAGCAGAGCGTACTGGTTTGGTTCACATCAGCCCCCTTGGACAGCAGTAGGTCTACGATCTTCTCCCCATCCTTCACGCTGGCGGCGATCATGAGGGGTGTCCAGCCGCTACCGTCCTGCCTGGTCGTTAGCATCCAAATCGGCAGTAGCTCCAAAGAGGGGGGGTATAGCGAGGCCCATGGGAGACACACCTGCACATCTGGGTCGAAGCCTTTTTGTTGTACGAGCAGGGATACGATCTCAAAGTTGTTTGCCGAGCACGCCCAGTGTATTGGCAGGCGGCCATCATCGTCCTTCACACGGGCCTGCTTGGGATCTGCCTAGGAAGCGAAAGAGCGTTAGGTCTCCTGCTAGACGCTCTAGAATGAACCCTCACGGCCTACGTTGAGCAGAGACTCGACCACCATCACTGTTGCCGGTCAGCACTCATCCCACTTTGCTTCCGTATGGAGAAGGAGGGGCAGCGTGTATGCACCTTTGCCCTCGCGCGATGCCGCATGAATGGCGAATTTCTCAGTTTGTTCCGCCATGATAGTCGCTCAGAGTCTAAGATTTTGTTGGGCTGATCAAGGCTCGACGAGGCAGCAGTCTTTAAAAGGGCTTGATGGCCGATTTGCCGCCCGTCCCTGATGCGTTTGTAAGTGATGCCTGTCGAAGGCGAGAGAACCCGGGTATCTTGGGGTAGCCATACTGTGCAAATTCACACTGTGTGGGCCCGAGTGCTTGCAAGCTTGAGCCGCTCCTGGAAATTTTGGACACGCCCCAATGCTCATCGGCGATAGATTCAACCATGCACGTTCGACAGTAAACATTACCAGATTTCCCCTCGCCCCCGACGCCGCACGCCATTTTCTGCGTTTCGTCCCGAATAAAGTGTAATACGAAGGCACATCGCCTGCGATCTAGCCATGGCGAGCGAGGTCGCCCCCGGTGCGGCATCTCTCGAGCAGAAGATCCTCGAGAACGCGCGCCTCTCCAAGTCCATCTATACCGATCCCACGGGCGCCTCGAGGAAGCGGATACGGCTGGACCCTGCTCTTGTTGATTCGGAGCCTGGCCTCGATAAGGCGAGCCTCTCCCTCCGCCTTCACGCAGAGTACCACGACGTCCAGACCCTACCCGAAGCGATCGCCTCCAAGCTCCCGACCGCCGGCGCGCGCAAGAAGAAGTTGAAGGGGGCTGTCGCTGCTGCCCCGGAGGAAGCACCGTCACAGTCAGAACAGCAGGCACGGAAGTTAATCGAGGGCATCCCGGCGGCCAAGGGCGCGGCGGGCGGGCCGAACTCGAATGCATTGGTACTCTCCCGTGGTATGCCTGGTGGCGCTGGCGTTGGTGCCGGCGCATCTTCCCAGCGTGGCCAGCCCGGCCAGCAGAGCCTGATTCGAAAGAGCGACATTCCGACACAGACACGCCCAGACTGGCATGCGCCATGGAAGCTGATGCGCGTCATCTCAGGCCACTTGGGTTGGGTGCGCGCGCTTGCCGTGGACCCGGACAACCGGTGGTTTGCGTCTGGCGCGGGTGACCGGACGATCAAGATCTGGGACATGGCGTCTGGCTCTTTGCGGCTGACCCTGACGGGCCATATCTCGACAGTGCGCGGGTTGGCAGTATCGCCGCGGCACCCATATATGTTCTCCTGCGGCGAAGACAAGATGGTCAAGTGCTGGGATCTCGAGACCAACAAGGTTATCCGGCACTACCACGGGCATCTCAGTGGCGTCTACACCCTTGCCCTGCATCCGACTCTCGACGTGCTTGTCACCGGTGGACGAGATGGCGCGGCGCGGGTGTGGGACATGCGCACGCGAGCGAACGTCCATGTCCTGTCGGGCCACACTGGTACGGTTGCGGACCTGGTCTGTCAGGAGGCAGATCCGCAAATCATCACGGGAAGCTTGGACTCGACCGTCCGCATGTGGGATCTGGCAGCTGGCAAGACGATGGGTGTCCTGACGCACCACAAGAAGGGCGTGCGCGCTCTGGCCACGCACCCCACCGAGTTCACGTTCGCAACCGGCAGCACGGGCAGCATCAAGCAGTGGAAGTGCCCGGAGGGTGCCTTCATGCAAAACTTCGAGGGTCACAACGCCATCATCAACACCATGTCGGTCAACGACCAGAACGTCTTCTTTTCCGGCGGCGATAACGGATCCATGAGCTTCTGGGACTGGAAGTCAGGACACCGCTTCCAGGCGCTTGACACCACTGCCCAGCCAGGCTCGCTGGACGCCGAGTCGGGCATCATGAGCTCCATCTTTGACCTGTCAGGCTCGCGCCTCATCATCGGCGAAGCAGATAAGACAAGTAAGCATCCTCCCTTCCCGGTAACTCGTGGTTGTATAACTTGTTTCTAACCGCTTTGTAGTCAAAATCTGGAAGCAGGACGAGACGGCCACACCACAGACACATCCTCTGGAATGGAAGCCCACACTGGGGAGGAGAAAATTCTAGATGGTCGGCTTGTAGAGCATATGTAAAATGTACTAGATACCAGTGTCACGATCGGCACATTCAGGGAATAGAGACCAAAACGACGACGAGTTGCATTCCCAACAATGATTTATGGGTATCTCTCTATCCACGATGCTATGCCGTGATTTCCGATGCTATGCGCGCTCAAATTCTCTATTGCACAGAAAATCCCACAGCCTTGATCTCCGGGTCGTCTTTGAAGGCCAGCCGGACCTCACCGTCGCCGACCGTGAGACGCATTTTGTTCGGACGATGCGCCCGCCGGCCCTCCAGCTTGAGGATACCCGCCGCTCGCAACGCGACGGCCGCGTTGCTCAGCCCTGCAGGCCGGAGCGTCCTCGTCTCGACCTTGACCTTGCGCGACGCCCCTCGGCCTAGCTTCTCCTCATGGTCGTCCTCCTCGATGCGCCTCTGGCGATGGTCGAGCAGCCGGAGGGCCTTGCTCTCCTCGCCGAACTTGAGACAGCGCTGCATCTCCTCCAGCACGTCTCCGAACGTGCTCTCAGCCACGCCGGATCGGTCTATCCGCGCCAGGAACGCGGCTAGCAGCACTCGCGACGCGAACGGCAGCGCTCTGAGCACCTGCTGGAGCGGGCTGCTGGTCGCCTCGTTGATTGCGCGCCGGATTGTCTCGATGGTGACCACGCCTTTCGCGGCGGCTGGCTTGGCACCGGCGGCGGGGGCAGCTGCGGCTGCCCGCTTGCTGGGTGTTCCCGGCTCGCCCACAGTGCCTTTGACCTCGGCCTCGGCGAGCTCCACGGCCCGCCGGCAAATGTCCAGCGCGCGCCGCGCATCGCCGCTCACGGCCGCGACCTTGCGGCTCGCGAACTGCACGGCCTCGGGCTTGACGATGCCGCCCGGTACACCCTCCAGGCGGCTCTGCACTATCTTCATGAGCTGATCGTGGGTATAGCCCGGGAACGTGATGCGGATGAGGCCGAGACGCGAGCTGATGCGGTTGCTGAGCGTCCGCTCCGGCAGGTCCATCGTGTTGGCGACCGCCAGCACGATGAGGCGGCTGTGCTTCAGGGCGGGCCAGTTGAAGAAGTTGTACATGACACCCTGGTTCTTGGTGGCCAGCTGGTCCAGCTCGTCCATCAGCACGACACAGGGTACACGGCGCGGCGAAGGGTGGCTGAACTCGTGCTCGAGGAGGTCCAGGGCCTGCTTGGGCGAGACGCGCTGGCCCTTGAGGCCCTCCCACAGCAGCGAGTAGGCCTGCTGGGGCTCCGTCGTGCGCATGCCGTTGATCTCGACGTAGATGAAGTCGTCGAGCTCGTCGTCCGCCACCGCCTTGTCGAGCTGCGAAACCACCTCACGCACCGTGGCGGTCTTGCCCGTGCCAGGCACACCCGAGATATAGATACAAGTTCCGGTGCCTGCTGTCACGGCAGCCTCGAGGTGTGAGTAGACGCGCGCGAATTCGCCCTCGCGGCAAGGCAGTGACGCGGGCACAGCAGCGACGTGCAGTTGGCTTCGGGCGAGCTGGTATGGCGACGACTGGACCATGCTCGGCGAGAGCACACGGGTGGCGAGGGGCGTGAACTCAAGAGCTCTCTTCTCTCGAATCTTCCGGGCCGAAGACGGCGTTCCCGCCACCGACTTGCCCGGGGTGCGACGTTTGCTGCTCGGCGTCGTCGGGCCCTGCGTCCGAGGCTTCTTGGGGGTTCTGAGCAACTTCTCATCCGGATCCTCGTCTTTCCCAACCACATAGTCCTTGTCCTCCGCGCTCGCCTTTGGCTGTCTCGTCTTGCGCGTGGCCTTGGTCTCCCGCCGAACCAACTCCACCAACGCATCGATGTCCTCTTTGCCGTGGTAGACGTCCTCCCAGATGAACTCGTCAGTGTATGTCGCCGTTCTCGTGTTGCATCCCCTCCTGCAGACGAAGACCTTGCCGAACTCCTTCGCCTTACGAGGGATCTTCCCGGTCGGGTACTGCTTCTTGAAGACTTCTGGGGACATGACGACAGCCTTTCCGTTGATGGTAGCGAGAGGGTTCATATCCCAGGAGGGCGAGACATAGAGCTCATTCTGCCCGGAAGATCTAGTCAGCAGGTGTTCTCTGCTTCAGACAGCGGGGACAGTGAGGCGAGGCGTCCACTTACCCACAGGAAATCCTTCCTCTTCTTCTCGCTGTTCCGAATCTCCTTTTCCGTCGAGAACCACATGAAATTGGCAGCCTTCTCATCCTCCTCCTCGTCGTAGGTGAACTCGCAGATGATGCCCACCCACGCCTCATTGGAGCCCTCTGCTTTGAGGAGCACTGTGTCGCCAACCCTGCACTCGAAGTCGCCCATGCGCGCCGCCACGATCTTGCGCTCGGCTGTAGCTCGCTTCCTTTTTTTGGGATTTGTCGTCTCGTTGGCAGCGTCTGCCTCATCGTCCTCATCTTCGTAGATCCATTCCCACGGATGGTCTTCGGTGCCCAGCTCGTCGTCTGAGTCGGCTCTGTCGATGCCGGGTAGCGCCCTCGGGGTCCTCGTTCGGCGGCCAACTGTTCCAGTCATTGTATACAATAGAGCGAAACACACGCCAAAATACTATACAACACAATCTGCGATAAAATAACCGTGGTGTGCGAGATCGGGGCGATCCAGGATTCGTAGCTTTCTTATGGTACAAGCGTGTCACTTTTTCTGGATAGGAGAAGGGGTTGACGCGACAACCCCTGACGCGACTTTTTAGCGCGTAGAGAGCCCATTAAGATCCCTGCATATAGGTCGTGTGGGGCCTTTCTGCTTAACACCTCCTTGCCGCATACATACTAGGGTGCGCCATTGCAGCCCGCGCTCTTAAAGCACCTGCCATGTGTGACACTGCTAGTTCGGCTCATCTTCCTCCCGTCGAAGCCATGGAATGCCCTCCAGCCAGTCTTGAATACCATGCACATAGCTGAAGAAGGCATCCATGTGCTTCATTTCGCTGCTGTAGTCATCCGGGAAGAACTCAGACAAGTCTTCCGCCCAATCGCGCGGCCGGCCAGCTAGCTCAGTCTCCTTCATGGTCATGTCCCAATCGTCGCCGTAAACCTCAACGCCAACTCCCATCGCGGGCTGCGCCAGGGTGTTGGCCTTCCACCTGCGATAGACAGACACGTCCAGGTTGTACGGCGAGTTTCCCATGTTGAAGCTTGATGTAGTCTTGGCCAGGACTGCTTCGATCTTGTGCAGGGAGGCAAATGGCTTCGATAGCTCAATCTTCGGGAATGCGTACTCGTCAGTGGCACAGGTCGTCATTTTGATGTTTCTGACGAGCTCGGAGTGGCTGAACGGTATGCGCTCTTGAGGAACATGGCTCTTGACTTCCAGCACCCAGTCGAAGCATCTAGGTAGTTGTACTGGTTAGCATCCTATACAGCTTCTTCCAGGCCTAAAAGCTAGACTCACAACTGAGGGCAAGCCGTGATCAAGGCCGCCTGCCGGCCACGTCTCTCGCGACGATAACCCAACAGGGCACCCAGCTGCCAGGAACGAGTCGTCCCGTTGCGCGCCGTTCTGATGCTCATAACTTCAACTTCCAGGTCCAGGCTGGGAAGAACGATGATGAGCTTGTGCGCGGGAACCACTTCAGCTAGGCTATCAACACGGGCATCTACAGGACCAAATCGGTCTGGCGCCTGTAATATCTCATTTAGAAGCTTTGCGGCCGACTCCTCGTCTCCGATCAGCTTGTCCATGTGGCAAGTGCCCCGCTTACCAGTCTTCTTTGCCGTCTGCTCAAACTCTTCGCGTGAGTACTCTTGCTTGGCCTTCTTCCACTCCTCAAGACGGAAGGAACCGTAAACAGCCCGCATGCGCATCTTCGTGGAGAGGTAGCGTAGGTTCCCAAAGATAGACTCGAATTCGGTGCGAAAAGCCTTGTGATATGGTGCTAGGGCCTCACTGTCAGATACCCGATTTAATACTAAACCGGCCGTTGTACTGTCAGAGCAGAGGACAGCACGGGCGCCATTATTCGTGTGCCCCGAGAAATCAAATCGAACCCTGTCTCGGCCTTGCAGCCAACAGCGTGGATCGACTAAGATCTTGGGATGCCAAAGGCTACCCTCGCCCGGTCGGCATCTTAGAACATCATAGACCAGATCTTTAGCGGCGGCGACAGAGCTTTTGGTACCGCCAAGGATAGTCACGCCCAATTCTGTCGTATGGATAGAGACTCGCTCCTTGGTCTCGATTTGGTTTAGCAGGAGACGGGTGTCGTCCTCGATTCGCTCGGCATCCTTGAATCCGTCCGTCGGAAGTGAGATGTAGAGCTATGCCATCGTGAGTCGGATACCACCTCGCTTGGGATGAGTTACTCACAATAACGCCTTCCTGGTGATCAGGTCGGCCTGTATACATCAGCGTGGGGGGCGCTGCCCGTGCCGGCAGGTACTGTGACATTTTGCGGTGCCTTAGTCGCTATCCAAGGCGGATGATGACAACCTGTATTCTTTCCACGGTGATTAAATCGGTTTCTCTATCGTGGATTTCTCTACCGAGTGAGAGAAAGGCCAAAGGAAAAGTGAGGGGCGCAAATGTGAGATGAGGATGTGGGAAGGAGCAAACAGACAAATGGTCACAACATTTTCCTTGCATTCTCACTTGACCAAGAAGCCTGCCCAAAGCCCTCCATCTTATAATTTTCTAGAACACAAATGTTTCTATTGCAGTTCGTTGTCTCCGACTTAAATGCACATCTAGTTGGAGGCAAAGGCGTATGCAAAGAAAGTAATTCCATGGCTCCCTTTACCGCCGCAGAGTAGAGGTGCTTTGGTGACCAATCGCCATCTTGTCGCGGTTAAAAACATCGGGATCTTTAATGTCACTAGGGGACGAATTTAGCCCAAGGCAAAGAGTTTGAGGGCGGAGCGCATAAGGGGTATCATCATTCAGGTATCGACCATGCAGCCTCCCGTTTGGAGGAAGTCGACCCAGTTTGCCAAGCCAGCGCCCAATCCTTTAGTCCGTCTCTATGTTGCCATCATCCAAAACGCCGAGATCCGTAAAGTACAGTTTATAGTCCCTGGTCCAACCGATCACGAAGATTTTTCTTCCCTCGCTGCAGCTGCCAGCAACTCTGTGAGCGTGACAGCCTGGTAGCCCTTCTTCTTCATCTTAGGGAGAACCTTGCTGAGCATGGGCGGGGTCCAGCTCCTCCGGTCATGGTTTATAATGATGCCGCCCGGCTTCAGCATGCTCAGAACATGGCGGGCGTTGAGCCACCAGTAGCTGATCTGGGCATCGTGGGGGTAGATGCTCCCCAGCACCAGCCTGAAGCCTAGCTTGGCCACTAGCTGGCGCATGCGGTCGCTGAAGAAGCCTGATCCGGGACGGAAGTACAGCTTCCCAGACCCAGCTCGTGGCGCGGTCTTGTCCTCGGCCTCGTACGCCGCCTCGATCATGCGCTGCACCTTGTGGATCTGGGCCTCGAGCTCGTCGTCGGTGAGGGAACGCGCCGGCTCGTCGTGCATGGCATGGTTCCCCAGCTCGTGCCCGCCGCGCACGATATCCCGCAAGATCTCCTCGCGCCCGGATACCTGGCCGCCGATGACGAAGAAGGTTGCGTGGGCGTTGTGCTCGCGGAGGACCGACAGGATCTCGCGCGTATGCTCCGATGGCGCGTCATCAATGGTCAGAGCCACGAGCTTCTGGCCCGAGGGCAAAGACACGCGCCAGAGGACGTCGGGCCAGCGCCAGGCAAAGTAACTGATCAGGAGGGACGGCGGTTTGTAGATGATGTAGAAGGGCAGGGCGAAGAGGACGACGGTGAGGACTAGGAGCAGGAGGGTTGCCATTCGGCTGCGGCGCGCGCGACGGCGAAGCTTGCTGGGGAAAAGGAACAGGCGAGGTATGCGGATCATTGCTATGGAATTGGATCCGCGCAGGTATCCTTCCCCAGAGGCGCTGGTTGAAGAAGGGCGGAAAAGGAGGTTGCGCTGCGAAATCAGAAGCCAATTTACGCGGTCGCAGGAGGATACGTCAGGGTACACGCTAGAACCTGAACCCTGTCACCGAGTACTCCACTTTACTTGGTTGGCGACTCCTCCTATCTAAGCACCCAAGGTTAGTGGGTACCTTACGAAGTAGTTAATGTCACTTCTGATTATCTACTATATTCCCCAGTACCGACCAACTAGCTGAGGCAGCCCATGTCATTCTTTTTGACACAAGAGGGCATGGCTATCATACCGTCTATATCTCATAGCCCTTAGGTCTAGGTTCGCGTTATCGTATTGCGAGAGTCAAGCGAGTTGCAGGACGACCATAGTACCGCAAGCATTGGAAAGGGCAGCAATAATCGCCAGTGCTAGCTGCAGACTATTTGTCACGTAAGAGCTTGCCCACGTAGATGTGTAAAACCAAGCGCTCGAGACAGACTTCCTATCCACTTCAATGATGGGAGAATACTATAGTAGTGCTCTAGAAAAGCATCTGAATCGCCCTGAGTGCCTATCCACACCCCTGCTTCTTCGCGCAGAGTCTGGACAAAAGGCCCCTGCAATGCTCGGCAACACCAGTATACCTACCTCCCAATCACAGCTCGACCTTCCCGCAGCTCTGAAGTCTGCCTGCAGATAACGCCAGATCATAAAGGCTGAGCTGGATGCCTGAGGCGCAGCGCAATCTCCTCAGCTCGCATTGATCTGGGTAGTCTCTAGCAACATAGGACAACCAGCCAACCACTCTTTCCAAAACTGTGCCAGATTCCCGTTTGCCTTCTCCCTGCGCCTGCGGATGACTCCAGCGACGCAGCTATGATCAGAGCAATCTCTTGTACACCATAATCCTGGGACCTATCGCCATCCTTCAGAGTCTCCCGCATGCTCCCTTATGTGCAAGGCCCCTACCCCCTCTTTCTTCTTCTATAATCGTCGACGCCGGAGAGACACTGAGCTTCCAACAAATTCCGATGACAGGCCATCCATCGGTCCCAGCCGCCGGGCTGACTATCCTCCTTGATCCCAAGGATGCCTCTATCGAGCATGTTCCAATGTATCAAACCCATGTCTAGACCATCTACTGACTTGTCTTAGTATCGTTTTCGTGCACGGATTTACCGGTCACCCAGAACGTACCTGGACCCATAAAAAGGGTGAGCGGAAAGACGAATATTCTATTGATGACGACGAAGAATGTCGCGGTGGCAATGGGCCACCGCGCAAGGTCCGAAGAGTTCACATTGCCAATCCCTTCTCCCGTTCCAAGAACGAATCCATCCATGAATTTGTTCCTGTGTACTGGCCGTACGACCTTGTCCCGCAGACTTTACCCCATGCACGGGTCATGACGTTTGGGTACGAAACTCATCTTAAGCATCCTCTGGTTGGTGGCTCCAACAAGAGCACTGTCAACGACATCGCTTCGGATCTCTTAATATCCCTAGAGTCCGAAAGAAGGACCGATTATTCTAGGCCTCTTGTCTTCATTGCACATAGCCTCGGAGGGATCGTCGTCAAGGAGATGCTGGTGAAGGCAAGATGGCGTGAAAGGGCCCACCCACGCCTATACGACATCTTTTGCTCAACTGTCAGCATCATATTTTTTGGTACGCCACATGGAGGCGCCGACCCTAGCAGATTTATTCGTCATGTCGCAGAAAAAGCCTTGAGGACTCTTGGGTTCTCTGTCAACGAACAAGTTCTCGACACTCTTTTACCATCCTGTGAACGACTTCGGGAACTGAATAATGAGTTTAGCATCATGGCCCAGGAGCAGAAGTGGAGTTTCTACTCCTTTCAAGAAGAGAAAGGTGTCAGGGCTCTTGGTGATGCCAAAATTGTGGAAGACATCTCTTCACGCCTTAATCTTCCATTTTTCGAGATCGTCCAGCACATCGGGCGCAATCATATGGATATGTGCCGGTTTACCGGGACCGACGACATAGAGTACAGGAAGGTCGCTGCAGCTCTAGAAAACCTCGTCGGCTCTAAAGGCAAAGAGGTTGCTTCGTCACAAAGACCTGAAAATACTACAACTCAGGTTCTTGACGATTCAGAAAGACAGCAGCTGAAGAATTCCCTCGAGTTTCAGCAGATGGATGCCCGTCAAATGTCTGTGAAGCGCGCACACCTTAGGACCTGTCGATGGCTGTTGAAAAAGCCTGAGTATATTGACTGGCTGGACATGAGTAGGATGAACGATCACCAAGGCTTTCTCTGGATTCGAGGAAAACCTGGGGCCGGGAAATCCACCTTGGCAAAATTTGCAGTGACGAATAAAGATGCCAGGAAATTGCTTCAGGGCAAAACCATTATATCTTTCTTCTTTAATGCACGCGGAGACGAGCTTGAGAAGTCCACTGTGGGAATGGTGTGTCAATCCCTCCTTTCAAAGACGAGTGAAGTGCTAATCTGAAGCATTCATAGTATCGATCACTCTTACTTCAGCTGTTCAAAGCCCACCCACAATTATTGTCTGCCTTCGACTCACTTCACCTTCCACGCCAGCTTCCAAAGCGGGATTGGGATATTGAGACCTTACAAGAGCTCCTAGAGCTTACAGTCCAACGTCTCGGCTCGGTAAACGTTGCATGCTTCATCGATGCCCTCGATGAGTGCGACGAAGATCAGATCCGAGACATGATCGACTCATTTCAACGTCTGGGGAATATCAGTCCCCGACCTGCTTTTCATGTCTTCTTCGCTAGCCGACATTATCCTCACATCTCTCTGGAGAAAGGCTTAGAGTTCATTCTAGAACGACAGGAAGAGCACTCAGCAGACATCACAAGCTATGTGAACAGCAAGTTAATGATTGGGGGTGGCAATACAGCCCAGAAGATCAGAGCCGAGCTCCAAGAGAAGGCTGACGGTGTCTTCATGTGGGTAGTCCTGGTTGTGGATCTCTTGGTCAAGGAACACGACAGGGGCAGCCCCCCAAGCCGATTGCTCAAGAAACTCAAAAGCATACCTGGCGATCTACACAAGCTCTTCCGAGATATGCTTCGACGGGATTCTCACAACAAAAACGATCTACTCCTCTGCATACAATGGGTTCTATTTGCATCGAGGCCACTAAAACCCGAGGAGCTGTACTACGCAATTCTTTCTGGCACTGAGCCAGATGACCTGGGAATATGGGACCGGGAAGCAGTTCCAGATGATGACATCAGAAAGTTTATCCTCAACGCTTCCAAAGGCCTCGCGGACATCACAAAGTCCAAAATTCCGACAGCCCAGTTCATTCATGAGTCGGTAAGGGATTTCCTTCTAAAAGAGAATGGCTTGCAAGAGCTTTGGCCGGAGCTCCAGGGTCAGCTTGAAGGGAAAAGCAATGACAGGCTTAAGGATTGTTGCCTCGCCTACCTACAGTTGAAAGGGAATCGATATGGGGATATGACCTACCGCCTACCGCAAGCAACATCCTCGGAAGCAGCTAAACGACGTCAAGATGCAGACATGGATTATCCATTCTTGTGGTACGCCACTGACAACATTTTGGTCCACGCGAACACTGCAGCGAGCCTTGGGGTTGACCAGCACGATTTTATCGACCAGTTTCCTCGCCCATTATGGATCCATTTCAACAACACCTTCAAAAAATTCCAAGTACGGCACCACTCTACGGAAGCAACCCTCCTTTATATCCTGGCCGAATTCAATGCGCCGTCCTTGATCGCCGCCTGCCCAGACCACCACAAGTATTGGGATATTGAAAAGGAACGTTACGGTACTCCAATCCTTGCTGCATTAGCGACCGGAAGCCATGATGTCGTGGATATGTTTGTTCGCGTGGGTGTTGAGGTGCTCCAGCAACAAGCAAAACATCCTCTCCTGGGGAACTTGTCGAGAGTATCGCAAGTTTTACACCAAGTGTACTTGGAGAGCAACAACAAAAGGTCAGGTTTGGGCCGGGAATTTAATTTCGAGAAACATATGAGACACGTATTTGGCCACAGGCTCAGGATTCTCCAAGGAGAAGACCCGGTAGTGCAAATTATTGCCATGTTTTCCGAATTTAACAACGACTTCCACCAAATGAATGCGCTTCCAGATTATTTTTTTCAACAAATTGTACAAAGACGCTTCTCCGAGGCCTGCTTAAGTGATTTAATCCAAGCTGGGTTCAATATGAACGCTAAAGATCCCTCTGGCAAAACTCTGTTACACTGGTCGATGCAAGGCAACTTTGAACCTGGCCTACAGGCTTTGCTCAAAGCTGGGGCTGAGATAGAGGTCAAGGACAACTGTGGCCAAACTCCATTACATTTAGCGTCCATAGCCAACTTTGAATCCGGTGTGCAGACTTTGGTCAAAGCTGGCGCTCAGATGGAGACCAAGGACAACAGTGGCCGCACTCCATTACACTCAGCCGCGCAGTCTTCCTATTCAGATAGCCTG